>CM070518.1:15742013-16320408 GCA_036346375.1 Guadua angustifolia | reverse complement strand
GCGGTTATGACCTGGTTTCTTGGGACATGGGGATTAGATCTCTCTGCTCTGTGTGTGTGTGTGTGTTGCAAAATGGATTGGTTTGTGCTTTCGTTTGTTGTGTGGTATAATGTGTGTGGTCTTTTGGAACCTGCAAATCAAGGTTGCGTTTGCCTTTTGACTGTCATATGCCACAGCATTTGTGGTCTTTCGAAACATATTATGCAGATAGTTTGCTCTATGGTTATCGTCTGTTGCATAGTAGCCCCGTTGGTTCGAGCATGTATCTCATTTTCACCATTTGTATCGATAAATTATCTTATACGTAACATGTTGTACAAGTTTGATGTATGTATAGTATAATCTAGATGCCAAGGAAGGAATTTTCTCAAACATTTGCTTGTCATATCTTAGTGAGAAAGAGATATTTCTTACCATTCTCAGTATTAGTTTCAACATGAAAACCATTTAAACGAATATCTTTAAAACTGAGTAAGATTCGAGTTGAATTAGGATACAAAAGTGCATCCTTGATTTGTATTTTTGTACCCATAAGGAGAATAACTATGGCCTATCATGAACCCATAATATTTCTATTTTTCTTTGTAAGTGTATGGAAATATTTTATCTCCCTTAATATAATGTTAGTGGTACAATTGTCCACTAAACAAAATTTCTTCCATCAAATTGCTTCTTGTAACTCTATATAAAGTAAGAGAAAATTCAATGTGAATTTTAACTCGTAAAAATAGAATACATACAGTATACATTATTAAATATTATGTCTGAGGTACATAACAATATTCAATGTATAACATTTAGTAGTACAATAATAGACTAATGATATTTATGGGATAATAAGGAGACTAATTGAGGTCTCTAAGCATGTTTCGGGAAGTGAATTTCACAAGTATGTCATCGATGTTGAGGGATTCATCCTTCTTCTGCTACTCCATGTCTTTATTCTGTTTTTGAGGAACACTTATGGAACATCCAGCTTCCAAATTGTCTTCTGGTTGTTCAATGAAGTGAGCTTCAATCTTATCCATTTGAGGTTGTTTGCCTTTCACTGACGTGTAGGCCCAAATAGTGCAAAATGGCAAAAAAGAGTTGAATGTGCCAACTAGTGGTAAAATCAAAAAAATCTCCGTCTTAAACTTAGTTTGGAGCTCGTTTGAGTTGCGATTAAAAAATGGGGTGATCTTCATTTTCACCTCGGATTAATTTTTTAAGGAAAATTACTAACCTTAGTCCTCGAACCATGTAAATACAAATTACTGCTCGTGTTGTTACTCCGTGAAATATTTATTAGCATGGGAGTACAGGTTAGCCAATCCGAATAGAACTGCCTCCAATCAAAAACAGAAGTACATGCAAATGCTTTTTATTCACGGATACTTGACTGAGGGAATTTCCACCAAGTAACCCTATTGCCGTTTATTGGCAGTGATGTTAGATAAGTATGTATTTAGGCCCCGTTTGGTAACTTAGAACCGGACTGTTTCTCTTAGAATTTGAAATAAATCCAACCAAACGGAATAGGACTCGGAACGTTTCAAAGCGAATCGTTTCTGATTTTTACACGCCGTGGTCGAATCGGCTAGCAACCCGTTCCTTCGAATTCTGATTCTACCTGAAACGTTTCTACCAAGAATCCAGAACCGTTTCCGTTTCTACTATAATCTGGAACCGTACCAAACGGGGCCTTAGAGGCGAATCATATATAAAAAAAATTAAAGACATTAACCCCATTCTATGTATAGAATCTACTACTCTTAAAAGTTGCCAGTGCAGGGGACTTGACAGTACTCGCAGCTGTATTCCGTGTTTACTAGTACAATTAAAATGCGGAAGAAGCGATAGGTCAACAAAAAACCTGTTCTTGCATGGCGTCCAATATAATCTATTTTATAAAAAATGTGTCTAATTACAATGGGATGTTATCAGTTGTACAATAAACAAATCAACGAGAATATGGTTCATCACCTCCCAGGTGAGAAAAGTAAGGGGAACAGAATGATGTCCAGTCTAGCGTATCCTCTGCCGTAACGGCACCCTGCCGTGAGAATCTGCGATCGTCAATGTGTAGTGTTGTATTCTGCATCAACAAAAATCTGCAAGGGAGACAGGTAAGCAACCGTGAAAGATTTCGGTACAGCTTGGAAAAGAAGGAAAAGGAACAAACGGAGTAGCTTCACGGATTCAAGTGGTAAACGACGAACTAACTAAATTGCTATTACGAGAATATTCAACAGATTAAAACAATTATATGGCATTCACTCTGGCGAATAAAAAGCCAGACTTGCTACCAAAGTTGCTAGTCTTTACCTCTATGCCTGGCAAAGGTTCGTAGTGCTTCCTTTCCTGCACAGCATACAATGTAATTCCAGAAATCTTTTGCACGCCTACTTGGGTAGCTACCATGCTCAAGGTTTTTCCCTGAGATAGTCACTACACTTTGTTCCAGTCCATATGACATTGACTTTGCCAGAATAAAAATACTAAAAATGCATTTGACTGTTAGAATTCTATGATAAGGCAGAGCAAGCTTTCACTTCAAGCATGTTTCTATGCAAAGTATGCTTAAATCAGGTAAAAAATTATCTACAAACCGCTAGGTCTATTTGTGACTAGTAAGCTGCGCCCCAGGAGAAGAGGTAGTAAGCTGCACCCCAGGAGAAGAGGTGGGTTCTCCTTCTACTTCCCCTGTTGGCTTAACATAATTTCTCCTTAGTTTAAAAATTAGGTTATTTCAATCCTTAATTATAACATTATGCGTCGTGAATAACTGAATATTCATACTTTGATACAAATGAGGAAAATCATCAACATTCACAGTAGTAGTGTTGTTTTTTCATTCATGTGAAGCTCTAGACTTCCTTTGTCACAGGGAGTGCCTAGGTAATCCATCAATATCGTCACTTTTCTGACTATGAATCTAATAGTGAAATGCAATGCCAAAAAGGGCAGATATTTGATTTGTGAAACAGCCAACAAATATAAATAGAACAGAAGTTATGTATCCCGACAGTTTTCTCACCAGGTCAAAGTTGATGGACTCAAAAGCCTCCACTAATGGCAAAACCAGTGCACAAACCGACAGCAGAAATAAAAAAGATACTAACACAGCATTATGTTCACTACTTGTTATAGATGAGGGAAAAAAGGCACCAGCCAAGAGATTAGTTGCGATCAGTCTGGTACTAGTGATCTCCAATAATTGTCCTGGTGTTCTACTATTTATTAGGTTATTAAAGAAGTTGAGAAGTAACAAGTTTAACGATTCCAACTCTTGTGTTTAAAAAGAATGATGTCAAGTAGCTATTATCAGGATACTCAAACCAGTTATTAGTAACAAGGTGCAACATTATTATTAACCTACAACCTATCCACTAGATGAACTCACTTAGCCATAAAGATGTATCTTTAGCCTAAAAGCAAGAATCCAAAGATAAATCCTCTGTTAAACTTCCTACTTTCTCAATTCCGAAACCTATGGCCTGACACACCTTTACACAGTACATTGAAGTATATAAGCGATGGGGATAAGTGGTGAAGTAAATGTGCAAATTAAGTAAAAGCTCAGTTTAGACTTCAGAGTTATCTATCCACACCTAGTCTAGTCTTGTATCAAGGTAAACATAAAATAACATATAAGTGAAGCAACTAACCAACTTCTGTAATCCATTGACCAGAACAGCTTTCTCTTCACCAGTTGTGCTTGGGGCTAGAAATACTTCGAAGGGCCCAACTGTTTTGTCTATTTGGTTTGTAAGGCACAGATTGACCTGAAGACACCGATGTACATCGAATAACAGTAGTTAGGAACAAAACCATTGTCATTATGTAAGTATAGTTAATGCACTGGTCACATTAAATGAAAATGCAATGATGCATAGTGACAGACAAGTCATGAAGATGCAAAAAAGGAAAAAATTTTGTTACTGATTTAACATTTAAACCTTCAAATCCTACTCTACAATGCATCAATAGTAATTATCACATGTTTGATAAACAGATCAAATCATCACTGTTAACTAAACAAGTCAATAATAAAGAACAAACATACATGACAAACCTTCAGATACTGTTGCTACTGTCAACAGAGACTTGCCTACATGTTGAAGCGCAAGTCAAAACTCAAAACCATCACCGCAGAACTGCAGATGCTTGAGTTAAGGCATTTAAAATAATAGAACGCATGACAAATTCTCAAATTTATGGCTTTTCACTACAGTAAAGGCTTGAGAAATGGAAAAGAGTGGGTTGCTATTGAGTCAAATAGGATTTTGACAAAAACAGAACAGATCAGGTAGACAAAACCAGAGATCCAGTTCAAGCATATGGCGAGGTGAATTTGTTGTTCTAGGTGGAAGATAAGGTAAGACCTTACAACAACAACAATCACAAACACTTAAATTTTCGACCTTAGGTTATGGTTCTGGTATATGGATCGCTAACTGCCATGCACTCCTATTCAACACCAACTATTTGGGTACATTCCAATCCCTCTAGTCTCTTTTAACTGCTTCATCCCACATCACTCTCGGTCAACCTCTGCCTTATGTTTTCGAGACGACTTAAAATTCCACTGCACATCGGTGCCTCAACAGGCCTTTGTTAGAGATGTCCAAACCATCTTAAACGATGTTGAACAAACTTTTCTTCAAGTGGCTCTACCTTAACCATATCACGTATATCATGATTGCGAATTCGATTCCGCCTTGTATGACCATAGTCCACCGCAGCATCCACATCTCTGCTATGCTCATCTTATGTACATGTTGTCTTTTTGTCGCCCAACATCTTGCTCCACATAATATCACAGGTCTGATCGCCGTTCTATAAAACTTACCCTTTAACTTTTGAGGGACTTTTATATCATATAGGGACCTTAAGATTTAAGAAATTCCATCATGTATGAAATAACTGTATTGGCTGAATATTCAAGACACAGTAGTTTAGGATACACAACTTTAGACAAAATGTTAATCAAGAAATCACCTACCATAAATTGTCTTTCCAGAAATATGACCGGCGGAGCTTTCACAACACAAAGATCAACATCTTTGCTTGCGGTGGGCTGCCAAAAAAATAGTTGTCAACAATATAGCTAACGGGTTAAATACACAGCAGCTCAACAATCATAACTATTTACAATTTTAATTGAAGAATAGATTCAATATCACTGTAACAGGTGCAAAGCTCAACACTAAACATAAAATAATTTAGACCAGAGGCCAGGAACTTTACTGAAAGTGCATGGATGTTTTTGAGTCTGCAAACGGCCTGGTTCACCAAGACTTGTAAGCCATGTAATCTGAAATTTACCAAGTATAGTGCTTCCCTGTCTTGGTTTGACCAGACTCATCAGACCAGTCTTAGCTGATATAGGTAATTGTATATTCCACCCCCAGCTCTGATTAGAATCGGTTGTTTGCAGAGGTCCCTGCATGAAAAAACAAAACTCAGATTAGCCCACCATTGATTCCATTGACGCGATAGAATCAACACGCTTGCATGGTCACATTATGCTTCAATTTTCTATATGGAGCTTGTTTTCAGAGCTCGAATTACCCAATTGCAGACTTCACCACTGAGGGATGTTCATCAGCTTCCAATGTTTTTTTTTGACAAGAAAACTGATAGAGGAGACCCCTATCAGGAATTTATTAAAGAGGAAACAACAACAACCAAATTACAAGAGAGGAAAAGGAAAGAACAAAAGCTGGTGAGAGGCCAGCCAAACAAACAAACTAAACAAGCTGATCACCCCAGGCTTTCAGGCCATGTCTACAAGAAGGAAAAAGTCTGAATGCTTGTAAGTGGAGTTCATCAAGAAACCACTCTTTCCAAAATCTAAAACTAGCAGGTTTAGCCCGAAAGACGAAGTCATTACGGATCTTCCAGATACCCCAAGAAGCTATCATAAATGCATCAAGAAAGAATGGAACCCCAGATGCCTGACGAGCATTATTAATTCTTTGAGATAAGTCAGCTTCTTGATCCCAGACAATATTCAGAGCATGCCAGCACCTGGAACTGAAAGGACAATTGAAAAAGAGATGATCTCTCGTCTCTTCACTATCTTGGTCACAAAGCACATAATTAACATTATCCTCTTGAGTAAAGAATTTTTTTCTCTTCAGCAAATTTTTAGTGTTAAGACGGTCCAAACACATCAACCAATAGAATACTTTGATCTTAAGGGAACATTTGGCTTTCCAAATCCAACAAACCGATCTGGAGGAATCGAGGTTATGAAAGCTCAACTTGTAGAATTTGCTGGGAGCATAATCCTTAGAGTTCCAGTTGTATTTCCAGCAATCGTTGATATCTTCAGATACCCGGGAAGTAGAGATGATATTAAGTAAGAGTTGAAACTCCTGGAATGCTTGCACAGACAACGGGAGATGAAAATGCCTGGAGATTCCAGGATGATGAAGGAAAGAAGCCACACTAATATTCTCATCTTTAGCAAATGAGGAAAGGTGCTGAAATTTAGATCTTAATGGCATATCAACCCAAGTGTCATTCCAAAACAGGACAGTGTCGCCCTTTCCAATTTGACAATTAGCTATCCCTTTGAAATGATCAAGAAGAGCTAAAACATCCCTCCACCAGAAAGAGCCCTTGCGCGAAGAGGAGACAGGAATTTGGTTGGTGAAGTAAGAAGACCAGACCAGCTGAACCCAGGGTGTATCATCCTTATTAAAAAATTTGTGTAGGAATTTAAGCAATAGGGCAATGTTATGAATCCTGAGGTTAATCACCCCCAATCCCCCTTTGTGTTTGGGCGTGCAGACTTTTTGCCAATTGACCAGGGATTTACTTCTCTCATTTATGTCATTCTTACCCCATAGGCAGCTTCTCCGAGCTTTATCTATCCTGTTGATAATCGCCGAAGGAATCATCAAGGTAGATAATGTGAAGGTGGGCAGAGAAGATAAAACTGAGTTGACAAGCTGAAGTCTCCCGCCATAAGAGAGAAGTGAAGAGAAAGAGGAGATTCTTCTGTTAATCCGGTTCACTAAACTTTCAAAATCTTTAATGCGAGGTCTTGAGAGACTCATCGGCAAACCCAGGTAAGTAAAAGGGAAGTTCCCTATTTTGCAACCGAAAGTAGCCGCCAGAACATTCAGATCCCTTTCCAGAATATTGATAGGGAACATAGCCGATTTATCGTAATTGATCTTAAGACCAGTAGCAGCAGCAAAACCTTGTAATAAGCCTTTAAGTTTGAAAATCTCCCGCTGGGAACCTTTAACGAAGATAATGGTGTCGTCGGCATATTGAATCACAGGAAATTCGGCATTCGGAACCAGACTAATCGGGATAGAGATAACACCGAGATGCATGGCTTTATTAAGAATGTGTTGAAGCAGATCAGCAGTAACCGCAAAAAGCAGAGGAGAAATAGGGTCTCCTTGTCTGACACCCCTTTTACATTTGAACGGACGGCCAGGGACACCATTTAGCAATATAGAGGTGGAAGCCGAGTCAAGAATCTGCTCCAACCACTCTAACCATTTCTCCGGGAAACCCAGGGCACGAAACATGGAAATGATGGCATTGTGCTCGATCGTGTCAAAAGCTTTCGCGAAGTCCAACTTAATGAGAACAACTTTCTCATTAGACTTGTGGCAAAGGTGGAGGAATTCGAAGGTCCAAGCCAGACAATCTTGGATAGATCTTCCTTTAATGAAACCATATTGGTTCTTATGAATGACCGACGTGATAACAGAGTTGAGTCTGGAGGCCATGAGCTTGGTGATGATTTTCACACTAATATTGAGCAAAGATATAGGTCTATAGTCATTTGGAGAATCCGGGTGTCTGTTCATAGGGATAAGCACAATGAACGATTGGTTGATGTTAGAGATGGAAACCGTACCATTTTGAAAGTCAGCACAAAGTTTATAAAAATCTTCCTTGATAATATCCCAGCATTTCTTATAGAAGAGACTATTAAACCCGTCAGGCCCGGGGGCACTATCTGAATGAAGATTGTACACAGTGTTGTCAATTTCTTGATGAGAGAAGGGAGAAGCAAGCCACTCCAGATCATCAGCCTGGGGAATCAGGTTTAGCAAATCAAAAATCATAGGAGGACTTTCTGAGATACCCATCCTTTCATAGAAGGTATGATAAAGAAGGTTGGCTTTAGCATTGTGGTCATAGAGGATATCACCCTTGTCGGTTGTAAGAGAAGCAATGAGGTTATGTCTGAAGCGCTCAGTAGCTTTGGCATGGAAAAACTTGGTATTTTCATCTCCAAGCCTAATCCATTGAATAGAGCAGCGATTTTTCCAGTAAATATTTTGAGTGGCTAAGAGTTGAATAAGATGCCCTTTAAGGATCTGCCGAAACTTCCTTTCATGAGTGTATAACAGCCGAAATTCTTCAATTTTGTCAAGAATCTCAATTGAGGAGTTACAGTGACAGATTTGAGTTTTAATGAGAGACAGGCTGGTTTTCCATTCCCGGCACTTGGACTGAAGTTTATTAAGCTTCCATTTGATATTATTGGCCGCACATAGAACATTGCTGGGGGACTGAATCCAAGACTCCTCCACACACTTAAGAAAATCAGCACGTTTTAACCAAAGATTTTCGAATCGGAAAACAGAAGCTTTAGGAATGTTAGTGCTAATTTGAGCCACACAAGGAATGTGATCGGACATAGTCCTAGCAAGAGGCAGCCACATAGTTCCGGGGTATGAGTGAGTCCAGTGCATAGAGGTAAAGCACCAATCAAGCTGCTCAAGTAAAGGATTATTTTGCATATTGCTCCAAGTGAATTTCCTTCCTTTAAGGGGAATCTCGATAAGCCCAATGGAATTGATAATATCGTCAAACATCTGAGCATCATTATATCTGCCACCCATTTTATTCCTGTCCTGAGAAGATCTATAAAGATTAAAGTCGCCCATGATCATCAGATTTTCCTCCTCAGGAATATTCAATGACGAAAACCAGTTCAGGAATTCAAATTTGCCCTGACCAGCACAAGGCCCATAAACAGCCGTTAGCGTCCATTCGTTGCCATTGAAGCGAGAGGTAAACTTAACAGATAGAGCAAAAGAAGAGTTGAACACCATGTTCCCGGAATGAATAGCTCCAACCCAAGCAATGAGGATACCCCCAGAGGCACCATTAGAGGGAGAAAAGGCAAATTGATTAAATCTTTTAGGGGCAAAACTTTTGAGGGTGGAGTGATTAAACTCAGAAAATTTAGTTTCTTGAATGCAGACAATTGAGCAGCCAGAGTCTTGAATCTTAGCTCTAAGCAGATTAAGCTTGTGATGATCATGCAGCCCTCTAACATTCCAATTAAGAATTGCCCAATTTCTGCAGTTAATGTGAGATCTCATGGCAACAGGAGGAAGGAGAACCACAGGCAGAAGGCCGGGAAACAATCCCGAGCCAGAGCAGGAAGTGAGTAACACAGGGGCGACAACTTGATCAGAATCAACAAACAACCCACAACCAAGAGCAAAAAGCCAATGATTCAATACAGGGAACTTAGAAAGCCACACCCAATGAGCATCATATGGGTACAAAAGTATCTGAATGATAACAACGAGATCACCAGGAGTATCAATAGTTATAGCAAAAGCCTTACAAAGCCATTTAACCGAGGAGAAATACACATAGCTTCCTTCAAAGAAGTGCATTCTAATACATAAGAACTGCTTATAAAGAGTGAGACCCTTTTTAACACCATTGCAACCAAAAGACTTCATAGATCGTCAACCTTGCTCATCAGCACATCCAGAGCTACCTCCTCAGGAGTCAGCCCGCATTTCTCCATTCCTACTTTCTGAATGGCAGAGATAGAAATCATAGGGGTATTATTTTTCAAAGAATTAACATCTGCTAAGGAAGGGAAGCATTGCAAAGGTTGGTAATTGGATAGGTGAGAAATATCACCCGAATTATTAATAGTAAGGGTCTTCTTAATTTGAGTTCTGTGCTTTCTTTTGAATAAAGAAGAAACACTTGGTTGTCTGAGCCCTTTATATTTTGCTTCCAATCTTTTGCTTCTTCTGAGGTTGGATGAAACAATCTTAATTGGTGAAACATCAACCCAGGAATCCAACTGTTCATTGCTAATGATAGTATTCGAAATCCTGCTCCAGTTCTTTTTCCTTGAGTAAACCAAAGTGACTCTGCCATGAATATCAGGGGGAGAAGTAACACTTGATTGAAGAGGTTGAGGATCCTCATCGGTGATGATAAGCTCATGGGAAGCAGTAGAAATCAACATCCTCCTCTGAGCGAAGTCCGAGTTAGCTTTGATTCTTGGGCAGTAAAATCTGGGAGATATGAGAGATATGTTCATAATCTTGGGCATTTGTAAGGCTCTCACGAGTTGAACCAGCGAATCCCTGTTAGAAACTGAGACTCTGAAACTAGACATTCTCTTCCGGGAACAGTCAGATATGTTGCAGAAAAAGCTTGAGCTGGAGATCTGATAAACATGGATTTCAGATATCAATGATATAGCCACCGACTGCATAGGAACCAGGTTATCAGCAGATCTTGTTATATGCTGCCTTGAAGATGGATTAAGAGGCAATTTTGCAGTAGGTAGTGGAATCAGTTTATCTACCGTGACTACATTCGGTCTAAATCTTCATCATCTGGAAATTCAAATCATCAAGTTCGTCATGCAGTTGCTGAGCTGGTGGAACAGCTGGAGGAGCTAAGAGCATTTCAGGATTCGGCTGATTATCTCCTTCATTGTTAATAGCATTATCCCAGGGCTGCCATCCTTGTATCTGATTTACTTCATTATTCCCCTCCAAGTGATGATCCATGTCATTTTGAGGTTGAATTTCATGAGGTAAAGGGTGAGGGTTCACACCATCAAGCACCGGGCCATCTTCATCCGGAAGAATGTTGCCATTAGTAAGTTCATGGTTGAGAATGACAACTGGAACCGTCCAAGAAGTTGCCGCGCCATTATGACCAGAGCCAACTCTAATAGCTAAACTCCTTGGGACATCATCCGGGGCATCGAAGAAGCATTGAACCAGGACATGGGAGGCCGACCTTAAATCCAAGCGCCATCTCAGCAGCTTACCAAATGAAGAACAAATTTGATCCAAAAAAGGAGAGGCCCTTAAATCTAAAGGGAAGCCGAGGAGCATAAACCAGCCCAGCCTTGAGTAAGGAGCATTCCTAGCATTAAGAGCTTGATCATGCAACAAGAAGTGAACCCTAACCCTCCAATGAAATGGTCTCCAATAATGATCAATCGGTCCCGGTTGAAAATGCTACTAAGTTGAATAAGACCAATACCATGAGCACTACGGCAACAACGCAGGACCCGAAAATGAAACTCTTCCTCTATATAATTTCTGACCTGAAGGAGAAATTCATCGAAATCCGCAGCATCAAGATCACCATCCTGGTCCACCGCTATCACCCATTCGTCGTGCTCTCTGGAAGGATTGTCGCTGATGTGCACAACCCTTCTAGTAACACGGAGAGGTCCACCATTGTCAATAGGAACGTCTTGGGGCAAAAATCTTGACGGGTCTATAGGAAATTAGCCATGTCATAAACGGCGGAGAACTTCGGATTGCACAGGAAGGCGAAATGAAGAGGTATGGTCTTTGTGCCGGGAAGAGGCTGAGCGGTCCCCTTGAAGAAAGTGTATGTCAGAGCGGAGAATGGATACCGGTAATCGAACCCTATGATCCACTGGTTCAGTTTCTTCTGTAGGAACGGTAGGCAGGACTTTCTTTCTCCACATCTGCCGTTGATTCATATCCCTTTTGAAGCAACTCTCCATCGAATGGCCATAATTAAAACAGAAGGAGCACCGGATGGGCCCAAGACGGGACGGATGGGCCCGCCTGACAAAGCGAGACCCCAGCTAGGCAATCTTAGGCGATCTTCATGCGATTGGCGGAGATAGGAAGAGACGTCTATTCCAGAGCTGTTTCTTCTGACCCAAATCCATCAGCACTTCCTCCTTTTGCCCTGAATGGGTCTTGGGAATCGACCGAATCTTAGATGGATGATGAAAATGGATACTCCCAGACTCTGAAGGATTTGAATTCAAGGAAAAACTGTGTTTCAGACCTTTTGAAGAGATAAAATTATCCAAGTGACCTCTGAGCCTCCTAAAAACTGCCTGAACATTAATCTGATTGGAGGAATCAACATCTCGATATGAATGAGAATTCGGAACAGAAAAAGGGCAAATAATCTCTCCAACTTTAATCGAGGTAAATGACGAATGATCCTGCAAGAACTCTTTACCAGCCTCACCGCCAATGCAACGCTTCGGAGCTCTCCATTGTTGGGCAGGTTCAAAATCTACTTGATCCATGTAAAGAATAGATTTTGTATGATTCTCTATGCAGGCTTCCAGATATGTATGTCCTGTCAACATTGACAAACTACATAGAGTTCAAGACTGCCATAGTGAATTCATAGGTGGTCAACAAAGGAATAAACAATGAACAGTACATGCTAACATTATTAAAGAAAACAGGCCCCACCTCTTGAAGATAATACCTATACCTTGCTAAAAGAGATTAGAAATAAACAGGTTCCTCTATTTTTTAAGAAATTCAAGTTAGCGATAAGTATGTGCCAGAAACAAAAGCAATTTATTGATGACTCAGACAGGTAGTGTGAGCTGGCAAGATTAAGCAAAGAGAAATCACGGCAAATATGAAAAGAAAAGGCGGATGGTATATTGCTACAATAAAAGCACAGAGATCAAGATTGAATAAGGAAACTAATCATCTAACAGCAAATGTGTAATGATCTTCCACAAGATACACATTTGCAGATTTCTAAAGAAGACACCTAAATTTAATCAAAGGGCTTACGGTTATTTCCTAGGCTGTTTCCTAGGCTAATCATCTAACTGCTGTCGCCTGGGAGGTTTCCTAGGCTGTTTCCGGCTTTCCGCATGGCTAATCTGGCCTGTATACTATTTAGCACTTGCGTTGGTCCGCATTTAGGAGCTCAGCAACACAGAGAAAGCTAGGGTTGGTGGCTTGGCGAAGCGGTGGCGCGGCGAGGGTTCGCGCAGTGACGACGGCTCTAGCACTAGCGGCAGTGTCTCCACTCTCTAGCGCAGCAATGGCAGCGGCAGGGGCGACAGCTCTAGCGCAGCAGAGCAAGTAGCCAAGTATGGTGGATGCACGTGAGCAAGATGATGCCAGTTATGCTAGCTAAGAGCAGGCATATGACCCATCCAAGGATCCAAAGTGGAAGGCCAACTCGAAGGATCTCGAGTGGAAGTATAGATTTTGGCCGGACTAGATGAACAAGCTGATATGATGCAATGTATACTTTGAGGAAAGCAAATGCATTTAGGCATCAAAAGGTTGAAGCAGCACCTTGCCGCGGGTTTTGGGGATGTTCAAAAATGATCCAAAACCACCACGGCAATAATAAGAGAGATGCAAAATTACAAAAAGAAGACTACAAGGAACAAGATGGTTAATTTAAATGATGATGAAGAGAAAAGTGATGATGTTCAGGAGATTAAGATTAATCAAGAAGCATCCTCGAAGGTGTCATCTTGTCATCCAAGTTTTGGGACAGCTATGAAGAGGAAGCCATCTGATATTATTTTCAAACCGGTGGCCAAACTAACCAAAATCAATTTCTTCCATGATAAAAAAGACACCCAAAGAGGTAATTGAGGAAAGGCATTCCAAGCAGTTTTCCCAAACCACTATGGAGCAATGTATGAGGACCAAGGAAGAAAAAGAAAGGGTGGATATGCATGCTGCTAATTACTTTTATCAGTGTGGCATACCATTCAATGCTGCAAATTCTAGAAGCTTTGAAATTATGATGGAGTCCATTGGACAATTTGGGCATGGGTACAAGCCTCCTAGTTTTCATGAGTTAAGGGTGCTGTTGCTTGCTAAGGCAAAGAATGACATGAAAGCATTAAGGGAGACGCAAGAGTTTGGTTGGAGGCAATATGGCTGCACACTAATGTCAAATGGATAGACTGATAGGAGGGGGAGACATTTGATAAATTTTCTTGTCAATTGTTCGAAAGGGATTGTCTCTTTGGAGTCTGTAGATGCATCCTCTCAGTTGGCTGATGCAAGGATATTAATAGATTTGCTTGAGAAGAAGATTGTGGATATAGGTGCTGCCAACGTCGTTTAAGTGGTCACCGATATTGGTGCCAACTTTAAAGCTGTGGGTAAGTTTCTTTCCTTTGGTAATAAAAAAACAATCTACCTTATGTTGCACATTGCTTGGAACTCTATCTTTTTCTTTTGCAGGTAAAACTCTTATGGAGAGGTTTCCTACTCTCTTTTGGACCCCTTGCGCTACACATTGCTTGGATCTTATGTTAGAAGACATCAGAAAGGTAAGCGAGTTCAAGAAGGCCATCAATCAAGCCAAGCATGTGACTACCTTCATCTATAAGCACGGGTGGCTTCTCGATGCAATGAGGGAGAAGACAGGATAGAGGGATTCAGTGGACCCACAGCCACTCGGTTTGCCACTTCTTTTCTCACTTTGTAGAGTTTATGTAAGCATAAGGATGTTTTGCGACTACATTTTGTTAGTGAGGATTGGACTAGGTCCAAATTGGCACTCATGAAGGCAGGGAAGAAAGTTTGTGATATTTTGCTGTTTTAGCACACCGTGGAAGATTGCATAAGATCATCCTAGCCTTTGCTAATTGTGTTGAGGATTGTTGATGAGGATGAGTAGCCTGCCATGCTAGAGGTTTCAGCAAGTATGGATCATGCTAGAAATAAGACAAGGGAGTCTTTTGGAAGCAAACCAAGGGTACTAAAGAAGGTAATAGACATTATTGAGAGGCAGTGGGTGCATCAGATCGAGCAAAAGCTGCATGGGGCTGCATTGTTTTTGAACCCAAACAAGCTTTTCAACATCAAAGAAAGAGAAATTGAATATGCTTCGAGGCTCTGGATTGCATTCAATGATGTGCTTGAAAAGATGATTAATTGTGATGATAATTTGCTTAGAAAAATAAGCGACCAAGCGGACAACTATGAGAAAATGAGGAAGAGCTTTAGAAAGCAATCAGTTGTGATGCAACAAAAAACAAAGAGCCCTCGTAAGTGCTAAGCTTCTATTCTAAGTTGATTCAATTTAAAACATTCTATGTTTCTAACATAGATAAAATGTTTTACATTTTAGTTGATTGGTCGGATGCTTTTGGTGGCCTTGCTAGAGAGCTTCAAAAGTTTGCAAGGCGCATCCTCGGCCTTTATTGTTCGGCCTCTAGTTGTGAGCACAATTAGAGCATCTTCGAATTTGTAAGCAACTAAGCATTTGTCTTTATTTCATAGCCGGTCATATATTACAAGTATTTTCTATTGTTGATTAGTGATTACTTTTCAGATCCATACAAAAAAGAAACGGGTTAGAGTACTAAAGGTTGAATGATTTGGTCTACATTCAATACAACCGAAAGATTGTGAAACGTTTTCAAAAGAGGCGTATGGAAGGGACAAATTTCAACCATTTAATCTTAGAAGAGTTTCAATGGGACAACGAATGGGTTGAAATAAGTACTGAAGAAATCCACCATGGAGAAGATCTTTCGTGGATCCATGTTGATGAAGCCACCGGTGCATCACTAATGCTTTGGGGTCGCAATCTGCCTAGAAACTAGGATGTACTCTCGACGTAGTGCAAATTTAAGCTAAACAGTTGAAAGAGAAGAGTAAGCTCAGACGAGAATGAGGTCTATAAACTTTTGGTGGCCGATGATGTAGAAATCGACGATGATTATGGCCAAACACCACCTACTACTCGTGAGAGGGGACCAAGTGACGAGAGTCGTCAAGATGATTTAGACTTAGATATTGATGTTTGAATGTCCTTGTCCTTAGAACATTCTCACTTTATTTGCTACTGCATATGCATTATTTTGCTGCTACATTAAATACTTAGTAATTTAGTATATTACTATATTTGCTACTATACTTTGTTTGGTCACCTAACTGTCGCCTAAGAGTCCAGGTGCCCCGGAGGTGACTCGCCTCACCGGGGCGCCGTGATAACCATGCAAATAATAACTAACTCCATTAAATTAACCATAGTTCATGACGGCAGCTATCCAATCCTGTAATCCAGCTTAACCTTAGTTCATGACCGCAGCAACAAGGACTATGGGTGATCATGCAGCACCACTCTGATATGAGATTCTAACATTGGAAAAAAATTCATCAAACTAGCAATTTAACTAACCATACTGAGAAGAGAATTAGCATCGGCCACAAACTCCACTCAATCAATCCAAATTCTCCAGAAATGATACTAAATTTCATATGATGTTTCTAAATTTGTGAGATGAAAAGCCGATGTTATAGATCGAATACTTTGATGATGACCTCCCTGGCCTCGAAACTGGAGCCGTTTTTTTTTGAAGAGAAGGCAAGAGCTCTGCCAAATGCATTAAGATAGGGCAAAAGCACATAACAGTTCACAGAAGGGGAAAAGAGGGACTGAAACAAAACAAACTAGAGATAAGAGAGGGGGATACAACCCCCGTACGAAACCCGGGGGTCCAACCTAGGAAGACCTAAAAAAATTCTCTAGAAAACACTAGGTCATCCCAAAAGCCATCTGGCGGTTGCGAATGTCATGAGCGACGGCGTCGGCCACCTATTGCACCGTGCGGTAGGAGTTACTGAAAATCCTGTTGTTTCTCTCTTTCCAAATGTTCCAGAGGCTATATGCGACAGCCCCGTCGAAATTCTTCCGCCTGTGTCGGGGAATTTGTCGCCGAGTGTTTGTCCACCAACTGACATTATCAAACTGTCCCGACGGCGCCCGCGCGCCCAGACCGGCCTGAACGTGGCTTAGGACCGCCCGCCAAACCTGTCTCACGAATGGACAGAGCAGTAGCATATGGTTGGATGTTTCCGGCTCCGTGACGCAAAGAACGCAAATGGTAGAATGCGGCCACCCCCTCATCGCGAGCCTATCCGCGGTCGAATCCCGCCCCGCATTTAAAAGCCACGCAAAAACTCGCACTTTCTTCCGCCAAGCTCGCCAAATCATCCTAAATGAGAGGTCAACTGTGGATCCAACGAATTGTGCCTTATAAGCCGAACCTGCAGAGTATTCCCCTATTGGCGACCACTTCCAGGTGATGCTATCCTGGACGTGCGGTTGTAACTGCACCTGTTGAAGAGCGAGCCATAGAGAAAAGAACTCCTGCAGTTGCGTAGCGTTTGTGATCCAACGCAAAGGGCGGATCCAAGCGGCGTGCGCTATCAACTCTTTTACCGTCCCCGACCTCTTCCTGGTTAATCTGTAACATGACGGAGCAATGTCCGCCGGCGATCGGCCCTGAAGCCATTTGGATTCCCAGAAGTTGGCAGTTGTGCCGTCCCCTATTGAAATGGTAGTACCTGCACTGAACAAGGCGCGGTCTGTGGCGTCACAAGGAAGCGTGGATCCAGCCCAAGGTTTATGATGCCCTTTCGAAGCAAACCAGAGCCACTGTAACCGGAGAGCCCGTCTAAATCTGTCAATGTCTTTTATGCCCAATCCTCCTAGACTTATTGGGCGACAAACCCTTTTCCAATTGACCAAACAGTGTCCCCCGCTGCACTCCTGGTCGCCTTTCCACAAAAAACTACGGCGAAGCTTGTCCAAGCTCTTATTGACCCAAGTGCCGAAAGGAAAGACCGTTAGGTGGTAGACCGCCAGCGATGTAAGAATCGAGTTTATTAAAATCAATCGGCCTGCCCTGGACAACAACCTCCCTTTCCAACCTGCTAGGCGACTTCGCGCCTTGTCAATAAGATGTTGCAGATCCGACCTTTTAAGCCTCGAGGGGCGGAGGGGAAGCCCTAAATACTTGCATGGGAATGAGCTCAATCTGGCAGGGAAATCATGCAAAATTGTTGTCATGTCAATCGCGTCACACCTGATTGGGTAGACCTCACTTTTTTGAATGTTTGTATGAAGACCTGTGGCTCCTCCAAAAAATATAAGGATCTCGTGGATTGCTTTGAGCTCCTCGCTAATTGGTCTCATAAAGATAGCCATGTCATCCGCGTAAAGAGAAACCCTTGTTGAAGCCCATCTTGCCGGGATGGAGGAAATGATGGACGTGTCCGCCGCCCTAGCAATTAACCGCTGGAGAGGGTCCATTGCTAGAATAAAGAGCATGGGGGACAAGGGATCACCCTGTCGCAACCCCTGCTGTGCTGAAACGAGGGACCTGGGATGCCGTTCAGAAGAATTCTTGAGGAAGAGGAAGCCAGGATCATAGATACCCACTCCCTCCAACGCGGCCCGAAGCCGAGATGCTTAAGCAAGTCGAGGAGAAACTCCCAGCTGACCGAGTCAAAAGCCTTTGCAATGTCCAATTTGAGGAACAGTGAGGGGATTATTTTCTTGTGCAGCTCAGCAGCCAAATTTCTTATGAACAGGTAATTGTCATGAATGGACCTTTTCTTGACGAAAGCACTTTGACTGTGCGGACGCAAGCACCTTAGAGAAAATCTTTCCCGTGCTATGGATGAGACTGATGGGTCTGAAGTGCGCAATGTGCGTAGCATTCTGTCTCTTAGGCAACAGCACAATGTTCGCCAAGTTGAGGAGCCTCCACAAGTGGCCATTCAAGCCATGCAACTGCTGAAAAACCTGCAGGAGGTCCACCTTGATGATGTCCCAACAGTTCCTATAATAGAGACCTGTGAACCCGTCTGGGCCTGGGGCCTTTTCGGTTGGCATGGAGAATACAACGTCCTCAATCTCATCCAGGTGGAAAGGCTCTTCGAGGACATGCAAGTCCTGCCGGTTTAAGCTAAGATCCGCCCAGTTGAAGCGGTGCGTGCGAGTCTTCTTTGTACCTAGCTGTAGAAAGAAATGCCTGCTGAGCTCTTCCTGTTTGTCAGAAAAACTTTGCAGAAGACCCCTGTCAGATACAATCTCCTGTATATGGTTTTTAGCATCCCCCTCCTTGATGTGCATCATCCTGGAGCGCTATCTGAAACGATTACGCTTGATGGCCACGAGACCCAATAACTTGTATCGGGCTTTGGCCCTGAACTCCCTTCGGGGGTCGAAAGAAGACGAGCTTCCTCCGCCCTATCGAGTTGAAAAATGATCTCCGCGGCCATATGGAACTGCATGGTTATGTCTCCCAACAAAAGGCGACTCCATGACCTAAGAGCTTTTGCCGTTCTCGATAGCTTCGTATGCCACCTGTGCAAAGCATCCTGCGCCTGGACCGGTTCATCCCACGCGTGCTGAACGACCTGTGTGAAGTTAGGCATTTTGATCCAGAAGCTCTCGAACTTGAATCCACGAAACCTGGGTGGGTTGCACTGACCAGAAAGAAGCAGAGGACAGTGGTCAGAGACGAGGCTAGAGCAAGCCTGAAGGTAACACTCAGGAAAGATGCTGTCCCATTCAGAGGAGGCAAAAAAACAATCGATCCGAGATTGAGTTGGGTTTGCCCTTCCATCTCCCCAAGTATAACTACGACCGTTGAGCCTGATCTCCTTAAGCTCCGAGTCATTCAGCATATTCCGAAAAGCCCCCATCAGTCTTCTGTTGAGATTGCCATTATTTTTATCAACTGGAGCCGTTGTTGATGCTGATGTAGCTGCAGAAGGCCTCCCCCAAATAGATCGCCCTAGCCGCACGCACACAAGTACATCAACACAAGCGCTCGCTACACCTAGAGCTGCATAGAATATTCTAGAATTGAGAGGGAGATGCGAACCCGAAGGACAGGGGGAGAACGACGAGGTCGGGGAGCGCGAGAGCGTTGGCGGGGTCATGGAGGAGGAAGCGGTCGCGGAAGGTGAAGTCGCCCGGGGCGTGGTGGCGGCGGAGGGGTCGAGGGAGGTGAGGGCGTCCTCTGGGAGGAACACGTCGCGGGGATCAAAGCGGAGGAAGGCAGCCGGGTCGAGCTGGAGGTGAAACACCCCAAAATTTTCAAAATAAGTCTAATTGTTTTATTCGGATTTTTTTCGGATTTATTTAAGCATTCTTTGGACTCTTTCCTTTTTTGGCAGCTCCCCTAATTTTCCACTTTCCCTTTCGGGAAAAGTCCCTTCCGGCCCGGCCTCCTTTTTCCGTCAGCCTGCTTCTCTCCCCGCATGGGCTTTCTTCCCCAACCCATTTCCCCTTCTCCCAGCCCACGCGTGCGCGCTCGCATGCGCCCGGCCCAGCCCACGTTGCCCCCCTTCTTCCTCCGCCCCGACGTACCTCGCCCCGTCCCCTCACCCGTCCCGTCGCTGTCCCCTCACGCTGCACCCCGTCACCTTTGCCACCTGCTGCGTCGCGCCAAGCCATGTCGTCTCCACCAATCGCTCCGCATTGTCGCCGCACCGCTCGGGCGTCATCACCGTTGAAACCGCTGTCGTCTCTCTCTCCCCCATCGCTCCCTCTCTCCTCCGAGCTCAGCTATAAAAGCCCCCCCTTCCCTCCATTTTCCCCGCGCCAAGTTCCCCACAACCTCCTTTTCCTCCCCCGCATTCTCTTCTTCCCCCTCCGGCTCTCTTCCGCCTGCGTCGTGAGCTTCTTCCCCGTCCCCAACGCCCTCCAGCCGCCGCGCCCCTCCGTTCTCTCCCCCGCCCCGAGTTCGTCGCAGCCTCCTCTTGCTCCCCCGCCACTCCATTCCTCCCCCGGAGCCCTCCTTCGCCCGCGCCAAAGTCTTCTTCTCCCTCTCTCCTCTCGCTATTGGGGCACATTTTGACCCCGCTAGCCGGGCCTGTTCGCCAACCCTCTCCTCTCGCTTGCCCGGCCGGCGCTTATCAGCCTCCTCGTCATGGCAGCACTGGTGGCTCGCTACCATTAAAGTCAAGACGTGCATACCAAGGGGCCCATACGGCGCTAAGTGGGCCGTGTGGCCATAGGCCGCACAGTAATGGGTCGATTTTTACTGGGCGGCCCGATATCAATTTAATTTCTGAATTTTATTTCGATTTTCGGATTAATTTTTTTTCAAAAATCCGAAAAATCATTTTAAAATTCAGAAAAATTCCAAAAAAATCCCAAAAATTCAAAAATAGCCAAAAATGCATATTCTTGATCAATTCAAGCAGCTGAGTCCAAAAATGATCTTCGTTCTACCAAACCAAGTCCCAAAAATTTCCAAAATGCCCCTGAACCCTGTTCCAGCCATTTTCTCTCTGATTTCTTTTTTCTGTTTTTTTTCTTTGATTGTTTTTATTCGTTTATTTATTGGTTGCGTTTTCTCGCGCTAGATCCGACGTCGGAGCAATGCTTGGCACAAATCTTGGAGCAGGAGCAGTCTTTGGAGCCATACCAGGAGCAAGAGCCGTTTGAGACCAGACGCGACGTTGACTACTTCTCGTTAGGCGAACCCTCGACCCCGCAAGGCAAGCCACACCCTTTGAACAGGTCGAACCCGGTTCTATTATAGTAATACGTATATTTTCTGTACTGCATTATTTTCTGGTGTTGTAGCAAACTAGAAAAGGAGATAGTTTTGAATGACATGATTAGGTAGAACCCAATATTAAACCTGTTGTTACGCCTTAATTCCTTTTTAACCTTAGGTTATAAAATATTGAACTAGCGTAGCTTAGCAGTTAACATAATTTTCACCTTTAGTTAAAATTGCTTAAAATCTCCGAGAGATGGCTTGGGTGATTTTTCAAAAATTGCTACAGTTAGAGGGACATGTTGGGTGGACCACGGGAGGTGGATACTGGCCCAACCCCTAACCGATGATAAAGCCAGATGTGGTGTGGTGGTTGGTACAGTGGGTACTAATGGTGTGTAGTACGTCATTGGCTGAGTCTTTGGCATTTAAGGATCGATGTTTTGGGCAAAGTAAATAACTTCAGTTCCCACTCAACCACAAGTTGGGGCTGTCAGTATTGTTGACCTATTCCAATATAGCTCAGTACATTGTACTCCCTTTTGGAATGCCTATAGGTGGTAGCTACCCTTCTGGTAGGTAAATGGATCGCGAAGCGACCGGGGTGGGATGGAATGGAGAGGCCATATGCCGATTCTCACAACAGTAGATATCCACAGTATGATCAGATCGCGCCTCTCGCCTTGGCCAGTGGGTCCTAGAGACTGTGGATCCTCGTAACCTACTAGATGGGAGCTAAAGAAGGGAAGTCCAACAAAAGGCTATGATCATCTCGGTCCGACCGCATGCATTAAAGTTGCATGTTATTCTCGAGTGGCACTGATGGCCGATGATATCTTGTGGGTAAAGCTGAGCACCTCTGCAGAGTGATATCAATGGTATTCGAATACGCCGTGCTTCCGGTTAATGAAGCTGAGTTAATCTAGAGTGATTTTTGTAACTGCGCCTCTGTAGTTTTCATAAATAGAACTTGTCATAAATCTGAACTTTGCAAATAACCCCCCCCCCGGGTTATTTTAGTGTTATTTGGTTTGTGTTTCAAATGTAAATGAAAAAGCTGATATTCATAACTTGCATCCACAATTCTTAGAAAGTGCCTATCTTTGTTTATCCCTGCATATAGTATTCAGAATTTTTATGTGGTTTATTGAGTACTGTTGCGTACTCACCCTTGCCTCCTAATCCCCCTTTAGATTTCAATGAAGCTGGCGAGTTCTAGAAGACCATAGATGGTGATGATATTTGGTTTTGAAGGCCTTGATCTATCTGCTCAAGCCTTTCCTGTGGGTGTTTGGTAATGTATCCGGTGCTAGCCGCACCTTTTGTAAAAACTCTGCCCATTAGGCCCTTAATTTATCTATAAAATATTCGTTTTCGCTCTTTTGTCTAGTAATGTACACTTGGTTACCTACAGCTAAAATCCTGAGTAGCTGTGAAGGTATTTATACGCACCCCCTGAAAAGGGCGATCCGTTACAGGAGGGAGGGGCAGGACAGCCGCATCACGCGGAACGTCAGCGAGCGATTCTGCTGCGTCAGCGGCTAGCGGCACACTGCGCGCTGGTTTATGAAGACAACATCTCCGGAGACGGAAGAGATCTGGATGCGATCTCGATTTTGGAGTCGCGGGCTCGTGGCGGTCCAGATCAAAGTTTAAAATCTCGCCAATAATTCAGTTTTCGGACGTGACGAATTTTGAAACGCTGGCCGAAATTTAAAAAAAATTAAAATTGCTACAGTAATCTAAAAATCTCAACTAGATTTCGTCGAATCTCGCCGAGATCTCATGTTTTTTTACCAGATTTGGTCCAATAACCCTTAAGAAAGTCATCACATATGAAAATTTATTGAAAACCGAATTTTTGAGATATTTTTTAAAAAATATAGAAACACTCTTAGATTTTTATAAAATTGTACATACTTTTATCATTATGTGAAAAATTTATGGTACCATCATGAGAAGTATAGGATCATACATAAAATTTTTCAAAATAATTAAACTTCATGTGTTATCTTTATAAAATCAAAAACGGAATGAACATAATTGGGACAGTAACCTTGTCAGAATTTTATAAATTTTCTCGAGTGTGATCATGATCCAAAATTTTTATGAGAGCTTAATAATTGCCTCAATACCATTCTATAATTTTTTTAAAAAAAATAAACTTTTTTGTTTGCTCAATCAAATCTATATATGCATTGAACTTAATTTATTATATTTCAAAAATCAAAAACAGAAAGAACATAAATGGTAAAGTGCACTTGTAAGAATGTTATATATTTTAAAAAAAATTAAACCTTTTTTATTGCTAAAGCAAATATATATATTGATCATCAGGTTTTTATCAAAGGCGCAGCACTATCAGAATTTTTGAAACTTTTTAAAATTTGATCATTATATGAAAGTTTTATAAAAATATTATTGATACATCAGGACCATTCACAGAAATTCTTAAAATTTTCTAACATAGTTTGTACTATTTTTCATTTGATTGAATTTTACTGGTAAGACTTTTATCAGGACAGTAGCACTGTCCGAATTTTAAAAAATTCATGAAGCTTAATCATTATCTTAAAATTTTATGGGAATATTAGTGATACATCATAACCATGCACAAAAAGTTGCAAAATTTTTTAACATGGTTTATTTTATTTTTCATTCGGTTCAATCTTGCCGGTCTGCATTTTATCAGGACAGTAGTAATGTTTAAATTTTTAAAAATTTATCAGATTAGATTATAATTTGAAATTTTTATGGAAACACCATTTTGTGTCAAGAACCTTCACCAAAAAAATCAAATTTTTTCTACATCGTTTGAGCCTTTTTTTGCTCAGTGCAATTTGACCGAGATTTCGGCAAAACCAGCTGAAATTTCATTTTAAAATCCGGATTTCAATTTCTATTTTTGTATTTCGTCCAAAATTTATCCAAAATTTTGAGTTCTCGGCGAGATTTCACTGTCCGGCCAGCGAGATGGCCCTACAAAGAACAACTCTGTAAGTGTAACGTCAAATTCGTTTGTTTTCATGAGCGTATTAAAGATGAAATAATTCTGAAACTTTCAAATTTTCGCATAGGGACGCGGGAATTTCGTAGCATCCTACTGTTCGGAATGCAGAAAAATCACAGGATTTTCATACGATTTTATAGGAAACGATCCAATTCCTACATGAATTCCATGACGACGGAAAACACTAATGACGGCAATGGATGTACCGAAGTTCGTATTTACATACTTCACAAATCTGCCTCCACAGTCAACACATCAACAAAACAAAGGAAAGTAGCAAAACATCATTCTTAAAAATAAATGTTTGCAAAAAATATTATGTACATGAACCGGATATCAAACAATATCGTTTATCAAACATATCATAGCATTCAAGGACGGATAGATTTATTTCATTTCACCAGCACTTTTGCTACAACAAGCAGTAAGCAACTACCATCCTTCCAGCATTGCAAATCAGTGCATTTAAGTACATCACAATGCTACTACTAACATAGTTTTACACAGCTGTTTGAGCTAAGTGTATCGGCTTTGCCCTCGGCTGGTAAACCATGATACTGGGGACTGAGACCAAATAATCTATGTTAGATACAAAATCATTCCACACTGGAACCAATAACACCTACACAGATTTGGCCAAGAATGCTACTAGCAGAGAAGAACCAGCAAGGTGCAGGCGTCAGTCTCCAAAGACAAGGCTCAAACAACTTTCACCCATGACCCACCACACATTGGGCAAGCATGGGTCCACCGGCTGATCCACCATGCCTCACGTTCATTCATTGGACTCGGACCACCAGGCTGCGCGAATGCACAAGTTTGCCGCAAACACCGTATGCACTGCAAGAGAGAATAGAGTACCTAGGCATTATGAATATGGAAAACTGGATAGGATATGCCGATAACATCTTCCCAAAGAACCCTGGATTGAGAAGCATACTCACCTTATACCAATCACCATCAAGACCTGTTTTCCACACAGCTGTAATAACATCTCTTCGAGACCCCATCACACCTAGATAAGATCCAAGACCTACAGATGTTTTCAGACCAAATGCTGCATCTCTTTCAGACAACCTGCGCTTTCTTGGCCAAAGACTTTGAATCCCAAAGGAACTATCACCATCCTCTTCCATGTCTGATAAATGAGGGTTGATAGAACCACTGATTTTTAGCTGTGGCATATTGTCCAATGGACCAAGATCATCTGGTTCTGACCAGGGCCCACCAAACATGTTGCGCCTATGCCATTCTTCAGCCGGAGGTTGCAGTTCTAATTCTCGAAGAAGAAGACCAGCAGCATCAGCTCCTCGTGGACGAGGCATATTCTGCAATAGCTAGAAAATCAAATGGAAGCATATACAGTAGAATGTATTTAAATTAATAAGGACCTCCACAGCAATGGAGCGCTGAAAATGGCATGCTCAACAAGTCAGGCATGGTCGCATGGACACAACTCTGTACCTCTGACACATGTTGCAAGCTGTACAGGGCAACTCAAAACAAAGAGGTACATGCTGATGAAAAGGGAAACTCCTAAAGGGGGTCATGAGTAATTCTAGAGTAAGGTTGATGGCAAATGAAGAACTTAAGGACATCATAAGTAATTTACCAAGTAGATACATACTGAAAGAAATGAAGAATTCGTAAAGGGAGACGGTAATGATACTTTATTAGGGGGTCAATCAATCGTTAACTTGGGTAAGTAGCTGAGAATTTGTGGAATACTAGAATCACCGTTTCTCCAGGGCAATTGACCATTATTACAATCTCATATTATTGAACGTTGGACACCCAAAAGAATATACCCAAAAGAATCACAACAGACAGAAGCTTCAATGAGAAATTTGTATTGTACCTGCATATGGGGACCAAGAGACGCTTCCACTACCTCAGGGAGCACAGTGTAATTGCCATCTATGTAGTGCAACCTTATAATAATGTTGCTGGAACCAACCTGAGAAGTTGGCAATGAATGTTGCAGGCTCGATGTCCTTCGACAAAGGTCAACCAATATGAGAAAAAGGACCTTCACCTGCAACAATGAAATAAATTATGAAGAAATTAGATGTGCTACGCAAAATGTCTTTTAGAAAGGCAAGTAACTATAATCTCAAAAGAAAAGAAAGGCGGGTAATTAGTGAAACTGTAAAAGAAACATGTCAGGCAAATTACTGATACTTGCCAAAAGATTATACTAGGTAAATTATCAAACCAAATCAAATCATTAGCAATTCAGCTACTCACAGGTTACAGATATCGTACAGATATAGCCACACTATAATATCTCTAACCATAATGTGTTGGTCCAAAAATGAGGCTAGATATTTAGGTTGAAAACTTGAGCAAATATTGCTATAAACTTATAATTGCCATTATGTCAGATCAAAAGAAGTTTTTAAAACTGTTTGGTTCGTGTTCTAACTTTGCCACCTGGTAAACTGAAATGTGAACAATGTCCGCTCTCACTCCAATACATGTGACACTGACTCTTCTAGCTCATTAATATTATTTAGTAACTGAAACATGTAAAATTATTAATTGAAAATATGACATCAATGCTTCTCTTAGAACAACTATACATGTCGCGGTTTTTGTTGAACAAAACCTCAGGTTATCCAAAGAAACTCATATTTGTCAATTATTTGTTAGTTACCTCATCTGAAGTATAACCTTGGCCAGCATTGCCAGAACCAATTCTAACAGATTTGCCCGTTGGATTTTCTTCAAGACCCTTCGCTCCAAGAACCAACTGTCCACGCGTAGCCAGACCATCTTCCACTTTGGCAGCGCCTAAACCAGATCTTACTGCCGAACTATTGTCCTCTGTCTTACCATTCATCAAGTGCTGCACTTTCTGCATGGTAGAATCAGCATTTTTTTGTGCATTTGCAAGTAACCTTGGTGATTGCCTTCTCCGAAAAAGCAAACAAAACAGCAACAACTGACATAATCTATGAAGGAAATGGCAGTCCCCAATAAGTCTAACAGCAGGTGTGCCAGGGAAAGTTCCCGTGTTGATGCTGATGGGCATAAATGATGACCTCCCACTAATTGGATTTGGTGCTGTATTGGCAGCACCATCAGCATTGTTGCTGATCTTAGCAATGGCACCTTGGACCCACTCTTGCATCTGTGAGCTCCCTGTCGTAGATGCTACTCCACCTTGATTACCTGAAAATTGCAGGAGCATTACATGCTAGCAGCATTTCTAAATGGGAAATATACTAACACCTCAGTAATTTCCAAGCATATAATGGAGAAACATAAAATCTGGAGGTGTTTTTGTTCTGCACAGATTAAAGAGATGCACAAGCTTTAGCAAGATAGCAGGAATTGAAAAATTAACCTTGATTATTTGATGGTGATGCAGAACTGTTGGTTGGACTAGTAACCATATTCCTAGAACTGACTGAGCCAGAAGATGCTCCTACCGCATGGCTAGCCAAGGTTCGGCAGAAGCTTGCATAGCGCCGCAAGCGTGTGATGAAATGTGATGCTAAATCTAGAACAGCGTCAACGTAACCCTGCATTCAATGCTCAAAAATAAGCTCATCCATAAAATAATAACATGTAAAGCTCCTATGCAGACAACTTATACTGAAATAAGAAATTTTGTCAAATCATAAGAGGCAGTTGATGAGCTGAACATGATTTCACCTAACCTAGGGAAAGCAATGCTTATGATAAAAGACATTTAATGTCATTTAGCACGTACAAAGTAACCAAAAGTAAAAAATGCCCTGCAAGTACTAAGTTCCTAACACAAAAAATTGGATGATAACTAGTTGAATTAGCTCAATGACAATGAAGTGGAAAGAACTGGAAGTAAAGTAGACCTGGATGCTTGTATGTAGAGCTGGGTCAACAGTCATTTTGTCAGGCTCAATGCTAGACAACGTATCACTAGAAGCTTGCCAGGGTTCAGGTAGCAGAGTTGATGGATTTGTCAGGGCAGACTCTATTCCCTTGCCTAGCATATCCAGAAGTAATCTTGCTTGCATGTCCAACACAAGTGCTCTGACATCTTGAGCATTTGTTCCTTCCAGCAACCTGCACTTTATCCTATCGAGGTTCTGCGTGAAGTAAATTGACTAATCATAAGTAAAAAAAAGTACAAAAAGATTTATTATGAGTGCAACTCGATGCAACCATTGGTGGTATCAGAGCAATATTAACCGGAGATATATAATCTATATTTACAGAAAACTGATGCTTTTAATGATGTAATTTTCACTGAGCTCCAAAGCAATGGCAATGAATAGGTGAGACATTCACAAGTCACAAGGCTATTAATATAAAAACAAGTGCAGGAAAGAAAAAGGACAAGGCCAGCGCAAAGAAATTGAACCAAGCATTAATCTAGCCATACAGAGTTCCTCATCCAAAAATCACTAGAATGACCACTGTGGCAATTGATGAATGCACTATCTCAAGAACTCATGAAGACAATGTGACACGAATATTACATAGTAATGCTGGTAGATAACATTAACATATGATGAATAATTGAATGCCAGTGCTTCGAACTGGGAATAGAGTTCCAAAAGCAACGACAGTACTTACAGGACAATGTTGCTGCCTCTTTTGCATAGTTGGAAGACAATGGAAGTCCGCATCCAGAAAAGCTATCACACTGTTAAGTGAGACTGAAATAAAAAGCAATAAATTTAGCTTCTTATTGATGAGTATAAACATAGCAGGTGTTGAAATAGTTAACCAACCATATGCAACAATTAGTGAAAAGTTTGCTCAGAAAATTTTGTAGCATCTAATTCACCCGAAAATAATTTAACACGTTAAGGAGTCTAGACAGGAGAAATGAAGCAAAAGCACAATTCAACATATGGCAGATGCACAGTGCACAGTCCCAAGATGTTGCAAGCAATTTGGCCCATTTCGGATGGGGAAGTGGATCTTCTGCGTATGATGAAACATGAATTTCCTCCCATTATAGGCCATTCATATAAAAATGAAGTTAATCAAATATTTCTCCCACTATCCCTTTGACTTCTTTCAAAGAAATTTGATTTAGCCTCTGTTAACTCAACTATAGACTTGCAGAGGTTCTATAGTGCAGCAGAGGATACACTTCCCTTCAAATTGTACAGACAACTGTTATAAATTCAATTGCATAAACTACACACAAATGTATAACATCTGCAGAAACATCCTTACCAATGCCATCTTCAGCGGCACTCTGTGTGCAACCAACAGCGTCCCACCAATCCACACCAGCCAATAGACTCCACCAAAATCTGCCCCGAAAAAATTGCAATTGTCACAAACAAATAAATCATTTCAATCAGCCTCTATTAGGTTGGGAGCATACCTATCTGCTATTGCCCGTTCCCACACAGCTGAGCTGACCTTTGTCTGAGCATTAAGAATTGCAGGGGGAAGCACACGTATTATCTTTAGTATGGTTCGATCTTTGAGTGTGTCATGCCATACTGATGCCAAGCAACAACTGCTTGAGGAAAAGGCTGGTGGAGCAATTGCTGAGCCAACATTGACATGATAGCTATCAACCTGATCAAAATTTGGACCAGAGAAAATGTGCACTCCTCCACGCAGGAAGGCAACAGCAACCTCACCACCATGAGCAGCATAAACTATTTGGGCCAGTTGTCTAACATCATTCGGAAGATCATAAGGGTCAAAGCTAAGTCTGTTTGCCCTCTCAACACTGCACTCAGAAGAGCTCCGTTCATCAGAAGTTGTAGGCATTGGAACATATGTTTGAGGATTTTTAAGGTCCTCTGTTGGTGGAATGCTTTTGTTAACTCTAGTGGACCAAACAGTTTGCATAGGAGGCTGCCCACCAAAGCTAGTAGGGCTTCCAAATATTGGATGAAGAACAACAGGTTGAAGTGAAGATTCCCAGCATTGGACTCTCCATCCAGTGATGGAAGGTCCTTCGTCAGGATCATAAGGAGACATATACTGCCCTGCAGAAAATTATTCAATGTCAAAAAAAAAAATGAAACACTAGCTATTTGTAACCAATTCACCAAAGTATAGCAAGTTAGCAACAACTAAGACACACAAGGAAAAGGCAACACTATCTACACGAAGCAGTTACTGATTGTGAAATTTTATTACCATGTCAAAAGCCACATGAGAAATGCATGAGCGATCAACACAAACAGGTAGAAGTCAATATGTTGTTCAGAATCCTAACACGTGCATAGGACTTGAGTGCATTTTTATCTGGATTCTGGACATGTACAATTTAGATTAACTCTTTTAGTGCTAAGTTGTTGGGGTGCCTTGGAAATGCACACAGGAGAAGTATGATGATCATGAAGCCTTTAAGAAAGGGTAGGAGAAACCCGTTACAATGAGGTTCACACCATGATTCGGAACTAATTACAACAGTCATTGTGAGATGTGACAATTACATCACTCCATACTAATTCATTTCCCAAAGTGAGTTGTATACGCACCTTCAACTATTACCACTGTAATGACTGATCCTCCTCGAGTGGGGTCAAAAGCAACTGAAGTAACCCCAGAACCCCATGTTGTAGTGGTGGCTGACTGGGCAGCAGCTTCAGGACTGACGTAAGCTGAAAAATTGGAAACCGGGCAACAATGGATTGATGCAGCCTCAGTGGTCTCATTATCTATCTGCTTTTTTGCTTGTGCACCCTCAGACACAAGGTAGTCTTGCAAAGAAAAGAGATAAGCTGCTAGTGGAGCAAAACCAGGCCAGGAAGGGGGATTAAGAGATGGAGGAAGAGGGCTTGTTGCATTTATCTTTGCAGTTGCCTGAATACCATTGCCAAGACCTGGCATCACCTCCCAAACCACTACAGTAGATGGATTAACAAGGGGAACACCAGCAACATGTAAAGCTCCAGACTCAGTAATAATAGCATCAGCAGCCATTATACCGCTGGGCCCTGCTCCTAGAAGCCCTTTGCTAGTGGAAAACCATCTAGGCTGTGCTGAATTTTGAGAAGGCCACTGTGACCAATGAAGCTGAACAGACCCAGATGAAAAAACAGAACAAACACATAGTATGTTTGGCCATCCAGCTGCAGTTGACATGGTTGTGTCAGAAGTAATATTAAGAAAACACACTTGCAATGAATCTCCACAAAAAAAAGTATATGTTCAGCAATACATTTGGCTCACCAACCTGAACTTTGAGGCTGCTGGGTAAGAAATTTTTCTTCAAAGGTTTTTAAGTTTGAAGAAGTACTAGAATTTACAGGAAGCCATCTATACTGCAGAGTCAAGGAAACAACAAATTTAGCAGTAGCTACAGCTTGGTATTTCTTTTCTTGCAATAAAAAAAGCAATTGTGTCCGCCAAAAAACTAATAAGAAACAGATGAAAACATTAGAAATTAAATTAGACAAAATACCAATTCAAATATACACTAAAGTGTAGTATCAGCAAGCTGGATTGTTTACCAAATATTGCAATTCATTTGAAATTAAATGTGCATGAATACAATCTTCAAAGAGTTTCTAATTCAATCTGTTGTATTGCATTATCTAACTAGTAAGAAAACTTAGTATCATTGTAAAGTTAATATAATCAACAACAAGTGACATTGTAGGGTATACAAAAATCTGAATTGTTAAAAGAGGTGTATAAGCCTACAAAGTGCACCTGAAATCTGGTCCACATAAAAGGATGCTTACATAAACAATCAATCATATGGCAGTACGACACTACGTTATCAAAAGAAAGCAAGCAGGATGTATGCTTATGTACAATAGCAACATACCGGAGAAATTCCTGACAACCACTTGGTCACCACAGAAAGGTCTTGACGCCATTCATGTTCACATTGCCAGGAGCTGGCATCACGCACAAGATTAACAGGTCCCTTCACCATGTCAGCCAAAAAGTTAATATCATAAAATTAAATGGCATCGAATGTATAAACTTTAAACAAGGAAAGCTAACAAGAGAATCCTGAGTGTTTTACAAACAAACAAAGAAAATTTCAATATTACCGCTCCCAAAAAAGATGATGCCATCTGGAATTTGCTCAAGCGAATTGCATACCTTAGTTGGCTGTGTCCATATAGTAATCCTCCCATGAAAATTTGCCACTAATAATGCACGAGGACATGATCGAGGAGACCATTCAATGAACTGAACAAAGTCACGTGGAGAATCTGTTCAATTGACAATGTAATTACAGTGAAACATGGTGGGGGATAGAAAACTTCTGTAAACAAAACTGAGTTTTAAACTCACTATTTATATGGTTTTCGACAGTCATTTGTACATGCAAAAATAATCACACTACCAGATGCAATTGAGACTGGAGATTGGAGTATGTATTATGTAGCAATGCATGGGATGCAAGTAAACCATATTAAAGAATATTTAGGTTAGCAGATAAATAGACATTTACCTGCTCTCACATTGAAAACAGAACATTCTGTTGGCCTCTCTGGATTCAGTATGTGTATAGGAATCCAAAATGGTGGACTTGAATTAGAGCTGAAAATATACATTACATTATTTTGCGGCAAAGAAAATCCCATAACCAAAAAATGTAAATAAACAATTCTGCAAAATAGTTTAATAACTCATGAAACCCCTCTGGAGCAAAATACGAAACTAACTAATTCTGCAACCTACAATGATACTCCGTTTGAAAATGAAATTGTCATGCAAGGCAGTGAGGGACAAAGTAATTTTCAAACAAAGGATGGATGGAATTCTGACCTTGGAATTCGTGCACAAGTCTCAGATGCGCATGCAATTGCATTCAGCTTTCCACACCAGGCAACTGCGCTGCAACAAGAAAAAACCACCAAGATAAATCATTAATTTGCAATGGAGCTTAAGTTTGTCAGCAGCTGTTATATTTCATAATCCACATTCCTAGGTAAACAAATTAAAGGTTGTAAGATCAAATAGGAAAAAGACACTCTCCAAAATAGACATATATTCAAACCAATCAATTCACATTAGTGTGGCAGTTAACTGCAATCAGCAACTAGCACAAATCGGTAGCAGTTTCAGAAACACGAGCGTTTTCTAACTGGCTGCCCCATGAGATCTGCTCACGGATCAATCAGATACAACTGTGGACTTTTGTTAATGGCTTTTTCACTGTTAGCATTTTCTAACTGGCTTAGAAGAGTACCGTGTTTGGCCTCACTATATTCGGTTATACAAAAGGGCAATAACTCAAAAAGGTAAAAGAAATTCAAATTATAAGCTGTATGTTCACTTCCCATACCAAAACCTAACACTTCAGAAGGACACTCACTACCTAGTGTCTCAGCATTTGCACAGCTAAAACATCTCAACTCCTCGCACTCGTCACCAAGAAATTGAACATCACAAACACTGAACTCGCAGTTTCCCTATAATTCATCTCACAAAAGCTCACCCAGCTATCCCCAAACAAAACACCAAAAAGTCTTTTTGGTCGAGCACAAGTTCACAACAAAAGGAAACGGGAGCCGTAAAGAGGTTCAACCGGACGCACCTGAAGTTCCTGCACAGCTCGGGCACGCGCATCTTGTGCCGGAGGCTCGCGGGCGGCTGCTTGAGCCGGATCCGGAACACGGTCGCCGGGGACGGCTGCTGCCCGCCTCCTCCCGCAGCAGCTCCTCCTCCTCCCCCACCACCACCCTCCACATCCCCCACGCCACCTCCTCCCCCCGCGCCACCATCCACCTCCATCGCCTCGCCCCCTATACCCGCCTCCGCACCACCCCCTCCCCCATCCACCGCCGCCGTCGCTCCCCCCAAGGCCCCGTCCTGGCTCTGCTGCTGCTGCTGCTGCTCCTTGGGGGGCGACGCCGCGGCTACCGCGCTCCCGTTCGCGCCCGCGGCGGTGCCGTTCGCGGTGGGGTTCGGGGTCGGGATGGGGGTGGGGACGGGGTTAGGGTTTGGGGAGCGGAGGAAGAGGTCATAAGGACGGAGAGGGATGGGACGGGGGAGAGGAGGGGAAAAAGAGGGGGCGCGAGGCGGGGGATGCTTAGGTCATTTAAAGCGACCGGCCGTCGCTGTCGCGGGAGCCGAGTGGCGCGAGGGGTTTCCTCTGCGCCGGCGTCGCTTTCGGGTGGGTGGAGCTGGAGGTGGATGCGGCCGTGGAAAGGCGGAGCAGAGTAGACGGGAGAGGAGAGGGGAGGAGACGGAAGCTTGTAGGTGCAGTCTTCGCGAGAGAGAACGCTGTTTCTTCGAGTCCTTGGCTTATCTGTTACATTTGATATAAAATAACTAATAGATTACTTAAAGTATAAATAATGTAGTGGATTGTTCAAAATATAAACAATGTAAAAATAAGAGAGAATTTTTTCCTTTTTTTATTCTATTTTTTCATGCATATAACCCTCTATTTATAGGCAGCATGAGAGGTTTAAACTAAATAGAAAGTTACAAGAATTGATTTATGTAGGTTTCATGGTAGAATGGTAATAGTATAGGAGTTTCTTCTTCAATGGATGCATGTGAGTTTCTCTCAAGAGGGTTATGGACATCTATTTAAAACAATATTTTGTAACACTCCCCCTTGGATGTCCATTAATTGTGAATATGTATGCCTAGTTAAAAACCTTACCTAGGAAAAGCCCGGTGGGAAAAAACTATGATTAAGGAAAAAAGAGTACATAACATATTCACTCCTCCTGATCATTTAAGATCTCTAAATCGATAAAGTCTAATTGTACTGGTCAATTTCTTAAATGCTGTAGTGGGAAGTGCCTTTGTGAATAAATCGGCGAGATGCTCACATGAGTGAATTTATTTAAGATCTCTCCACTGTGCATGACGGGGTGAAGGGACTGGCGCTTGACTTTGGCGGCCTCCTGGCCGCCTTGGGAAGGAGCCATCTGCCCCAGCATGACCGTCGTGTCCGCAGGGCAGGTGACCAGCTTGAGGTCGACCGGCGACGATCTTTGACCCTATGGCGGAGATCATTTGGGTCGAGACTCGTTGGACGCTTGACCGAGACGAGACAGTCGAACTGTGGGCGCCCGACCGAGGCTGTGTCGAACCTACGGGCGTCCGACCTGAGGCCAGGTCGGATCGCCCCCTGGTGGGCTTGATCGGGGTCGAGGACCTTTCGTGGCCCAACGAGGCCTTCGGCCAAAGCTGGGCCTAAGACGCCCATCCGTGTTAAACTGCCGGGGTATCCTCGGTATGAGTATTCTTGAGAGCCGGCCGCCCTTAACAGCGGCGTTCTGGATGGGCCCATTACCTCCGGCAGCGCGATCTCTTCGCAAACATGATGACGCTTCGGCTTCTCACGCCCCCATTTATGGGAAACTGCTCGGCTTCCACGCCTCAAGCATATATAAGAACGGTACGGCTGCAGGAGTTGGAGGAGTCATTTGCCTTACGGATTTTTGATCGCTCCACAACATTTAGCTTCTCTTATGGCGTCTTCCCGCTCCTCTTCTTCTAGCGATGAAACTCTGCCGTCAACCTTCCCCGCGGAAGGGATGGTATTCAGCTTTGGAGATGAAGATCCACCGGCGCCTACGAACGAGGAGGCCTTCCTCGCAGAGCTTTGGGATGACTTCGAGCTCGCTATGGCCGAATGGGCGGAGCTAGACGCCGCCGCCCGCGATGTCGCCGTCGTTGACGCACTGATCGACGTCGTCCCGAAGCTCGTCCAGGCGAGGGATGCCCTCACCGAGGCGGTTCGACGTGCGTGCGGCGCTTAGATTTATAGGCCACCTTGGTTTTTTGATGCTTTGCTATTTCTTGACTGTTATGATGCGAGCAACAATTACATGTAACTTGTGCGCCATATAAATGTCACTAGCTTTTTGCCTGTTGAAAGCTTTTGTCCTTGCGATCTCTCGGAGACTAACCATAGTGCCGTGCAACAAAGCGACGGGTTCTCAGGGGTGGCGTACGGCCGGCGGTGCTCTCGGGCGAACTCACTCGCCCGAGCCCCCGAGTGGATCGGAAGGCTGCTTTAGTCGGCAGAGCCCGACCGACCTAGTCGGCCGGTTTCGACCGGCAAGACAAGCGCACTGCAGTGTAGCCCGAGCGTGTCGAGAGCTGGTCGGGGGTACTTTTGTCTGCAAATCAACCGAGCGCGCAGCGGATTCAATCGGCCCCGAGCTCCCAAGTGGATCGGAAGGCTGCCTTGGTCGGCAGAGCCCGACCGACTTGGTCGGCCGGTTTCGACCGGGTGCACGCGAGCGCACCCGGTGGGTGTAGCCCCCGAGCAGGTCGGAGAACTGGTTGGGGGGTTGCCTTGGCTTGCGAAGGTCGAACGACTTGGTCGGCGGGATTCGGTCCGACGTAGCCTCGGTTGGCACGGATGCCTAGATGCCTTAGACAAGGTTCTGGTGTCCGAGTGCTCGTTTTACGTCATAGCTGGACGTTGCGGACGCCCAGATGCCTCAACGAGGTTCTGGTATCCGAATGCTCGTTTTACATCGTAGCTAGACGTGGCGTAGGTCGGCGCAAACGCCCAGATGCCTCAGCGAGGTTCTGGTATCCGAATGCTCGTTTTACGTCATAGCTAGACGTGGCCTAGGTCGGCGTAGATGCCCAGATGCCTTAGCGAGGTTCTGGTATCCGAATGCTCGTTTTACATCGTAGCTAGACGTGGCCTAGGTCGGCGCGGACGCCCAGATGCTTCAACGAGGTTCCGGTATCCGAATGCTCGTTTTACGTCATAGCTAGATGTGTTTGTAAGGCTGGTTTTACGCCGGAGCTAGGCGGAGGGCGTCCATCCCGAGTCCTCGTCTGGCGAGGCTATCTGCGGGAGGAGTGGCCACTGTCTGTCCCACGTGTACGCCCCGTCCGCAGGTGTGGGACCTGGAGGGGGTGAGCAGACGCGTGTTTAACATGCGTTGGTTTGAGCACCGTGCTCGTGGAGCTAATAACGGGTTATCCGAGTGGGCCCTGGAGATCCCTCCCAAGGGAGACCTTTCCGAGCGGACGATCCGGCGGGCGTCCGACTACGTGGGGCGACCCATAAGAAACCTTTTTTACTCAATCCCAGACGGACTCGTGCCGCTCACGACCCGGTGCGCTTGGTCGCCACCCATCGATGGATTCCGCGGGAGAGTGTGAAGTGTGGTCTCGGACACGAGTTAAGGCGATTGGGTCATCCGTCGACCCAACTAGAGGCCCACTGGGGGCTCGCCTTGTCCTCGTCCCTCGCTCAATTTCATGCTGGGGCGGTTTGGGTTCCACTTGGTGGATTTAGGCCCTTAGAACCCGCAGCGCTTTTGCCACCTCGAGGCCGCAGCGGCCCGGTGGACTTTGCATACCTGTTTGATCCAGTTGACCCAACCTAGTGGCGGAGATCGAAAGGTCATGGGGCGTGTGACCCGAAACGGTGTCCTGGCGCCTCCTGCTAGTATTTAATGCGTAGTGGAGAGAGTTAATGTGAAGTGAAATGATTGGGAACCGATGCGCCTCACCAGCGGCCCGGCGTGGTGGTCGGACGGGACGTGTGACGCTTCATCCGAGACAGCGTCTACTTGACTAGTGTCTACTCGGCTGGTGCATGTTCGGTCCCTATAAATTCGGCATGGGGGGCGCCCGGGCAGGTACTTGCTTTTACTTTCGTCGTCTCCTTTCCTGAGAAAAGAGATCAAAAAGAGTAGGAGAGTTCCTCACCTTTTCCGTCTCCCTCCTTTTCGCCATTTTCGTCTCTGGAGATGTCGTGGCTGGAGTGCACCGCCCAAGACAGCCGCGCACTTGGCCTGGAGAGGAAGGGGTTCCTCTCCCCGCGAGATGTTTCGAGGTGGAGGGTGCCGACGGGGGTTGCGGTCCCCGCACCGGAGAACAACGAGATCGTGGTGCCCGCCTCATTCTACGAGCGCGGGTTCGGGCTACCGCTCCATCCCTTCGTCCGCGGGCTGCTTCACTTCTACAAGGCGGAGGTACACCACCTTAACCCCAATGGCGTGCTCCACATAGCGGTCTGCATGACGCTGTGCGAGGCGTTTTTGGGGATCGAGCCCCATTGGGCGCTCTAGAGGCATCTCTTCCAGGCACGGCTGAGGAAAGACAAGCCAGCGGATAGCACGGCACCCTTCGGCGGTGTGGCCATCCAGTTGCACGGCGGCCGCACGGCGAACTATATCGACTTGAAGCTGCCGTCGTCGAACCGGGGATGGCACTCCAAATGGTTCTATGCCCAGAACCCGAGAGGCAGCGCCCCGGCTTTCACCAGCCGGCTCCCCGTGGCGGGGCCCGAGTGTTCTTGGGGCACCGACCGGAAGGAAAAGAACAAGGTGGATGTGATCATCGAGCAGATCAAGACCCAGAAGGAGCGGGGCCTGACCGGTGACGTCGTTGTGCGCGCATTCATGAAGATGTGCGTTCAACCCCTCATGGCTAGGGTGTGCCCCATGTTCCAATACGAGGGGGTGTCCGACCCCATGAGGATGGCGGCACCGGAGCTCCCTGCGTCGGAGGTCGAGGCTCGGGTGGCCGTCGTCACGGGCGGGAGCGCCACCATGGCGGTGGGCGGCCGCCCCGAGCCATTCTCGGCGCAGAATCCCCCGGACTTGGTAAGCCGAGCGATTCTCTTCCTTTTCTCCTCCTTCTTCTACTGGTGTCTCCGTGTTGCCCAGGGGCTGGCCGGGACGGTCTCCCGGGCATTGCCGCCAGGGGAGAAGGAGCTGAGGGCTGAGGCCCATGCGAGGTCCGCACTGCACGAATCCGCCCGCAAGAGATGGAAGGAGGAGAAGAGGAGGAAGAGGAAGGCGGGGAAGAAACAAGAACGCGCGGCGAGGAAGTTTTCGACACGACCGCCGTCGACACGGCCGACCTGGAGTCGACCTCGAGTGGCAGCGATGGCGACCCATACCGTGGGTTCGACTTCGGGCCCGGATGATGGTGCCAGCACGAGTGCTGCCATCGCCGAGTCCCAAGCGGAGGTGTCTCCGGCAGAGGAGCTCTTGGGGAAGCGGAGGAGCGACCCGCCTCCGCAAGGGGGCCGGCGAAGAGGGTGCGGCTATCGCGCACTCGCTCAGCGCTGGTTCGCTCTGGAGTGATGGCGGCCCCGCGAGGGCCAGCGCCGTCCCTGCAGCCGGCGATGGTCGATGCATCGAATGCCGAGCTGTTCCCGCCGGTGAAGCCGACGAGCATCGAGGTGTCGCAGGCGGAGTTGGGACCGCCGCAGGAGGAGAGGGTCCCGGAGGAGCTGGGGCGCGAGGAGGTCCTGGCACCCCTTGGCGAGTCGGGGCCTCGATCGGAGGCCGAAGGAGACGAGGGAGAGCTCCCGCCGCCACCGCCGGGACCTCCGCCAGTTGGCGTGATCCGGCGCTGTCGTGACTCGCCGCCTGTCGCCGGGACCACGAGGGGGCGGTCCAGACGTTGAGGTGGTCATCGGCGAGCCACGGTGAAGGCGCCCATGACCCGCAGCGCAATTTCGGCCGTCGAGGCCCCGGGAGCTCGCCGGACTCCTTGCTCAGGCCGACTGGCCAGTAACGACCGACGGCAGCCGCTATTCGTCTTTGGACGAGGCGGCGGAGGACGGGGCGTGGAAGGCCCTCCAGGAGGGCACGCAGCAAGTCGAGGCTGAGGTGAGCCAGATCCGGAGGGTCTGGCTCTTGCCCTCGAATCCGCCAACAAGGCGCTGAATGCCATCTCCGGTGGAACTCGCCCGATCGGCACGGTAAGCCAAACCAGACCCCATCCCCAGCTTTTGATGAGCTTTAGCGGTCGGCGGGATAACAGGGTGCCCGTGTTTCGTAGAATTTGTTGGCCCGATCGGTGGAGAAGTCGAAGTTCCTCCGAGCTCAGACTGGCCGGAGGATGGCACGAGAAGGAGGCGACCACCGCGCCGAGCCGCACAACGCCGAAGCCTTGGCGCACGAGCAAGTGAGGCGGAAGAAGGCCCGCTAGGAGCTGGATCAACTTGCCCAGGTCTTGCTTGAGGAGCGCCGGACGAGCCAGCCATTAAAGGCGAGGGTGTCTGAGCTTGAATCCCTCCTGGCGGAGGCCATCAGCGCCGGGGACACCGCTCGGGAAGAGGCAGCTGCGACGAAGAAACTCGGCGAGGAGACCCAGGCCAAGCTCGAGGAGGAGCTCCGTACTATGACGGACTCCGCGACTGGTAAGTGACCCAACCCCATGGTCGATTTTCGCCATCGTAGTTTACCCTTTTTTGAGATTGTCTCAATCTGCAGGGTTGCAGAAGGATCTCGACGACGCCGTGCAGGCGCGGAGACAGGCGGAGGAGGCACGTGATGCGGTGGTCACGTCGCGGGACGTGGCCCTATCGGCGAAGGAGCTGGTGGAGGGGGAGCTGTCCGACCAAACCGCCGAGCTGGCGACTCTTCGGAGGGTCGGTCGGGAGGTCTGCGACCGGGTGCTCGGGACCATCGTGCAGGGTCTGAGCTCACTTGCCACCGACCAAGCCCGCGTGCCGGAGCACGTCGAGAGCTCGGTGAAGGAAGGGAGCGTACTCGGAGCTTCTTCGGCGCTCGCCTGCGTCATCTCCCACTACGACGGTATTAACCTTGACGCCGTTAGTAGTGGGATCGCCAGGACCGGACCGATGAGGAGGTCGACGGGTTCGAGGCCGAAGTCGACCCGCATGCCCGAATAATCGCCGGCCGGATATTGCCGCAAAGCATCCTCCACCGGGAGTAAAGGAAAAAGTTAGATGTTTTTGCTTTTTTTGTAATGCAATAACTTTGTCATGTAATGGACTAAAGTTTATTTTAATGTCTTGGCCAGTTGGGCCATTCCATAGGTTCGGCTTTATCCTTTGCACTTCCTTGAGGTGATGAACATTTGACGATCATAGCCTTAGAAACCGCAGGGGTTGCACAAGCGTAGGTCGGTATGCTAACACTTCTGAGGAGAGCGCAAAGAAAACAGGAACCTAAGGGACGAAACGTTCACTTGCACTCGACATGGAAAAGGAGTGTTCCCGACCAACTATGGATTGCACCGCACTAGTACTTCCTTCTTCCATGGCACTACTTAAGAATCAGAGGCCGGGCGAGACCATAGTACTTGGGTCGAGGGGGTTACCGGTAGGGGGAGCCGAGTGGCTAGTCGGGTCACCGACCCGTGTAAGTGTAGGAACTTGTACGAATCGTTTACTTGCACTCGACACGAAAAGGAGCGTTCCCGACCAACTATGGATCGCACCGCACGGGTACTTCCTTCTTCCGCGAAGCACTACTTAGCAACCATAGCCGCTGGGGCATAGGCCGTAGCACTTGGGTCGAGAGGGTTACCGCTAGGGGGAACCGAGTAGCCAGTCGGGTCACCGACCCGTGTGAGTGTATGAACTTGTAACCCCCGAGCGGTGCGTGGGGACCAAGCTGTGGTCGCCACACAGCGCTTGAACTCGGAGGAATGGAAAATGAGTGCGAGAATAAGAAAGAGCTTTAGGGATAGAGTCGTCTTAGCATTTTATTCCGCTGTTGGAGTTGACGTGGCTATCGGGCCCCTTGCTCAACTTTCCACCGGGGCGGCGAGCTAATGGGCCTTCTGCCACCTCGAGGCCACAGCGGCCTGTGCAGGCCTTTCTTGCCCATCGCGGTGTGGTCACCCACCAGAGATTTAAAAATAAAGTCGCACGCGCTCGGGCAAGCGGTGTCCTTTCACCCCCTGCCGTCCCGTCGCGTTTTAATGCGTAGTGGGGGGAGTGGAAAGGACATGTCCCGTCCTGCAGGGCGCGGAGTTAATGCGCGTGTGGCGCTCTGCTCGAGGCGGCGCCCGCTTCGGACGCTCCGCCCTGCCTCTATAAATACGGCATGGGGGTGTGAGAACGACCACGCCCAGCCATTTGCCTTTGCTTCTCCGCCGCCCCGCGCTTTTCTGCAGCGCAGGAGGGAGAGGGGCAGGGAGCGCAGGCGTCGGTGTGGTTCTTGCGTCTTGAACACCAGATGGCGAGCGGAGGTGACGACCGGAGGGCCGGCAAGCGGACGGCGGCGGCAGGCCCGCGGGGTTCTGACCCCAAGAGGCCCCGCACCGACGTCGGGTTCTCCGCAAGCTGCGGCGAGGGGTGGGATTACCTTGCCTCCGTCCACCTTCCGCATCTGGAACCCTCTTTCAGCGTGAGTTTCCTTGGTTTAGCCTTAGGATGGCTTTGATTTCTTCTTCCTGACGTTGAGCTGCTTCTTCTCACTCCCAACGCCTCTGGCTCGGGTTCACGCCAGCCGCCCACGCCGCCCGGTGGTCGCTTTATGGGGAGGCGACGCCACGAGCCGCTTAACGGTCCCCACGACAAATTTCGATCCCTCGGCGACGGGAGCCCGGGCGGCGGGCATGGCGGCCACGCTGACACGGCTGCAAGCTTCCCTGAGCGTCTAGGCCGCAACGGCCGCCGCTCAGGAAGCGGAGGCATTGTACCAGCGGGCTCGGGCCTGGGCCGCTGAGGAGGAGGCCGCCGAGGAGGAGCTTGCCAAGATGCACGAGGAGCGTTGGGTCACACGCGAGAACCTCATCTCCATGCTCGCCCCGGCCTCGCCCCGGCCTACGAAAGAATGGCCAGGAGCTTGGAGCTGCTGGGGGTGAGGCTAAATGGGCCGTTGGAGCGTATTGCGTCGTAGTACGCCTTCGGCCTCACCCAGGCGGCCGACGCCTTGGCCGACTCGCCCCGCACCTTGGACGAACGCTCCGCTCGTGAGGGGCGGGAAGTCTCCGTTCTGACGGCGAAGTACGTGCTGGCCTGTTGCGCCAGCCGTGATGCCTCCTTCAACCCGATGGCAACTGTCGCCTGTAGGATCGAGGATGCGCCTAGAGGGGGGTGAATAGGCGTTTTACAAAATTCGATCGCTCACTAAAATAATTCGCTCTAATACACCCCTAAGTCAAAACCTAATCAAAGATATATGCGGAAGCGATAAACTCGGTTTTGACAATTAAAGCCTAAATCAACTAGGCTTACTAGTGCACTAACTAAATTATGTCTCTATACTAGAATTGCTAAATTGAGCAAACAATCAATACTAAGCAATTCTAATTATAATCAAGCAATTGATAAATATACAATAAAGTAAATGCTTGAAGGTAAAAGAGACAACCGATATTTTTTCGTGGTGTTCGGAGACTTGCTTGCCTCCCTAGTCCACGCTGAGGCAAGCCCAACCACTTGGACCGGCCCCGCCGAGCACCGCCTCGCTTCCACTAGTCGTGGTTTTTCACGCTATGCGTAGGCTCAACCCGAACCTTCACAAACTTGCGTGGCTTCTCACACCTTGAGAGCTCTCAAGACGACGCCACGCCGTCTAGGAGTCGGCAACCTCCAAGAGTAACAAGTCGCTCCTTCACTTGAACTTCACCGAGCACAACGAACGCGCCCCGGTGATCACCAAGTGCAACACATGCACAAGGACCTCCTCAAGTGCAACACATGCACAAGAGACTCTCAACCCACTTCTAATTGCAACACATGTAATTAGTCTCACTCTTGCTCAAGAACAACTTGCGGAAATGCAATACATGCAAATCACCTCTCAAATACTCACACAAGAGCCAATACACAAATGAGAGCTTCAATACATGAACCACCTCACCCAATATACTCTAGCAACTAGCAAATGCCCCCATGACCTCCTTTTATAGCCTCACAAAGAAAACTAGCCGTTGGGGGCAAACGGGCATTAAACGAGCTAAAACTAGCCGTTGTTACAGTGTTTATGTATTACACCCCTCACAGGCGGTAGTACCGCCTAGGATCAAAAACCCTTCTCTGCCAAAAAGCTATCAAGACGGGCGGTAGTACGGCGGTAGTTTTATGTAGTACCGCATATGCCTCCACTAAAATGCTCATAACTTTTGATTCCGAACTCCGATTTGGGTGATTTTTGATTCTATGCGAAGCTTATCACGAGGGCTACAATATCCACCCATTTTTAAGATTTAATCAACCATAGATATTTTTAAATATCACCAAAACTAAACTCTAAGGTAGTCATTCAAGTCTAAAATCTGATTTTCTCGAAATACTTCACATAGACTTGATCAAAAACATGACTACAAGCTAGCAAGGGTCAACAACCTTGAACCATGTGATGATCAACTCATGATCAAAATAATTGCAAAACACATTTGCAAATACTATTCACATGCTTCAAAGAACTGCACGTAAATTCCAATCCAACTAGCTTGAGCATCCTCGTTTTGCAACACATGCAAAACCTAGCTCCAAGCAACCACTTTGATTTTGAAAGATTTGTTTTGTAAAGAGAAAACAAAACATGAGGCTTCAACATTTGCAACACATGCAAAAGTGAACTTCACATAAAAGACAACGATATTGCTTATCCTATTTGCAACACATGCAAATCAAAGCATTATGCGAAAACCAAATGCATATGCTCTTCCTCTTTGCAACATATGCAAATCAGAGTATAAACCAATAACAACCGAGCATAAACTTAACCCATTCACAACACATGCCAAATGGTTAACTCTTATGCAAAAACCAAATCCAAATGATTTGAGCTTGAGTGAATGCGGATTGAGATCATCAACACATGATGAAGCTCAAGTTAGGAGACAACCCTCTTAATAGTACGGCGATAAAACTAGACTCAAAGACTACAAAAGTCCTTAGCCTATCTAGTTATACCTTCGCCGCACAAGAAGCAATCCCTTTGGGGTCTTTATGATCTTCACTTGATACTCCTTGGGATCATCACTCGACTCCTCTTCTTTATCATCTCATCCATCTTTGGACCTAACTCAATCACAACTCATAAAACTTGTTAGTCCAAGATGCATGGTTGTCTCAATTATCTCTTGCACTCCATTAACACATAATGGATGCCTTTAGATCAATTGAGCACAACCTAAATCAATTTGAATGATTTAAGTGTGTCTTAAGTACAATAGTGCAACTCATGCTTTATTATACTTAAGAGCTATTCATTTGTCCTTAATTAATCAAGGAACACCATCAACACATGATGAAATGTTCTTTAATGATTAACAAGACAAATGAACTCAATTTAAATTATCATTTAAATTGATATGAGTATATATTAACTACTCAAGTTTTCATATACTCATGTATTTAGTTTCTTTGTCTTGATCCTTATATGTGTCAATAAGAATTAGATCAATACAAAGAGACTTTCAAGTTAAACTATAAACTCCCCCTAAGTGTGTGCATCCATGTAATATATGGATTGGGAAACATGATGCACATTTTGTGGTTAATATAATGAGGACATTCATATTTTAACTTGACTCCAAAGTATGCAACTAATACTAGAATGGATACATAAACATACCTTGGGTTTTCCATTCTTTTAATGCGATGAGACTAATCAAAGATATTCTAAATAAACAAGTTAGTCTCGATATAAGATTTGTCATTAATAATAAAATCACATTAAGGGATATTAGATTTGTCATTAACACCAAAACCATAACTAATGAAGGTTGAACTTACAATCTCCCCCTTTTTGGTGATTAATGACAAATCCAAGCTTAATAAGCGCATTTGGATTAAAACTAACATATTGAGAGAATTTAAGCTATTTGAATACATATGCATATTTTAAACAATATAAGCATTGACAATTTAGAATGCATATGAGCAATCAATTCCCCCTTAATCAAATTAAGCTCCCTTTTTAAGCCAAATGATATTAAGCTCCTAATTCTCCCCCTTTTGGCATTAAACACCAAAAATGGATATTAAGCTCCTAGTTCTTTTAAGATTTTAATTATTTCTCCCTCTTTTGGCAAACATTTTTCCTTTTTATTCAATTATTCTCCCCCTTTTTGGCATTGAACCATTTTTTTTAATAAAGGTCATACAAGAATTGAAATGGACACTTATGACCTTGGGTCGTACAAGAATTTAAATATTTGGTTTTTGGATACCACTTGTAGAAATACCACTTGTAAAGATAAGCATGAAAAACGAAGTAAGGGTATCACACGGGTTATTTGAAACACATTCAAATAATTCACTCCTCATTTTATTAGGCTTTGCAAGTTTTCAACATGATTCTTTTGAAGAATCCAACAAATTTGCCTAATAGGGTTAGACGAGGAACCCACAAGAAATACCACTTGAGAAATTTGATACCACTTTAAATCTATCTCAAGGGCTTTACTTGAAGAACCAAAAAGAAATGAGCATTCTTTAAATTTGTCTTGAAAGACACTGCTCAACGAGAGATTTCCTCTTTAAGTATTTCAACTCATAAAGACTCTCACACAGAGAAATCTTAGGTGATTGAACTTACAATTTTAGCTTGCGAGGAAAAATCTTAATCAAGAATTTGGGTATCGGAGCAATGCTACAAGGAGGCAATGAAATACCACTTGTAGGAAATAATCTAATTCCATGATACCACTTGTAAAAGATCATTTTGCATGAGGATACCACTTTTGAGAAATGCATTGACATTTGTTTTAAGGTAAGCTCATTTTCCTCAAAGATTAAAACTATGTCTATTAAAGATCAACTTTATACCATGACATAGCCAAAAAGAGAGCATTTTCCAAATATGCAAAACTTGATTAAACAATGCTCCAAAAGGATACTAAAGTAAATCATGGAGGTAATACATTTAAACATGCTCAAGTTTTATTTTGAGATGTTCTTTTAACTTAAAACCACTTTGAACATATGAAAACCACAAAGGGTTTCACAAACTGAAATTTCAGGTTTTCAGATTTTGACAATTCATTTAGGCTTCAAAAGAGAGCTGAAAAGCTGCTCAAACGAGGTCTAAAAAATATGATAAAATTTTTTATTATAGACCAACTATTGAGGATGAATTCTTACAAAGATGATCCCCTCAAATTATGCTCTAATTTGGAGATACAAAAATCACAAATCAGCTCAAAATCATGCAAAACTCTGAATTTTCAGCATTTGATCAAAGAGAGAAAAAGCCATAACTTTTGCAAATTAAGTTGAGATTATTTGAGATTGTGCAGAAACATACTTTAGATTCCTAAGAAACTTTTTCAAAAAGAATTTTCCAAAAAGGAGTCTCCAATCAAAAGATATGCCGAATTTTGCTTTGTAGGCATGAATTTTACTCAAAGAGAAGAAAAGTCAAAACTTTTTCAAATAAAGTCGAAAAGGTTTGAAAATTTCCAGAAATGAACTTTAGACTATTTAGAAGGTTTCTCAAAAAGAATTTCCTTAAAAGCACATTTTGTTCAAAAGATATGGCAGATTGCGCTTTGTAGGTATGAAAAGACGTTCAATTTGCATCAAATGCTCAAAATGCAATCTGATTTGAAATTTATGGAGATTTGAACTTTCATAGCTTTGAATGAGTTAGAAATACTATTTTAAGCCAAGAAACATAAAGAAATCCAATCGAAATAGCAAAACTCGCAATATGCAAGAATATGTCGTTTTGGGTCAAGTGAAGGATTTTGGCCAAATTCAAACGACTATAACTTTTGAACGGTTGGTCGATTGGAAAAACTTTGAACTAGAGAAATGCTTGAAAAGACCAAAACTACGAGTTTTGTATTGACCACTTTTTTAAAAACTCAATAGATTTTAACTTATGAAAATATTTCATTTAATTCAAAAACAAGATCATATAAGATCCAATTGAGGCCAATTTTGCTATTTTGTTTCTAAAATAGGAATTTTCACTCCGAAAGCATTGTAAAACATTTAAAATACATATTTAAGAACTTTTATAAAGATTTTCCCAAATCTAGGCCTTTTAAACAAAAATTTTGACTTTTGACCAAAGAGGCTCATATGAAGGATATTCATGCATATAGTTTTCAATATTATTCCAAAAAGTATCAAATGAGGCAAATGAGAAGATATTTGATTGGACTTTGTATGTATGAGTTTTGAAATACCTTTTTGAACCAAGATATGGCTAAGAGTCCGGTCCAAGAGGTGAAACTCACAAAGTGCTATAATGTGACCAAATAGGTCAAGTATAGTTTTAAGGTGAGTTACAAAATCAAATAACTTTTGATAGATTGGTCTTTTGGAAATCTTTTGAATACAAGAATTGTTAAGAAAGACCAATTCTATGTTTTTTGTTTTGGAGCTTTATTCAAAATCATTTTACAATTAATTCTATGAAAATTATAAATTTAAAACCAAAACAAGATACTAGTAACTGGCTTTTGGAGTTAAAACTCATTTTCCTTTTCAAAATAGTTTTTGTAAAGCCAAAAACCATTGGAAAACCTTTTGAAAGCATTTGTATACATTTTTCAACTAGTTTTTCACAAGATTAGTAATAGTATACAAAATTTTGATTTTGGCTAAATGGTTTGATTTTGAAATTATATATATATATGCACTTATATTAATATGGGCACACGTAGGGATGTGATACACATGAATATGAATTAACACTCCCTCTAAATGTGCCACTTCCTAACTTACTCAAGATTTGCAATAAGAGAATAGATAAGAGGCGAGAGCAAGTTCTCACAACAAGTAATCTAAATTGATTTTTCATTTATATTTCAATATAACCTACACAAGGCTATAAGACATAATAGTAATCAATTTAAATGCTTGTTACCGAGATGGCATTGGCTCATGATGGACATGATTGTCTTTAAGCTTGACACCACTTGTATAAAACGATAATCCTTCTCCTCTTGAATGAGCAAGCGTCCAATCCATCTCATATCACCTAAAAATCTTTTAGGCGATTTTTGGTACCCACTCCTTGTTGGGTCCGACAATGTTAGTCACAATTGATTTAGGAACCCAAAAGGTCTTAATTTTAATATTATTGAATTGACTAACATGACTAGGAATAGTTTTGCGATAATTATTCCTCCTAGGCAAAGTACTTGTATTTTTATGGAAGGGCATAGGAGGACATTGATATTTTGCAAAGCTATTTCTAGTTTGATCTCTTCTAAGCATGTGATAATCATTATAGTAAGAACGCTTAGAGGATCTAGCATTTCTAGCAAATGTTTTGCTATAGTTATTTTTCCTAAGCACATGATTTTCATGATTTTTCATAGTCTTAGGAAATCTAGCATTTTGAGCAAACACATTTCTAGAATTACTCTTCCTATGCAAATGAATATCATTTTGAACGAGCATAGGGGACTTGACAAGCTTGACAAACACATTGCCATTCTTGTCTTTCCTAAGCAAATAATTTTCATTAATAAGAATAGGCTTAGGGGTGGTACCTTTGGGACAATCCTTACCGAAATGTCCCTTTTCCCGACAATTGAAGCATGTCACGCTATTTGGCCCTCTCTTGACCGATTTGACTTGCTCCTTGCCGGTTTGCCTCATTGTTGGTGGTGTGGCCTTGTTATCCACATTGTTAGGGCACACGGAGGCAAGGTGGCCCTTCTTGTTGCAATTAAAGCACTTGATTGTCTTCGTGTGTCGTGCGTTGTGCCTCATCTTGCTATTCTCCTCTTGGACTTGAAGTCGAAGTCCTCGCTATCTTGAGGCGCCCTTGGCTTGCTCAAGATCTCGCCGAGGATGGCTTTTCCTTTTACGCATCTCTTTAAGTCATTTTCCAATCTAATGACTTGGGCCTTGAGCTCTTTATTTTCCTCTACAAGATTAGCATCTAAAAACATAGAAGAACTAGAAGCAATTTCATTAGAGCAACAAGGCATATCAATTAAATCATCGCAAGAGGTGGATATGCATTTGTTAGATGAATTGTTTGTTATAGGAATTGAGTGAGGCAATTCATCTACTAAATCACATTGAGTAGCAATATCCATACTAGCTTTAGTGAATTCCTTGAAAAGGATTTTCTCATGATTTTCTTTTAGAACATCATAGTCATTTTGAAGTGATTCATGTTCTAACTTTAAAATCTTATATTTCTTTTCTCCTTTCCAAGAAATTTATTGAGCTCCTCTAGCATATTCATTAATTCATCATAGGAGGGCTCATCTTCATTTTCATTTACCTCATTTTTACCTTTAGCCATGAAGCAACGAATTCTTGATGGAAATGAATATTAAATGTCGCTGAGGCGGAGGTTGAGGTTGATGGAGATGTCGGTTCATCACTTGATGTAGAAGTTGAAAGATCATCAACCGACATTTCATCCTCAATGCAATCCTCAATTGTTGGGGATGATTCAAATAATTCTTGAAGCTTGATCCACATTTCATGAACGCTTGTGAGGTTGCAAATGAGATTAAATATTTCTACACTCACAACACTAAATAAAACGTTAGTAGCTTGAGCGTCGAGATGTAGGCATTTCTCCTCTCCTTTAGTTGGTGCAATATCATTTAGTGGAGAAGAAAAGCCGACATCTACGATCCACCAAATTTGTGGGCTCATGGATTTAAAATGATCAATCATAAATAATTTCCATGAAGCATAATTTGATTCATTTAGTATGAGTGGATCGTGTGAGTGCACTAAACCTCTAGTCGCCATCCCTTTTACTCTCTAAGCGGTTAAGCCTAAAATGAGAGTGACCGTGGCTCTGATACCACTTGTAGGATCGAGGATGCGCCTAGAGGGGGGGTGAATAGGCGTTTTACAAAATTCGATCGCTCACTAAAATAATTCGCTCTAATACACCCTAAGTCAAAACCTAATCAAAGATATATGCGAAGCGATAAACTCGGTTTTGACAATTAAAGCCTAAATCAACTAGGCTTACTAGTGCACTAACTAAATTATGTCTCTATACTAGAATTGCTAAATTGAGCAAACAATCAATACTAAGCAATTCTAATTATAATCAAGCAATTGATAAATATACAATAAAGTAAATGCTTGAAGGTAAAAGAGACAACCGATATTTTTCCGTGGTGTTCGGAGACTTGCGGTCTCCCTAGTCCACGCTGAGGCAAGCCCAACCACTTGGACCGGCTCCGCCGAGCACCGCCTCGCTTCCACTAGTCGTGGTTTTTCACGCTATGCCGTAGGCTCAACCCGAACCTTCACAAACTTGCCGGGGCTTTCACACCTTGAGAGCTCCCAAGACGATGCCTACGCTGCCTAGAGTCGGCAACCTCCAAGAGAAACAAGTCGCTCCTTCGCTTGAACTTCACCGAGCACAACGAATGCGCCCCGGTGATCACCAAGTGCAACACATGCACAAGGACCTCCTCAAGTGCAACACATGCACAAGAGACTCTCAACCCACTTCTAATTGCAACACATGTAATTAGTCTCACTCTTGCTCAAGAACAACTTATGGAAATGCAATACATGCAAATCACCTCTCAAATACTCACACAAGAGCCAATACACAAATGAGAGCTTCAATACATGAACCACCTCACCCAATATACTCTAGCAACCAGCAAATGCCCCCCCATGACCTCCTTTTATAGCCTCACAAAGAAAACTAGCCGTTGGGGGGCAAAGCGGCATTAAACGAGCTAAAACTAGCCGTTGCTACAGTGTTTATGGTACTATCGCCTTACGGGCAGTAGTACCGCCTAGGATCAAAAACCCTTCTCGCCAAAAAGCTATCAAGACGGGCGGTAGTACCGCATGTAGTACCCTGCTTCCACTAAAATGCTCATAACTTTTGATTCCAAACTCCGATTTGGGTGATTTTTGATTCTATGCGAAGCTTATCACGAGGGCTACAATCTCCACCCATTTTTAAGATTTAATCAACCATAGATATTTTTAAATATCACCAAAACTAAACTCTAATGTAGTCATTCAAGTCTAAAATCTGATTTTCTCGAAATACTTCACATAGACTTGATCAAAAACATGACTACAAGCTAGCAAGGGTCAACAACCTTGAACCATGTGATGATCAACTCATGATCAAAATAATTTGCAAAACACATTTGTAAATACTATTCACATGCTTCAAAGAACCGTACGTAAATTCCAAATCCAACTAGCTTAAGCATCCTCGTTTTGCAACACATGCAAAACCTAGCTCCAAGCAACCACTTTGATTTTGAAAGATTTGTTTTGTAAAGAGAAAACAAAACATGAGGCTTCAACATTTGCAACACATGCAAAAGTGAACTTCACGCAAAAGCCAACGCATATTGCTTATCCTATTTGCAACACATGCAAATCAAAGCATTATCTGAAAACCAAATGCATATGCTCTTCCTCTTTGCAACATATGCAAATCGAGCATAAACCAATAACAACCGAGCATAAACTTAACCCATTCACAACACATGCCAAATGGTTAACTCTTATGCAAAAACCAAATCCAAATGATTTGAGCTTGAGTGAATGCGGATTGAGATCATCAACACATGATGAAGCTCAAGTTAGAGACAACCCTCTTAATAGTACGGCGATAAAACTAGACTCAAAGACTACAAAAGTCCTTAGCCTATCTAGTTATACCTTTCATTGCACAATCAAGCAATCCCTTTGGGGTCTTTATGATCTTCACTTGATACTCCTTGGGATCATCACTCGACTCCTCTTCTTTATCATCTCATCCATCTTTGGACCTAACTCAATCACAACTCATAAAACTTGTTAGTCCAAGATGCATGGTTGTCTCAATTATCTCTTGCACTCCATTAACACATAATGGATGCCTTTAGATCAATTGAGCACAACCTAAATCAATTTGAATGATTTAGTGTGTCTTAAGTACAATAGTGCAACTCATGCTTTATTATACTTAAGAGCTATTCATTTGTCCTTAATTAATCAAGGAACACCATCAACACATGATGAAATGTTCTTTAATGATTAACAAGACAAATGAACTCAATTTAAATTATCATTTAAATTGATATGAGTATATATTAACTACTCAAGTTTTCATATACTCATGTATTTAGTTTCTTTGTCTTGATCCTTATATGTGTCAATAAGAATTAGATCAATACAAAGAGACTTTCAAGTTAAACTATAAACTCCCCTAAGTGTGTGCATCCATGTAATATATGGATTGGGAAACATGATGCACATTTTGTGGTTAATATAATGAGGACATTCATATTTTAACTTGACTCCAAAGTATGCAACTAATACTAGAATGGATACATAAACATACCTTGGGTTTTCCATTCTTTTAATGCGATGAGACTAATCAAAGATATTCTAAATAAACAAGTTAGTCTCGATATAAGATTTGTTATTAATAATAAAATCACATTAAGGGATATTAGATTTGTCATTAACACCAAAACCATAACTAATGAAGGTTGAACTTACATCGCCGGATCGATATGACGGCGGCCGGCGCGGCAAGAGCACGGCGTGGCGGTGAGACTGGTGGAGCGCGGCTTCACGTTGATGCCCAGGGCGCGGACGACGAGGGCAGTTATAATTCTGACGACGATGCCTTCGGTTAGCTTAGGAGCACCCCGGGCGCCCGCACCTGACTTTTGCTTTTATTTAATGTAATGTATATACAATATATGTTATGGGGATTTGGTTTGATATCTTGCATTTCTTCTCTGCGGTGAGCACTCGTCGAATGACCGTAGCCCTCAGGAACCACTGGGGTTGTTTGAGCGTAGGTCGGAGTGCTAACATTTTGAGAGAAATGCAAAGATAGCAAAAACTTAGCGTTTCAAAAGCGTGTCCCCGATCGACTATGGACCGCCCGCAGAAGCACTTCCTTCTCCATAAAGCACTACTAAGAATCAGCATGGGGCATAGGCCGTAGCACTTGGGTCGAGAGGGTTACCGCTAGGGGGAGCCGAGTGGCTAGTCGGGTCACCGACCCGTGTAAGTGTAGGAACTTGTACGAATCGTTCACTTGCACTCGACACGGAAAAGGAGCGTTCCCGACCAGCTATGGATCGCCTCGAAGGTGAGGGTTTCGGTGCGGAAGTTGTCCGAGCCCCCGAAGGTGACGGGCAGGTCGACCTGCTCGAGCGGATAGGCCTGCTGGCTAGGGACAACACCGTGGAAAGGTGCCTTGCTCGGTCGGAGACTCGAGCGAGGGATCCCCATGGCGTCGAGTGTCTCAACATATAGGATGTTGAGGCCACTGCCGCCGTCCATGAGCACCTTGGACAGGCGCTTTGGCCCCACAACAGGGGCGACGACCAGCAGATATCTCCCTGGTTGCGGAACGTGGTCGGGGTGGTCGGTCCGATCAAAGGTGATCGGGGTCTCTGACCACCGGAGGTATTTTGGCACGGCGGGAGCCACCGTGTGGACCTCGCAGAAGGCGACCTTGAGCCGCCACTTGTCGGCATAGCACGCCGGTCCACCAAAGATCATGAGGCAGCCGTCGGGTTCAGGGAACTCGGCGTCCGCCTCCTTTTCCCCGGCATCTGGTGCCGGGTCCCGCTTCTTCCCCTTGCCCCGTGGTGATATGGGGGCTCCGGAGAGGAAGCGTTTCAGGACTTCGCAGTCCCGGTACTTGTGCTTGACGGGGTACTCGTGATGCGGACACAGGCTATCCATCAGCTTCTTGAAGTGGTGGGCGCTGCCGCCGCCGCTTGGTAGGCGGCCTACGGCCACGACCACATGGCCTTCATGGCCTTGCTTCCCTTCCGCCTCGCTTGTCCGAGCGGCCGGAGGGGGGCGGCTTTGGGGCGGACTCGCTGGCCTTCCCTTGTCGAAGATGGCCCCCACAGCCTCTTCGCCAAAGGCGTGGTTGGTGGCGATGTCGAGGAGCTCTTTGGTGGTTTTGGGCTTGACGCAGCCCAGCTTGTGCACCAGGGCTCTGCACGTGGTGCCATAGATGAACGCCCCGACGACATCGGCGTCGCTGATGTCGGGGAGCTCATTGCACTGCTGGGAGAAACACCAGATGTAGTCCCGGAGAGTCTCCCCTGGCTGCTGTTTGCAGCTCTTCAGGTCCCAGGAATTCCCAGGGCGCTTGTAAGTGCCCTGGAAATTGCCGACGAAGAGATTCTTCAGGTCGGCCCAGTTCCTGATGGATTTTTCGGGTAAGTACTCAAGCCAAGCTCGGGCCGAATCCGCGAGGTAGATGGGGAGGTACTGGATGATGAAGAGATCATCGGTAGCTCCCCCCGCCCGGCACGCGAGCCGGTAATCTTCTAACCAGACGTTGGGGTTTGTTGCCCTAGCGTACTTGGTTATGTTGACAGGCGCCCAGAACCGTGCAGGGAAATCCGCGTTGCGGATTTCCCGGCAGAACGCCCACGCCCGGCCATCCGGACTCCATGGTCAGGTCGTGGTCTTAAGCCGACACGCGACTGGGCCGCTTCGGCTATTGCTCTTCTCTGTGCCTCGAGAGTGGCGCGGACGTTGGGGTTGTTGCCTAGGCGCTGGTGCACCGGGGTGTGCGAGGCCTAGGGCCGCTCAGGCAGCGACGCCGTCTTCGCCGGGCTTCGCCTAGCACGGCTCAGACGGCTCGATGAGGCGCCCGAGTGGTGGGAGCCGAAGCCCTGCATGTGCTGTACGGCAGCACGCTCCACCAGCCCCCGGAGGTTCTGGTACTTAGCCCTCGCCTTCGGGTCCTCGGGCTCAAGGATGCCGCGGAGCAGCATTGCTGCTGCGGCGACATTTTGGCTGGCGTGGGGGAAGAACGGAAGACCGTCGGACCCCTCGGTCGGTTGATGATGTACCTGGCGTGCGCGTGCGCTCGCCACCAGGCATGAGTGGGGGCTCAGGCTGACTCTGCTCCAGGTCGGCCTGGAGTTTGTCAAGCTCGACCTTTCGAGCCTCCAGCTCATCGCGCTGTTGCTAGAGCTCAGCGCGGTGAGCATGGAGACGTTCGGCATGCCCACGCTGGTACTCCGCCTCCTGCGCTTCGGTGTGCCGGGCGAGAGTTCCTGGGCTTGTTGAGGTTGCGGCCATTTCGGCCACGCCTGCCATGTTGCACTCGCGGGAGTGCGAACCTCCCGCGGCGCGTTCCGTGTCGGAGCTGGAGTCGTGGCTGGAGGAGTCCTCCAGCAAGTCGTGGATGGAGGTCGGCCTATAGCCAGTCATTGCCACGAGTTGCGAGCCCGCGGGGGGCGACGCCGCCACCCGCTTGAGCTCAGACGCGCTGCCGCTAGAGATGGTGCAGCGCACGACGGGCTCCGGCGTCGGGGTCCGCGAGGGGGCCTCGAGCTGGAGGTTGCCAAGGGCGTTGGCGACATAGTCCAGGCTCCCAGCGGATGCCTGGTCTTGAGAGAGGGCGGGGAAGAGCACGAGCTCCCCCGCCGGAGTGGCGACGAAGTCGAGGGCGCCGAAGCGGATCCAGCTCCTCGACGCTAATGCGCCGTCGTGGGTGAAGGAGGCCATCAAGGAAGTGACTGGGAGTCCGGAGACGAAGACGATGATGTGCGAGACCCCTACCTGGCGCGCCAACTGTTGGTGTTTCGTATACCGGCAAGTAAATTTGTAAGTTAAGGGGCCGCGTGTTCTCTCTCCTTGAATGGTTGACTCAGGGAGCCCAAGATGTATACTGGTTCGGGCCGAAAGTCCCTACTTCCAGTTCGTGTGGTGGTTATATTGATTTGGGGCGCAGTGGACTGCGTGGTGTTACAAGCGAGGGCTTGGCTCCTCGTCCGAGTGGGTGAGCTCGGGAACTCGGAAAAACTAAGGGCTCAAAGCTGTAGGAGCGTTCAAGCCGTGTGTGCCAAAGTTCGTTCGTCTATGGTTGCTCGCCTATGCTTGCTTGCCCTTGGTCGAGGGTCCTGCCTCCCTTTATATAGGCGGAGGGGGCAGGTTACATGGGAGTCCGGAGAGAAAAATGGATGGGGTGTCCTACGCCTTGGAGTCCTGATCTTTGGTCCTGGTGACTGACAGGTTCTTGTCCACCCCACGCCTGGGTTGGTAGACACAGCGAGCGGCGTTCCGTCGGGAAGGCGACCGCCCTCTCAGGCTGTCGGATGATGCCGACGCCAGATTACCTGTGCTCGTGTCACCTCGAGGGAGCGCGCTCTCCACTGTGTGTATGACGAGGTGAAGGGATCGGCGCTTGACTTTGGCGACCTCTCGCCGCTTTGGGAAGGAGCCACCGCCCAAAGATGGCTGCGTCGTGTCCGGGCGGTGGCTGGCTTGAGGTCGACCGGCGACGATCTTTGACCCTGTAGCGGAGATCGCTGGGTCGGAGCTCATTGGACGCCTCGACCGAGTCCGTGTCGAGCTCGCGGGCGTCCGACCGAGGCAGTCGGACGCCTCTGGTGGGCTTGATCGGGGTTGAGGACCTTTCGTGGCCCAACGAGGCCTTCGGCTAGAGCTGGGTCTAAGACGGCCCATCTGGTGTTCCAGCCTACTGGGGGTATCCCTGGTATGAGTATTCGTCAAGTTACATCAAGCGATCTTACAACCATTGGGGCACTTAATGGGTGTGTTCTATCTATACAAAATTATTTTAAAATTTTATCTGTATAAGTCGCTTGATGAATAATAATTCCATCCTTAAGATAATCAATTTGCAATCGAAGGCAAAACTTTATTTTTCCAAGATTCTTCATCTCAAATTCTTTCTTTAAGCACTCAACTGCATTTGAGATCCTTTTAGTTGCTCCAATCATATTTAGATCATCAATGTATACAACGATTATCACAAATTCATCTCCAAATATTTTTTATAAATACACATGGACAAATAGAATTGTTTGTGTATCCTTTTTTATCAAATATTCACTGAGACGATTATACCACATTCATCCAAATTGTTTTAATCCGTATAATGACTTTCTCAGTTTAATTGAATATTATTCTCGAGAATCTGCTGCTTCTTGCAGTTTGAATCCTTCGGGGATTTTCATATAAATACCACTATCCAGTTATATATATAAGTATGTTGTAACAACATCCAACAGACGCAAGTCAATGCATTCCTTCATTGCTAGACAAATAAGATATTTAAAAGTTGTTGTATCCATCATGGAAAAGTATGTTTCTTCATAATCTATACCGGGCCTTTAGGAAAAACCTGGGCAACTAATCGTGCCTTGTATCTCATAACTTCTCATTTCTCATTTCTTTTTCGCATAAAAACCCATTTGTAACCAATAGGTTTTACACCATTGGGTGTACGAGCTATAGGCCCAAAAGCTTCTATTTATTAGAGAATTCAATTCTTCCTAAGGTTTTAGCCAATCATTTCTTTTTTTGCACCATTGATCGTTGTTCTGTATAATTTTAGCACTATATTATATGCAAATGCATCATTGACGTCAATATTATGGTTCAAAAGTTTTTTCTGATATGACATAGTTTAGTGAGATCTCAGTTTGTGTAGAATCAGGTACCTGTGTTTCTTTCAAAATAGTATTATTAGTCGTGTCAGTCATTCATCTCTTTAAGAGATTTTTCTCGGACTATTATTTCATCAACTTGATTATCTTGATATTTAGCTCCTTTTCTTCTTCGATGATTTTTATCTTTCGAGCCCAATGGTCTACCACATTTTATGGTAGGTTTTGTCTCATTTGCAATAGCTGGTTGTCCTTCTGGGACATCAATTTTTTCAAGAGTAGTAGCAGTTGGAATATGTGACTTTGTCACTCGTTTCAAATCTGTAAAAGCATTAGGCAAACTATTCGCTAAACTTTGTAGATGAGTTATCCTTTGAACTTCATGTTCACATTGTTTTGTACGAGGATCAAAATGAGATAATGATAATTCATTCCAAACAATTTCCTTATTTAGCTGCTTCATTTCTCCCCTAATGTTGGGAAATTTGATTCATCAAAATGACAGTCAGCAAATCTAACTGTAAATACATCTCGTGTTAATGACTCAAGATATTTTATTATAGAAGGGGATTCAAACCCAACATATATTCCCAACCTTCTTTATGGTCGCATCTTCGTGCGTTTTTGTGGAGCAATTGGAACATATACTACACAACCAAAAATTCTTAGATAGGATATGTCTGACTCTTTTTCAAATACAAACTGTAATGGAGAAGGAGTATGATAACTTGTTAGACAGATGCGAATTAATGATGCCGCATGCAAAATAGCATGACCCCAAGCTGATGTTGGGAGTTTTGATTTCATAAGTAATAGTCTCACAATTAATTAGAGCAATTTTATAAGTAATTCTGTAAGACCATTATGTGTATGAACATATGGTACAGGATGCTCAACATTTATTCCAATTGACATACAATAATCATTGAAATTTTTTGAGGTAAATCCACCAGCATTATCCAAATGTATCGATTTAATAGGATAATATGAAAATTGTGCTCGTAATTTTATTAATTGGGCTAAAAATCTCGCAAACGTTAGGTTGCGAGTTGATAATAGAGAGAAATGTGACCATCTATTGATGCGTCAGTCAAAACCATAAAATATCTAAATGGATCACTTGCTGGATGAATAGGTTCACATATATCTCCTTGTATGCGCTCTAGAAAATCAAGGGTTCAGCCCTAATGTTAGATGGTGATGGTCTTACAATCAATTTTTCTTGAGAACATGCTACACATGAGAAGTCATTGGACTGAAGAATCTTCTGGTTCTTCAACGTATGTCTACACGAAGTATTTATAATTTTTCGCATCATTGTTGATCCGGGATGGCCTAACTGGCCATGCTAAACAATAAATTCGTCGTGGTTGGTAAACTTCTGATCTACCACCATCTATGATTCAATTTTATCAATCTTTGTATAGTACAAACCAGATAATAATGATGGTAATTTTTCCAATATATTTTTCCTACCTGATGATATATTTGTAATGTTAAGGTATTCCCTATTTCCTTCATTAATTGTCTCAATGTGATATGCATTTTGGCGGATATCTTTAAAACTCAATAGTTTTTTTGAGACTTTGGGGAATACAATGCTTCTTTCACACTTATTTTTGTCCTACCGGGTAATAATACTATGGCCCTTTCGGAGCCCTCTGTCAAATTTACACTTCCAGATATAGTATTGATACTTCCATTATGCGTCATTAAATCATGAAAATACCTTTTATTCTTGAGAATAGTATGTGTTATTGCACTATCTGCAATACATATATCTCCACCATTTACCAGTATTTTTTTCATTCACTTCAAAAGAAAATTTTAATAAGATAAATGAGCATTATAACATAAAATTCATTAACACATGAAATATTTGAAAGCATCTAGGCCCCACGTGATTAATGTTTTGGTAATTAATGACAATCAAGGCTAAAAGGACTAACGTTGTTTGCATGAGTAAATTGAAAACAAGAAGATCAACACTCGTCGAGGAACGTGAAATGTCACAAGTACAAAGAAGGAAGAATATGCATCAAAGAAGCAAGAAATCAAGGTATAAAATCGTAAGGATATTTTTCTAGTCATTTTTGCCGATCTCGGAGATGGAAGAAAAGATCGGGTTAATAGGATAGACGTCGTACTATTAAGAGGGACTTGATTAAAGGTTTGAACTTTAAAAGTGCATCAAATATGGCTCAAGGTCAAAATAGTTCATTCATGCATTCGAGTTGATTTTTATTCTAAAAATCAGTCCTGGCCAGCACTACCGCAAGTATTAGAGCGGTAGTATCGCACTTGCGGTACTACCGGTATTACAATGGCGGTAGCTTTTAATGTAATCGAGCATACTTCTTTGAAGTTCTGGCCAAGCACTAATGGGTACCAGAGCGGTAGTACCGCAAAGTCGGTACTACCGCACCTATACCTACGGTAGATTTTTAACAATGGATGTGTTTTGTGGATGGCAGTGGTGCGGTACTACCACACCTATACCTGCGGTACTGCCGGATATGGAGGGAAAGCACTGTAACAGCTACGTGTCAGGGCATTAAATGCGCTAAGTAGCCGTTGGGCCCATGGGGCGGCACTACCGGCCCATAGAGGGCGGTAGTGCCGGTCTGGTCGATTTTTCTGGATTAAATTACAATAACGGCTAGTTTAAGGGTGGAGGGGTTATAAATACCCCCTCACCTGTATTGAGGGCTGGTTGGTGATTCCATTGAATTCATTTAAAGCCCTATCAACTCTCTCCACTCACAAGTGCATTCAATTCTTGATTCTTGAGTTTTTGGAGAGGAAATTTGAGTGCATTGCATTAGTTGAGCCATATTGAAGCACTCTAGAGTCTCAAACTTGCGTCAAGTTTATTACTCTTGGAGGTTGCCGCCTCCTAGACGGCAAAGAAGCTTGTGTGAAGGCCCGGACGGTTGTGAAGGCAAGGAGCTCGCCTACCCGGAGCGGGGAAGAGCTACCACAAGTGATCGAGGAAGGCTCAAGCAAGTGGAGCCGGTTTGAAGAAGTTCAAGTCACCTCAACGTGAAGTAGGGAAGACTGGCAAGTCTCGGAGACCACGGGATAAAAATTCACGTGTTCTTCATTTGTGGTTTGCATTGTTGTTTCTCTTATGTTAATTCTAGCTAATTGATTATCTTGGTGCAATATTATTTTAGCTATTTTAGTGTTTGAGTTGAGAAAAATTCTTAGTCCTCACTAAAATTGCTAGATATTAAAAGTGCTAAAATTGTCATTAGTACTTGGAAATCCTTAAACTTGATTTTAGTGTAGAAAATTTAAAAACCTGCTATTCACCCCCCCTCTAGTCGGTATCCTTGATAGAGGTGATGTATTCAGGTTTTAACCCTTCATAGAGGTGACAGCGAATAAAGATCATGGCTTTAGCCTTTTCTTGGTTAAACGCCTTATTTCCCTCCTTGATTGTTTCGCTGAGGCTATTTGCATCTAGATGGATTTTGGCATCAAGCACCTAAGACATAATTTTTGCCCGTAATATCCAAAGCCATGAATTCAAGTTTTACAAGATTCGACATAGTAAACTACAATACATAGAAATGCAAACTATAAATTATAGTATACAAATTAAACAAGATAGAATAAGGTTTGAAATAATATTTTACCTTAGAAAACGACGATCAAAGTATTTTTAGTACGTGAAATTTATGATAGCCTTTTAGAGGCGATCGTGCTGATAACGTGATATAAAATAACTAATGGATTACTCAAAATATGAATAATGTAGTGGATTACTCAAAGTATGTACAATATAGAAGTGAGAGAGAATTCTTTCTTTCTTTCTTGTTCTATTTTTTCATGCATACAACTCTCTATTTATAGGTAACATGAGAGATTTGAACTAAATAAAGAGTTATAAGAATTGATGTTATGTAGATTTCATGGTAGAATGGTAATAGTATGGGAGTTTCTCCTTCAATGGATGCATGTGAGTTTCTCCCAAGAGGGTTATGGATATTCATTTAAAAGAATATTTTGTAACACCATTGTAATTGTACCCTCTTTTTTTAATCTAGCCACCTAAGTGCATGGGTAAATTTGACTTCCTCTTCCACTACGAGAGCAACAATGGTGGATACGGGTAGTACTCGTTTATACTCATACTCATCAGTTAAAATCTTTTGGTTATACACGTGAAGGGTAGCGGACAAATAATCTTGTCCATACTCGTCATCCGTGAGTACCCTGGTACTCGTGAGTATACCCATTTACCTGTCACCGTTAACAATTCTTCCAACCAAAGGGTACTAGTATCTAATAAGTTATGGTATTGAGACAATTCTTTTTTGATGAAATTGTGAAAATCAACTACATAATATAGATTGAAGAATGATTATCAATTATTCAAATTTGAAATGCATATGGGAATAAGAATTCAAATAACACATATAGACAAAGGACGCACAGATGCTTAAGTTCAACAATTAAAATAGAAATAATTTATCGATCATTGCACACATCACCAATCACGGCATCACCAATCACAAATTGCTAATATGAGGTACCATAGATTATGGATTAGAGGACTGACTAGGCGCCTGTTGTGGCTCACATGTCAGTAGAAGGTGACAGGTAATCGAATAGAACGGTTACGAGTGGAGCTCCCCCATACCTGTTTGCCCGTCAGGCAAAGTTTGGCCATCATAAACATGACTACGGGCGACAAAAGAGGAATATACCTACCTCCATTAGGGTTTTACCCGCGAGTACACGCATAATCGAGTAAAATTTTCATCCCTAACGATAGGCGACACCTGTTACATGCCTCGTCTGAGAAGCACGCAGGGTGACCGATGCCACAGCATGGCAAGTGACCACAGGGGCGGGCGCTAGATTGTGTGAGGAGGGCTCGGGGACCAACCTAGCGCACTTCATATCGCTTCCGTGATCGAGAAGCATGGAAGGAATTATGCCGTGGTGGGCCATGCGCAGTTAGATTTGTTGGTGGACAAAATAGTAGACGGTGCAAAGTTGGATTTGTTGGTCGTTTTCTCTCTCTCTCTAACGCATGGCTGGGACAGTTTGCAAAGAATCTCTAAAATTGCATTTGCTCTCTTATCCTGTTAAAATGGATGTATATATATGTTCCTTGGGGAAAAGGTAATAATGGATGCATATTTTTCTCTTGTGGGAGGTTTTATTCAACTTGGTAAGGCTGCCAACTAGCATCAACTCAATTGTCCCTGTTTATGAGGAATTTATATATTCATCTTGTCGAGTAATGATCACATCGTTATTCATGGTAGCATACAGCTAGGGGTGAAAATGGGACAGGAAATATCCGCCCGATCCGATCTCGAATCTGTTTAAAATCCATCTGATGTTATCCGATCCGTATCCGAAAAATCCGATGTAATATGGGTTAGGATATGGGAAGAGCAATATCCGATCCGTATCCGAAAAATCTCATGTAATATGGGTTAGGATATGGGAAGAGCAATATCCAATTCGATATCCGGTAAATATCCGACCGATATCCGGATAAAATCAATTATTCTTCCATTAATTTGGTTCATTATTGGATAGATAGAATAGTTTTTGATATCGCACTAAAACACTATTTTGTTATTAAGCATGAACTTCAACAAATTATCAACAAACAAATAAAGTGATGACATAATGCTTTTACCTAAATTGATTTGTTCAACTTATTTGATAAACTTTTTCTATTCAAATTCACTCGAATTAGTTGAGTCACTAAATTGCACCTCTAACTATACTACTATTCTACGTTGAAATAATTATGACTTGAAGCTAATGTTGTAAGGTTAATGCTTCATTCGTTCTTTTACGTACACAATTATGTACTATACTACTATCCGATTATGATATCCGATCCCGAATCTAAATCAATGTATCCGCCCAGATCCGAATCCCGAATAATCCGACCAGATCCAGATCCGGGACATCCGTATCCGACTCAATCCGAAAAGAAATATGGGTTAGGATACGGGACGAGCAATATCCGCCCGTATCCGACCCGGTTTCACCCCTACATACAGCCACCCAAAGTGCCTTTGGAGTTATTCTCAGTGACAGAGATGGGAGAAAAACACAGAGAACCAATTTAAACATCGTATACTTTGATAATTTAGAACATGCGGCTAGTTTAGTGTTATATTAGCATTTAAGTAATAAACTAAGCACGTCTTTTGCAATCTTTCGAGCGGAAGGGAGGGTTATGGGCTCATGGCTTCCTTTCGTTGTATTAAGCTATTCACAGTGTATTGTATCTTGTCACAATATCTAAAGCTGCCATGTCATATGATATTATAGAAGATACAACTATCCCAATGCATGGTATCATTGATTGTTTCTTAGTCCCCACAAGATAATTAAATGCTAAATGTGTATAAGAGTATGAATTGTGGACCATTTAGATAATTCAAGTTTCAATGTCTATGATTTCGTGTCCAAGTAGTATCTTCCTCAAGATACAGCTTTCTTCTCTCTCCTCTTAACTCTCTTGCCACATCATAAAAAATACTTATGTGACATGCATTAAATAGGTATGTTACCATGCACTGAGAATAGCCTTAGAAGCTCTGCCTGGTTTTCTAGTTCTGGTGGCTAATTAAATGCACTATCAAAGATCAGGACATAGGCGGAGTTGTCGATTAGAAATTGGTGGGGCCCACCCGTCAAATTGATAAAGACTTTTGAAATGCATTGCTTGTCTAGATCCGAGAGATTCATTTGTAAACTTCGATCATGACAAGCTTATGCGACTTTCATAAATGTATTTTGATGATTTTTCGGCATATGACCGTGTTGTTTTGAAAGAACAACTTCACTTTATTTGTTGATGATATGAGAAGAGAATCAAGAGATGAATTTCAAAGTAATGATGATCTTGCTAGTTTCGCTGTAAAGATGGTTCAAGTAAAGAAGCATCTGGTTTATCCATTGGTCTATAGACTGATTGAATTAGCACTAATTTTACCTGTGGGGACAGCTACAGTTGAAAGGGCTTTCTCGATAATGAAGATTATTAAGACAGATTTGCGCAATAAGATAAGTGATGACTGGTTGAATGATCTTATGGTATGCTACATTGAGCGAGACGTGTTTACAAACATAGATATGGAAGATATCTTACAACGTTTTTAGAACATGAAAACTCGTAAATATCAACTGTCAATTCTTTTTGAAGCAATGAATGTTACGTTTTTCTCCTTTCATAGTTACATACTTATATTGCATATAATTTAAATTTCAACTATTTTACGATATGTCATAGTCATAGTAATTAATTTTAGATGTCTCTTTTTTAAACCTATCTCTTTGAAACTTTCTGGCTCCGCCACTGGATCATGAGGTAATAGGTTTTCACCTAAATTTTGTTAGAACCTTACCTCATGTCAGACACACCTATATCGTTTGCAATATAAATATTAAGTGATTTTCTATGTTCACATACCCACGTTTTTTTTTCAGCCATGCATCTCAATACGCACTGTGGTTTGGTGAATCTCATTTCAACAACATCGATTAATACTATCTATGGGTTTATTGTGACGCGAATGTGTTACAATCTTAGATGAGATATATAGAACTCATGTAAAACTCATGCTGATGTTGGAAAAAATCTGGAGATGCTATTTGAGTTTTTAAATTAATAGGAAAATACTATTTGAGCAAGGAACCTAGGATGGTCAACAGGTAAATCAAACCTACTTACAGTATAAGTTTAAATGGGCCTATTAGCCCAAAAGTACAATAGCCCATTTGAGCAAATGGTTCAAATAGGCCCGCAGTCACGAACCGCCTCTCGCCGCCACTGACAATCCTATCCAAGCCCATAAAAGAGCCCGAGTCGGCCGAGACTCCATAATTGTTTCCCACGACCCAAACCCATCCGCCGCCGCCGCCACCGCCACCGCCGTCGAGATGGTGTTCCTCCGCACGCCTGACGGTAGGACGCACCACGTCCACCTCGACCCCTCCACCGCCACGCTCTCCGACCTCACCGCCTCCGCCTCCCGCGTCTCCGGCATCTCGCCGCACCAGTTCCGCCTCTACCTCTCCCACCGCCGCCTCCTTCCGGCGCACCCCTCCCCGCTCCTCTCCTCCCTCCAGGTCGCCTCCTCCTCCTCCCTCCTTCTTCACCTCCCCCTCCTCGGCGGCATGACCGGCCCCGCCCCTACCCCGACCCCGCCGCTGCCGCCCCCGCCCCCGCCCCCGCCCCAGGCACAGGCCTCCCGCCCCGCGCGCTACGATTTCCTCAACTCTAAGCCTCCCCCCAACTACGTCGCGGGTCTCGGCCGTGGCGCTACCGGCTTCACCACCCGTTCGGATATCGGGCCGGCCCGCGCGGCCCCCGACCTCCCGGATCGCTCCGCCGCTGCGGCTGCCCCAGCCATCGGCCGCGGCCGCGGGAAGCCGCCCGGCGAGGACGACGGCGATGACGACGCCGGCGACGACGAGAAGGGATACGATGAGAACCAGAAGTTCGATGAGTTTGAGGGCAACGACGCTGGCCTCTTCTCCAACGCCGACTACGATGACGACGACCGCGAGGCGGATGCTGTCTGGGAGAGCATCGACCAGAGAATGGACTCGCGCCGCAAGGACCGGCGTGAGGCGCGGCTCAAGCAGGAGATCGAGAAATACCGCGCCTCAAACCCTAAGATCACCGAGCAGTTTGCTGATCTGAAGAGGAAGCTGGCCGATTTGTCAGCGCAGGAGTGGGAGAGCATACCTGAGATCGGGGACTACTCTCTGCGCAACAAGAAGAAGCGGTTCGAGAGCTTCGTGCCCGTGCCGGATACTTTGCTTGAGAAGGCCCGGCAGGAGCAGGAGCATGTCACGGCGCTGGACCCCAAGAGCCGTGCAGCTGGTGGCACAGAGACGCCATCGGCGCAGACGCCGGTTACCGATCTGACGGCTGTGGGTGAGGGTCGCGGTACTGTGCTTTCGCTGAAGTTGGACAGGTTGTCAGATTCGGTGTCTGGACTTACTGTCGTTGATCCAAAGGGGTACCTGACAGACCTGAAAAGCATGAAAATTACTAGCGATGCTGAGATTTCTGACATAAAAAAGGCACGACTGCTGCTCAAGTCTGTGACGCAGACCAACCCAAAGCATCCACCAGGTTGGATTGCTGCTGCTAGGCTTGAAGAAGTTGCTGGCAAGCTCCAGGCTGCTCGGCAGCTCATTCAGCGGGGATGTGAGGAGTGCCCCAAGAATGAGGATGTTTGGCTTGAGGCGTGTCGGTTGGCTAGCCCAGATGAGGCAAAGGCGGTGATTGCCAGAGGTGTAAAAGCAATTCCTAATTCTGTGAAGCTTTGGCTGCAGGCTGCAAAATTAGAGACTAGTGATTTGAATAAGAGCAGGGTTTTGCGGAAGGGGTTGGAGCACATTCCTGATTCTGTTAGGCTGTGGAAGGCTGTTGTGGAGCTGGCAAACGAGGAGGATGCGAGGCTGTTGCTTCACAGGGCTGTGGAATGCTGCCCACTCCACGTCGAGCTGTGGCTTGCCCTAGCTAGGTTGGAGACATATGATCAGGCAAAGAAAGTGCTTAACAAGGCGAGGCTGAAGCTCCCGAAGGAGCCTGCCATTTGGATTACAGCTGCAAAGCTGGAGGAGGCTAATGGGAATACTGAATCAGTCAGCAAGGTGATTGAGAGAGGTATAAGATCTTTACAGAGAGAAGGGATGGATATTAACAGGGAGGCGTGGCTAAAGGAAGCAGAAGCTGCAGAGCATGCTGGGTCTGTGCTGACTTGCCAGACTATTGTGAAGAACACTATTGGTGTTGGGGTTGATGATGAGGACCGGAAGCACACATGGGTTGCTGATGCTGAGGAATGCAAGAAGCGTAGATCAATAGAGACAGCTCGTGCCATCTATGCACATGCGCTTAGTGTGTTCCTTACCAAGAAGAGTATATGGCTCAAAGCGGCGCAGCTTGAGAAGAGCCATGGGACCAGAGATTCTCTTGATGCCATCCTCAGGAAGGCTTGTGCATACAAGCCGCAAGCTGAGGTGTTATGGCTTATGAGTGCAAAGGAGAAATGGCTGGCTGGAGATGTCCCTGCAGCCCGGGCCATTCTTCAGGAAGCTTATGCTTCCCTCCCCAATTCAGAGGAGATCTGGCTAGCTGCCTTCAAGTTAGAGTTTGAGAACAATGAACCAGAGAGAGCAAGAATGCTTTTGGCTAAGGCCAGGGAGAGAGGAGGCACTGAGAGGGTTTGGATGAAATCAGCCATTGTTGAGAGGGAATTAGGCAACGTGGATGAGGAAAGGAGGTTGTTGGAGGAAGGTCTGAAGTTATTCCCCTCATTCTTCAAATTGTGGTTAATGCTTGGACAGATGGAGGACCGGCTTGGCCATGGAACGAAGGCAAAGGAGGTTTACGAGAATGGTCTCAAGCACTGTCCCAGTTGCATCCCTCTTTGGCTCTCTCTAGCTAGCCTAGAGGAGAGGATAAATGGCTTGAGCAAGTCACGTGCTGTACTCACTATGGCAAGGAAAAGGAATCCAGCTACACCTGAACTTTGGCTTGCAGCAATTCGAGCTGAATTGAGGCATGGGAACAAAAAGGAAGCTGATGCTCTACTGGCCAAAGCATTACAAGAGTGTCCAACAAGTGGTATTCTGTGGGCTGCAGCAATTGAGATGGTGCCACGCCCCCAACGTAAATCAAAGAGCTCAGATGCTATAAAACGATGTGATCATGATCCTTATGTAATCGCAGCTGTGGCCAAACTTTTCTGGCATGACAGGAAGGTCGATAAAGCGAGGAGTTGGTTGAACAGAGCTGTTACTCTTGCTCCTGATATTGGGGATTTCTGGGCATTGTACTATAAATTCGAACTTCAGCATGGAAACACGGATACTCAAAAGGATGTCATAAAGAGATGTGTTGCAGCAGAACCAAAACATGGTGAGAGATGGCAGGCAATAACCAAGGCTGTGGAGAACTCACATCAGCCAATTGAGGCCCTTTTGAAGAAAGCTGTGGTGGCTCTTGATAGAGAAGAAAATCCCAATGCTGCAGACCCCTAATTCAGATTGTTCTGATAAGGTATTTAGTGCACTTTGTTCTCATACTGTTCTGATTAAATGAAATTTGTCGCAATGTGTTCTCATACTGCTCTGAAGCTTCTGATGTCTAATGCTGAACTACTTTTCGTTGTGTTCCATTTTATTGTTCAGCTAGAAGTTCTAATTTGGACGAAATATTTTGAGCATCTCTTAAAATTTGAGTTGCAAGTAATTGTTATGAGGAAATCAGAATTATTAATTGTTTTGTTGGTATCATTAAGTAGATCTATCATACTTCACATCTAGCTTCGTTGCATGTCAAAGTAATCTAAAAACTCTATTTTAATCTGTTTAGACATACTATTGATGATGTATTGCTCACATCCAGCATGATGCAGAGGTCACATAATTTATGAATTACAATTGCATTGTTGCTCAGTACGACCTAAGGTGCTGCATGGCTAGGAAGAAATATGTCATCACAATCAGCTGACTGTTGTATGTTTCACTTGCAGAAGACCAATTTGATTTTACTGGCTAGGCCGAAGTATTTGGGGTTTAACTTGTAGTTTTTTTTTTCTTTTGGCTGCTAACAATTTTGATCACTAAGGTTGTAGGTTTGTGACTGATAAATTGAGGAAAATAATAATAAAAGCTGACTGTAATGACCGGGCCATTAATTATCTTACAACATTTGTGATTTGTGTACCTATGTTTTCTCCAATGAAAATCGAAATGGTTACTGTTAATTATCCCCTTGCGTGTCCACCTGGAGAGGAATGGGAAGATGATAAAATGTCTAGAAGGATGTATATACCACCTTTCGCCTTTGTGAACATCAGTTTCGTCCCAGTTATGCTTCTGTAGTAAAACAGCTCATGTTACTGTTATACTGCTTCGTGGACATATTTTTGACTGGTTTCGTGCTCCTCCTCCTCCTCCTCATCATCATTATTATTTGCTTTTGCTGTTTGATATATTTCGCAACAAAGAAATTGTTTTCATTTCTTCCGGTCTGTTCTCAGGTCTATCTTCTACATGCTGACATTGGAATAACTAGAGAAAGCAGCAGTGTTAGGCAGTGAACTGGGATGAACTCATAGTGAACGGTTTCAGTTGTGATTTGTAATGCTGAACCACCGAATCGATTCTGCTGCGTTCCCCCATAGTCCGAGACAGGACGCGCCGACAAAGCATCTGATTCTGTTGTAATGGGATTGTATGTCTATAGTTAAACCTTCATCGTGTGTATGCCCCTCTTTTTATCAAATAGAACCTGAATATCACCCAATGGTTAGTAATTTTTGTGTATTACCATGACCGTGTGCTGTACGGGATTTGTATTCCTTGAGATACCACAAATCATTGGTGCTGTGTATTTGCTAGTTGCAACTTGATTTCACACGAATGATGTAATTGCTGCGGATAGTCCGACTCGATGCTGGCAGAATTCTGGATGTACCGGAGTAAATCAATGTTGTTCGGTCTTCTGTATTTTTAAGTTTTAACCATACCACTGTTCATGCACTACATGTCTCGTTGGGACTCGAATAAAATTGTTTCAATAATTATAGTTAATGGGTTCAAAATTTAAATGAATATATTTCAAGTGAAAAGAGGTTAATGGGCTCGGTTCGATAGCGGCTTGTTAGCTTAAATTTAATTTAAGATAATTATTTAAATGGTAAGTTAAATAATCTTATGTTGAGCTAATATCTATTTTAAAAGAAATTCAATGATATCTTGTTAATCTTGATAGCCGGTCTGAGCCGGCCGGGCTGAATGCAGCGCCACCTGATAAAATCGTCCAGTGGTTCGGACTCTGCGGAGCTGTGCGTTCTCACGCTGCAGCTTGATGGAAGCCCGCCGCGGTGCGAAAAGACCGGGAGAAGAGGCACAGCGCGTGGGAGGCTGGGAGCACGTCGAGAAACGTGGGATCGGGCTTCGGCGCTCATCCTTCTGCGTCTTGTGTGCGCATCCAGGCGGCCGAGCCGCGCAACCAGCCGGTAAAAACGTGCGCACGTACCGACGGTGCCCTCCCCTCGCGCGTGCCGCGGCTCGGCGGCTGCTGCCGCGCGCACAGCAAGATTCGGCGGGTTCCGATACGTGCTGCCCTTCCTGCCTCGTGTTCGTCGTGCCGAGGAACCGTCCCGGCCAACTCCATAGTTCTCGCGAGCGTCATGCATGGCTGCAGCAGCCAGCAGCCGCCTGTGGAAGCGATCACTATCATAGCCTCCTTTGCTACTGGGTTTGCAAATCTAGCCTTCTCCTCACCAGATTTACAAATCTAGTCTTCTCCGATATGCTCCTGCGCTCCCCTACAACTAAAGCCTGCATGCTGCGCTCCATGGGCGCGGGAGTGGGCGAGCGCAGGGCGGGCACGCCCGAGTGCGGGAGGACGCTCTCGGAAAGGCTGGCGAGCGAGGGGAGGCGGCTTGTCACGGCTCTCGCGGTAGGGGACCTCTAGAGGGGGCTAGAATTGTAAATCTGGTGGGAAAGAAGCTATATTTATAAATTCGGTAGTAAGGAGGCTAGAATAGCGATCATTTCCCGCGTGTGCTCCTCGCAGATGCCTGATCTCCTCTGGCACCTCTGCTCAGTTTTTTTTCTTTTTTTTGGTCTCATCGTCTGTGCTTCAACCGAACACAACTGTTCTGCTTGATCTTGTGGCATCTCTTGTTGGGATTCAAAGTTCGACCGGAGTAACCTTGTTCTCGGTGCACTATAGGCAATAGCTGCAGGCTGTCACAGACTTACAGCAGCAGTTCGCACCAATGCCGACTGAAGAAGAAACCATAAAGCCTACTGCGAAATTCTGCAGTCGAAGAGCCTCGCTCGAGAGTCTTCTGCAATGGGAAATTTTTCAAGGCATCTGACGATGCCGTGAGTGGGAGCAGAAATGCCATCCTTTAGGCTTTAGAGGAGAGAAATTAGAGGAATCCAAACACGAACATAAGAGATCCAAATAGACCAAAAGTAACAGAGGAAATGGCGATAGAATTCAGCTAATCTGATGGTCATGTCCATCCTAGCAATTGTTACAAACTCAAGTAGCACCCTCGGTGTAGTTTGAGCCCGCAACCGCCACCGTAAATACCAAGTGTCTCGGTATGCTTGACTTTCGACAGGATCAGAAGATAACATCCCGAATGGAGAAATATTAGCTTTTATTGCTGATATTTGTAGCAGTACAGAGTAGATACAGGCATATAGTTCAAACCTAACATCGCCATCATGAATCCTTTATTGATAATTCCAAGAACACTGAATAGCACGAAGTTTTGTCTGCTCTCTGTAGTCTGTAGTCCTACACCCTGCAGAATGGTTTTGGATTTGTCTCAAAAAAAATTCTGAGATGTTTGCCGTCGAAGTCAGTAACAGCAGATGTATTAGTGATTCAGTGCACGGACTGCTCTTGTGAAATGTTTGGAATAGACTTGATAAAAATATAAATACCAGGCATCTTACCAGTTGGAATATCGATGGCTACACTTAACAAAATCAGAAGATACATCATATACAGTGGACAAATAGCAACCCTTTCTATTGCTGATAAAACTAGCAGTTCAAACTACTAGATACAGCATAGTTTCAGGCATAACTAGCAGGCTCAGAGCAGCATTAGTCATCACAAATCCTTTATTGAGAATCCGTACAACTGTCGTGAGATCGAGTATCTCCATGAAGTATAGTTGGGGTCTACCAGAACATCTATGTAGCCATAGGATGGTCCTTCAGGAAGCCAATGAGGAGCTCATTGACCTTGTCCGGGAACTGCTCCTGAACGAAATGGCTTCCTTCAGGGATGTAGGTTATCTTTAGGTCTGGTGCAAACTTCTCCATGATGCCGTCTTTCAGAACGGACTCAACCCCAGGGAGCTTAAATACGTAATCTTTCTCCCCCATGACGACGAACACTGGGACTTGGAATTTTGGATCTTCAATTGGCTGCCTCTTATCCATAGATCTATCAAGTGCAGAATACACCTAATTAATTTTATCAAGCACCAAAAAGCCTAGTAGTGGCATCGAGTTGGCACAAACTCAAGTCATGTTTACCTGTATGGCATCTTCAGTGGATACCGAAAACCGGATTTCTCATAGAGTGATGCATAGACAGCAAGATCATCCTCGGTGAACCACTCTGGAAGAGGTGTCGACAAGTCTGCGAGGTCCATAATCTCTTGATCTTCTTTTGCCACAGGGATCTCACTGCTAGAAAACAGAATGTAGATGGTGCGCACAACTCTCTTGATGTCGTATCTACCAAAATCAGCCTCCGCTCTTCCCGGCACCTACAAGCACAGGTTTCGCTGTCATATGATGCACAAACACACTGCTAGTTCCTGACATGGGAATTTCAAGGTAGAAAGTTACCTGCCAACGCAAAATGTAGAAGCCTTCCGGCATGGTGGTGAAGGAGAGTCCACTAGGGCCAAAAGGGATGCCCAAACACATCACACCACATACGCGGTTGGGGTGACGGAGAGCAAAATCATAGGCTGGCACGGCTCCAAAATCCTTCCCCACAAAGAATGCCTGACTTGAAGCAAAATGGGAGTTATCAAATTCAGAACAAGGCACGAACTGATGCAATTTTTGAAGCATGATGGTTCCATTTAGGGAAAAAGAAAGTGATTCTTATCCATTAGAACGATGGGAAAAAAAGACTCTTACCCCTCATAAGACCTCTAATGTCTCATAATAACCAACCTGAATTACAGATCTCATTATTGGTTTAGTTTACAGTACCAGCCTGACAAATCAATTCAATAGATTTGATGCCATATTGTCAAACAACTTCTTAAAAGCAGCATGATAGATGAACATGTAGGCATGCCTCATTGTTCTATGATTTTTAAGATGGTGAACATGTCCTGAACTAAACCAGCTAATCCAAACCTCCTTTACCCACATAAATAAATTCCGTATTTTACATATTATCCAAGGTTTAAACAAATTCATTTCCAATCCTTCAAATCTATAGAGTACCATCCCAATTATGCCTTTTTTTACATGTCCTATCAAAGGGTCTTATCTGAAGTTCTAAATCAGGCCCAATTTTTCTCCAACGAGCTATTGTTTTGGGATACGCTACCTTGGGGATAGAGAGGGCGTCGAGGATGCCGATGAGATCCTCTAACAGGTCGTCAGACGAGACCTCCTCAGTCTCCGACGGCTGGTCGGAAAGCCCGTACCCTCGCCAGTCCGGAGCGATGGCGCGATACCCGGCGGCCGCCACGGCCAGAATCTGGTGGCGCCATGAGTACCATATCTCCGGGAAGCCGTGCAAGAACACCACCACCCCAAGCTCACCTGCAAGCAAAAGGTTCTTGGAATTTCGATTGTGCTACGCTCACACAGTCGCCGCACGCAGCCAAGGAAGCAAACACTAACCTTTGCCTGCCTGGGCTACGTGGAGGTTGAGGCCTCTGATGGGGAGGTTGCTGTGCTCTATCTGCTGCTCCATGTCCATGGTTTTGCTTTGCCTCCTCTGCCACTTCTTGGAAGGTTTCCTTGTTGTTTGTAGCTCGTAGATATTTGTTGGGTTTTGAGGTTGTTGGTGTTGGGATTTGGAATCGTGGAAGTGACTACTGACAACACTGAACCGCACCGAGTTTTGAGTGTACTCTGTAGCTCTGTGTCCTGCGTCCTGGCCTCCTGGGTTTCAAAGGAAACAATTTGATTCCTATGTATTGAGTTGCATCATCGTGGCTTCACCCAAAAAGTTTTAACTCGATGAAAAGGTGCAAGAATTCAATTATCTTCAACACTACCTCACGCAGACGCTCCTCGTACAGGATATGGAATAGAAGTGGGCTGCAATTATTTTTTTTAAATTGCGCTAATCGAATCTTGAACTTGAAACCTATTAGCTCTGATACCATATTGGTGTGATTACCCCAAATTACTCACGTCTTCAACACTATGAAAACTAGGAAAATTCCAACACACCTTTTGACTACCTGAAGAAAGCCAAACTGCTATTCAGTCTCTTGTCTGTGTCAGTGTCATTCCTTTTGACTAACCGAAGAAAGCCGGACTGCTATTCAGTAGTCTCTAGTCTCTTGTCAGTGTCATTCCATAGGTGAACCAGTTCTATTTCCCCTTAAACTGATCTTACTACGCTCTTGGCCTGTTACACATCATCTCCAAGGCGTTCACTGAAAATGGGCAATCTTTCTAGCCATTTCATCTAACTAGGCGCACAAGCACACAAGCACGATTACGTTACATATATGAGCCTTCTATTGCTGAGCAAAATTCAGAGTTACACGGTTCAGGCAAAGCAGCGACAACAGAAGCGATCGCTGCAATATTATTTGTCATGGTCTCTCTCAGTCACTCCCACCACACAGCCACAGAGAGAGACCCTTCCATTTCTGCCCTCTGTTCCTGAACACCGGCGACGCGGCGGCGACCGGGTGGTCCTTAATTCACCAAGCCGATCGAGGAGGATCGAGCCGGTTCACCTGCGCCGGGAGCTGCTCCTGCATGAAATGTCTCCCTCCGGGACGTAGGTAGGCGGTCTTCAGGTCCGGCGCGAAGCTCTCCATCATGCCCGTACGAGATGGTATAACATCTTTTTAGAATATTCATCTATACCATCTCATCCTGTATCAAATGGTTCCATTCAGCTAACCAAACGCAGAGACAGAATCAAATTCAGGCGAAGACAATCGACGAATCAAATTCATGCAAGCAGTTGTTGCTCACCTCTCACCCAACCAAAAACACCCTTAAGTAGTCAATCGATCGTCCTAATCCTACTTCTAGTTTTTCTTTGCAAATATATATATGCTTCCGTGTTGGCCCATGTGTTGCCCATCAATTCTTATGATCAATTGCTTCTAGAATCCACACGCGCGCCTGACTTGTGGTAATCTACATTTGCATTACAGCGCATGTTCTCATCATCAACTACCCCAGGCTAAGACCATGTGAACCTAGCTAACTAGCTACGATCAAAGATCAATCTGGCATGGGTGACGAGGGTGCCTAACTTAAATCGGTTTATGCACGAGTGACGCCGCGGCAACTTAGATCGGGTCATGCTCATGCTTAAAAGCATTCTAGAATGGAATCGCTATTTTTTTTAACCGGCATCTTTGAGAAAAAAAATGCTGGTTCAACACTTGGTTCCACGTAACCCTGCATAGACCGACACGATAGAAAAATACGCTATCACGTTTGCTATCGGAAAGGTTGAAATTAACACATTAATCAATAGAAAAGGAGAAAAATCTACCTTTGATAGTAGTGGGACTGAATTATAACAGTCTAGATTTTCTTGAATTCAATGTACGAATAACCGAAACGTATTTCAGTCCAAATCCGAATACTAACATGTTGCCCAGATACATCTGTACCCTTGGCCTGCTTTTATATATATATATATATATATATATATATATATATATATATATATATATATATATATATGCGAAATATGTGGTGAAAACCACCTATTCCATGAAAACTTCGTGAAAACCATCTATAGAAGTTTTGAAAAATTCTCAAAAATTACCATATGTAGGAAGATGAACTTCTACAATCTTGCAAATTTTCAAGATGAAACCCAATCGCATTTAAAAGATATAAAAAGACAAACAGCAAAATAAATAGTGCTAAACAGTGAAAAATTACTATTCATACTGAATTTGTCTTTTTCATATCTTTCAAATGCGATTGAGTTTCATCTTAAAATTTTGCAGGATTGTAGAAATTCACCTCCCCTACATATGGTAATTTTTTGAGAATTTTTCAAAATTTCTATAGGTGGTTTTCATGGAATGGGTGGTTTTCACCAAATATTTCGCCATATATATATATATATATATATATATATATATCCTTTATCACTTTGGCTATACTCATATACTAAATATAAGATATTTCAAGATGAATCACGTGAAAAAATTGCAAAGGAGTACGTAGATTTTAGCATATTTTGCGAATACCTTTATATATGAACATAAAAAAGAGTATGTCTAACAAAATATACATACCACCTATGAAAAAATGTAAATACCACCTAACTATAGTCTTATATACTCGTATATTACACGTACATACCCTCCGTTGTGCTAGATACTCTTTACATTGTGAGATACGGGATAGGGAGTAACTACTCCCGGGAGTAGAAAAGAGACTTTCTATATATATATATATATATATATATATATATCATGATTTTCACAAGAAGAACGGTTTTCATCAAATATGTTGCCCCATATATACATACACATATACATACACATACATATATACATTTATACATATATACATATATGGACCTGTTTGGGAGAGCTCCAGATTCCGGCTCTAGCTCGGATCTGAAACTTATATGCTAAAATAAAATGAATTAAGTTTATATTTTTAGTTTAAAATGTAAACAAGATGATTTACCTAAACACTCTTAGGGGTGTTTGGGACAACTTCAGATTCACCAAAATCTGTAGAGTTGGTGGAGCAGGGTATTTCTAGCTCGAAATTTGGAGTTGGAGCTATGGGTAAGAGATCCGAGTCGAGCCGAGATTTGGAGCTCTCCCAAACAGGCCTTAATATATCCATGACTCCAGCTCCACAAATTTCTGGAGCTAAAATACCACTGCTCCACCAACTTCACAGATTTTGGTGGAGCTGAGTCATCCCAAACACCCCTATATATGTGTATATATATATGAAAATGATTCCATACTCTTGGGTGTACGTACTCCCACCTTTAATATACCATTTAAATGATATTGTTATACTTCTTTATCCTTCTGAGTATACTCTAATACCAATTATAAGATACTCCAAAGTGAGTTCCACGAAAAATCTCATTAAAGTCCACACTTTATAGCATAATTTGTTTATATGTTCCTTTTACATATGGAAAAGAGTATGTAGCAAAAAAAAAGGGTCTGATGAATTTTTTTCAACTATGTTGCATTGGAGTATCTTAGAAATATTATTTGAGTATACCAAAAGTGATAAAGGAGTATAAAGAGTTCATTTAAGTAGTATACTAGAGGTGGGAGCCTCTCTCGCTCTCTCTCTCTATATATATAACACGGGTCGGTGGCTTCGGCTCGGGTCTTGCTGGAAAGAAATGGAGTCAAGTCACCTGTGCGCACACCGAATGCGCCGGCCTTCTCGAGCGCCTTCTGCTACATGATGAATCAGGCTTCGATCATGATAGAAATCTCATGGAAAACCAATGAAATTTTGTCGAAACCACGGATTTCAGACCTCCATGAGATTCAAAATTCCGTTTAGATTAAAAAATTCAAAATCCCATCCGATTTTTAAACTTTTATGGTTGGATTTAACCAGATCTGGTCCGATAACCCTTAAAAAAGTCATCTTTTATGAAAAATTTGTTGAAAAACCGATTTTTATGATATTTTAAAATTTTGGTAGAAACACTGTCAGATTTTTATAAAATTGTACAAGCTTGATAATGATTTGAAAAATTTATGACTCTATATTTAGTAGTGTAGGATCATATATAAAATTTTTAAAAATAATTGAAATCATTTGTTATCTTTAAAAATCAAAAACAAAATAAACATAATTAGGACTGTAACTTTGTCAGAATTTTATACATTTCCTCGAGTGTGATCATGATCTAACATTTTTACGAGAGCTTAAGAATTGCCTCAGTAATATTCTATAAAATTTTAAACTTTTTTCTTTGCTAAATCAAATCTATATAAGTATTAAACTTCATTTGTTATATTTTAAAAATAAAAAAAGAGAAAGAACATAAATGGTACAGTGCCTTGTAAGAATTTTATAAATTCACTGGAGTTTCATCATGACTCAAAATTTTTGTGAGATATTAAGCATTTCTATAGCACCCTTCTATAAAATTTTCAAAAATTCTAAACTTTTTTTTTATTGCTAAAGCAAATCTATGTATTGATCATTAGACTTTTATTAGGACGTAAGACTATCAGAATTTTTGAAAATTATTGAAGCTTGATAATTATCTGAAAATTTTATAGAAACATTAATGATATATCAATACCATCCACAAAAATTTTCTAACTTGAGTTGGACCATTTTAATTTTGTTCAAGTTTGCAGTAAGGCTTTAAACAGGACAGTAGCACTGCCTGAATTTTTGAAAATTCATGAAGTTTGATCATCACCTGAAAAATTTATGGTAACATTAGTCATATGTTAGAAATATGCACAAAAAATTTCAAAATTTTCTAACCTCGTTTGTTCATTTTTCATTCAGTTCAAATTTGTTAGACAATGTTTTATCAGGATATATAGTAGCAATGTTTGAATTTTTTAAAACTCCTTAGAATTGATAATCACCAGAAATTTTTATGAGAACATCGATGTGTCAGGAACCACAAAAAAAATTCAAAATTTTTGATATTGTTTGAGTCATTTTTCGCTCGGTGCAAATTCACTGAAAATCTCATCGAGATTTCAGGAATTTTAGCCGAAAATTCATTTTTCCCGGTAGAAATAAAATCAGATTTAAATTTTTGTTTTTATTTCGTCCAAGATTTACCCGAAATTCCAAGATCCCGATGAGATTTTAGATTTCAGCCACAACGAGATTTCATCTTAAACAAAATTTGAATCCTCGGCTTCGATCGAGAACCTGGAGGATCGAGTGTGAGCACCAGCCGCCAGCCGCCATATTGTCCGCCGGAGCACTAATACCCAGAAGCGAGGTGACAAACCAAGGATTCGAATTTCGTTTTGAACAAAATTTCGCCCACGGCCGAAATCCGAAATTTAAGCAAAATTTTGTCATTTCGAACGAAATCCGTTCAAAATTCAAAAAGAAAAATTCAAATCCGGTTTTTTTGCTACCGAAATTTCCTCGGCCGAAATTCCCGAAATTTTGGCGAAATTGCACTGACAAAAAAATAGTTCAAATGATGTCAAAAAATTTAAATTTTTTTTGAAAGTTCCTGACACATTAGATATGTTCTTATAAAATTTTCAAGTGAATATCAGGTCTGTGTCATTTTTTAAAAATTCAAACATGGTACTATACAAATGAAACGTTGACCGGCAAGTTTAAACCGGATAAAAAATGGTACAAACGACGTTAGAAAATTTTAATTTTTTTTGCACATGATTCTGATGAATCACTAATGTTTCCATAAAATTTTTGGATGGTGATCAAGATTCAAGAATTTTTACAAATTCGGGCAGTGCTACTATCCTCAGAAAAACCTTACCGGCAAATTTGAACGGAATGAAAAATAGTTCAAACCACGTTGGAAAATTTTGAAAATTTTTGTGGAAGGTCCTGATGTATCACTAATGTTTTTATAAAAGTTTCATATGATTATCATGCTTTAAGATGTTTCAAAAATTCTGACAGTGTTACGTCCTGATAAAAGCCTGATAATCAATACATAGATTTACTTTAGCGATAAAAGAAGGTTTAAAATTTGTGAAAATTTTATAGAAGAGTGATAAGGAAGTGTTTAAGATCTCATAAAAATTTTGAATTATGATACATCATATACAATGGACAAATAGCAACGCTTTCTATTGCTCAGAGCAGCATCAGTCATCACAAATCCTTTATTGAGAATCCGTACAACTATCGTGAGATCGAGTACAGCCAGTTGGGGTCTAGCAGAACATCTATGCAGCCATAGGATGGTCCTCCAGGAAGCCAATGAGGAGCTCATTGACCTTGTCTGGGAACTGCTCCTGAACGAAATGGCTTCCTTCAGGGATGTAGGTTATCTTTAGGTCTGGGGCAAACTTCTCCAAGATGCCGTCTTTCAAAACGGACTCAACCCCAGGGAACTTAAATACGTAATCTTTCTCCCCCATGACGATGAACACCGGGACTTGGAATTTTGGATCTTCAATTGGCTGCCTCTTATCCATAGATCTATCAAGTGCAGAATACACCTAATTAATTTTATCAAGCACCAAAAAGCCTAGTAGTGGTATCGAGTTGGCACAAACTCAAGTCATGTTTACCTGTATGGCATCTTCAGTGGATACCGAAAACTAGATTTCTCATAGAGTGATGCATAGACAGCAAGATCATCCTCGGTGAACCACTCTGGAAGAGGTGTCGACAAGTCTGCGAGGTCCATAATCTCTTGATCTTCTTTTGCCACGGGGATCTCACTGCTAGAGAACAGAATGTAGATGGTGCGCACAACTCTCTTGACGTCGTATCTACCAAAGTCAGCCTCCGCTCTTCCCGGCACCTACAAGCACAGGTTTCGCTGTCATATGATGCGCAAACACACTGCTCGTTCCTGACATGGGAATTTCAGGGTAGAAAGTTACCTGCCAACGCAAAATGTAGAAGCCTTCCGGCATGGTGGTGAAGGAGAGTCCACTAGGGCCAAAAGGGATGCCCAAACACATCACACCACATACGCGGTTAGGGTGACGGAGAGCAAAATCGTAGGCTGGCATGGCTCCAAAATCCTTCCCCACAAGGAATGCCTGACTTGAAGCAAAATGGGAGTTATCAGATTCAGAACAAGGCACGAGCTGATGCAATTTTTGAAGCATGATGGTTCCATTTAGGGAAAAAGAAAGTATCTCATCCAATAGAACGATGGGGAAAAAAGCTCTTACCCTTCGTAAGACCACTAATGTCTCATAATAACCAACCTGAATTACAAATCTCATTATTGGAATAGTTTACAGTACCAGCTTGACAAATCAAATCAATAGATTTGATGCCATATTGTCAAACAACTTCTTAAAAGCAGCATTATAGATGAACATGTAGGCATGCCTCCTTGTTCTGTGATTTTTAAGATGGTGAACATGTCCTGAACTAAACCAGCTAATCCAAACCTCCTTAATTTACCCACATAAATAAATTCCGTATTTTACATATTATCCAAGGTTTAAACAAATTCATTTCCAATCCTTCAAATCTATAGAGTACCATCCCAATTATGCCTTTTTTTACATGCCCTATCAAAGGCCGTAGAGATTGACACCAACTTAAAATTTTTCTCTAACAAGCTATTGTTTTGGGATACGCTACCTTGGGGATGGACAGGGCGTTGAGGATGTCGATGAGATCCTCTAACAGGTCGTTAAACGAGACCTCCTCCGCCTCCGACGGCTGGCCGGAAAGTCCGTACCCTCGCCAGTCCGGAGCGATGGCGCGATACCCGGCAGCCGCCACGGCCAGAATCTGGTGGCGCCACGAGTACCATATCTCCGGGAAGCCGTGCAAGAACACCACCACCCCAAGCTCACCTGCAAGCAAAAGGTTCTTGGAATTTCGATTGTGCTACGCTCACGCAGTCGCCGCATGCAGCCAAGGAAGCAAACACTAACCTTTGCCTGCCTGGGCTACGTGGAGGTTGAGGCCTCTGATGGGGAGGTTGCTGTGCTCTATCTGCTGCTCCATGTCCATGGTTTTGCTTTGCCTCCTCTGCCACTTCTTGGAAGGTTTCCTTGTTGTTTGTAGCTCGTAGATATTTGTTGGGTTTTGAGGTTGTTGGTGTTGGGTATTGGAATCGTGGAAGTGACTACTGACAACACTGAACCGCACCGAGTTTTGAGTGTACTCTTTTTTTTTTTTTGAAGGAAGCATTAGAATTAAAACCAAGTACAGTCAAATAGATACAAAATCTTAGTACATTTTCGACTTCTGTTTAGAACACACAGCCATGGATAAAAAATAAAATAAAGAAAATAAAAAGATGACACACTCTATGATCGTAATCAGAAGATTGCACCACACCCATGTGTTAGGAGAAAAAAACCGTGGCCACTTGCACCAAAAGTTGTGACCCCTCCGTAACCCATACCTGCAAGTCCTGCTACTGAAGAACAGCCCAACTGAAGAGCCAGTGAACCGCACCGAGTTTTGAGTGTACTCTGTAGCTCTGTGTCCTGCGTCGTGGCCTCCTGGGTTTCAAAGGAAACAATTTGATTCCTATGGAAACTAGGAAAATTCCAACACACCTTTTGACTACCTGAAGAAAGCCAAACTGCTATTCAGTCTCTAGTCTCTGTCAGTGTCATTCCTTTTGACTAACCGAAGAAAGCCGAACTGCTGCTATTCAGTCTCTAGTCTCTTGTCAGTGTCATTCCATAGGTGAACCAGTTCTATTTCCCCTTCGCAAATCTTAAACCGATCTTACTACGCTCGTCGTCTGTTACACATCATCTCCAAGGCGTTCACTGAAAATGGGCAATCTTTCTCGCCATTTCATCTAACTAGGCGCACAAGCACACAAACACGATTACGTTACATATATGAGCCCTTTATTACTGAGAAAAATTCAGAGTTACACGGTTCAGGCAAAGCAGCGACAACAGAAGCGATCGCTGCAATATTATTTGTCATGGTCTCTCTCACTCCCTCCCACCACACAGCCACAGAGAGAGACCCTTCCATTTCTGCCCTCTGTTCCTGAACGCCGGCGACGCGGCGGCGACCGGGTGGTCCTTAATTCACCAAGCCGACCGAGGAGGATCGAGCCGGTTCACCTGCGCCGGGAGCTGCTCCTGCATGAAATGTCTCCCTCCGGAACGTAGGTAGGCGGTCTTCAGGTCCGGCGCGAAGCTCTCCATCATGCCGCTCCGCACGGCGGCCTCGAACCCCGGGAACTTGAAGGCGTAGTCCTCCTCCCCCGTCACCACCAACACCGGCACCGGGAACTTTTAGGGTCCGTTTGGTTAAGTGTACGAGGCTAAATGGGATATAATGATATAGGATGAATGGAATGATCCTGAATGAAATGGTACAGAGAAGGTGTTTGGTTGTCTGAACGTGGAGAAGAGATGGAGGGTGAGGTGGGAGGGTTTAAACGTAAAATAGCAGTCAACGTTGGATATAGATTGCATGCTCTAGATCGCTTGATTGCACGCTTGCAGACATATAAGTGATTGCATAGGATATTTTCTCCTGAATAGAATGATACAAGATTTTGTTTGGTTGCTCGGATGGAATGATACAGGATGGTACGAGATAATATTTAATTGAAGGGATGAGATTAGATTGAGGGATGGGATTGATTTGAGGGATGATGCGAATAAACGATCCGGTCCTAGGCCGATTGGTTCGGTCAAATTGCCCATACAGGATGGTACAACATCTTTTTAGAATATTCATCTATACCATCTCATCCTATATCAAATGATTTCGTTCAGCTAACTAAACGCAGAGACAGAATCAAATCCTGTACGAAACGGTTCGGTTCACCCTCGTACACTCAACCAGAAGCACCCTTAAGTAGTCAATCGATCGTCCTAATCCTGCTTCTAGTTTTTCTTTGCAAATATATATATGCTTCCGTGTTGGCCCATGTGTTGCCCATCAATACTTATGATCAATTGCTTCTAGAATCCACACGCGCGCCTGACTTCTGGTAATCTACATCTGCATTACAGCGCATGTTCTCATCATCAACTACCCGAGGCTAAGACCATGAGAACCTAGCTAACTAGCTAGGATCAAAGATCAATCTGGCATGGGTGATGAGGGTGCCTGAAACACCCCAAAAATTTCAACTTTTGATTTGTTTATTTATTTGGAATTTTATTTGAATTTTTCCAGATTTATTTGAATTTTATTTGGCTTTGTTTTAAGAACTTTCCTTTTGGGGAAAGTTTCCGTTTTTGGCCCTTCCCCTTTTTGGCAAATTCCCTTTTTCGGCACCGGCCCAATTTTCCTCCGGCCCAGCCTTTCTCTCCGGCCTTCGGCCCGTTCGCCCGACCCAACTCGTCCCCACGCACGCCACGGCCCAGCCAATGAGCGCACCCGTCGCTTTCGCCCGCCACGCTGAACATCCGACCGCCAAGACGCCCGCGTCACCAGACGCCGCCCTACCACAGACCCTACTCCCTTCCCCTACACAGGTTGCAGCTGCTTGCGCTGCGCCACCGCCTCCCTCCGCCCGCCCTGGTCCCCCCTCCGCTCGTCGCCTGCCTTCGCCTCCTCTCTCCTCCGTGAACCTATAAAACCCTCACGCCTCATTTCTCCCCGCCCCGACCCGGTGAGTTGTTCTTCATGCTCCCCACGCTCTCTTCTTTCCCTTCCCGTGGTCATTTACCTCTCCGGCAGCTTCCTCCGCCCGTGCCACAATCTTCTTCTACACCTCCGGTTGTTCCCCGTCGCCACACTCCACCGCTCCTACCCCCACCCGGTTTTCCCCACCACCGAGTTCAACGAGGCATTCTCTCTCCCCCTCGCTACTTCTTCCTCCCTCACGAGCTCACATTCGCCCAATTCGCCGTCTTCTTCCCGTTTCAGCAGCCCATTCACCCCGTCGCCTCTCTCTCATCGATTTAACGGCCCCCACCGCCTACCCCTACCCATCTCATTGACCTGCCATTTATCGACCTCTTCGCCTGCGTCGGTAGGCGTACAAGATGGGCTACCAACCATGTGGGCGGATTCGCGATCATCATGCGACCCATTAACACAGTGTTCCCTTTTATTTCTTTTTCGGATTTCAATTTATTTTAAAATCCGAAAAATCCTTTAAAAATTCCAGAAAAATCCTAGAAAAATCCCAAAATTCCCAAAAATCCAAAAATACCCAAAAAATACATTTTCTTGACCGTCTCGAGCCGCTGAGTCCAAAAATGATCTCCATTTCGCCAAACCAAATCCAGAAAATTCTTAAAATGCCCCTGAGCTCCGTCCCGGCCTTTTCCCTTTGATTCTTTTTCCGATTTTCTTTCTTTATTTGGGTTTGTTCGTTCATTTATTATTTGCGTTTTCTCGCGCTAGACCTGACGTCGACGCACCCATTGGCACGAACCTCAGAGCAGGAGCAGACGTTGGAGCCGTATCGGGAGCAAGCGCCGTTCAAGGCCAGACTCGACATCAACCCCTTCTCACTAGGCGAACCCTCAAATCCGCAAGGCAAGCCACACTCCTTGAACATGTTGAACCCAGTTCCATTATAGTATATATATATATTTCTTGTATTGCATTATTTTGGTTATTTGAGAAAACTAGCAAATGTGGTAGTTTCAAATAACATGATTAGATACAACCAAATGTTAAACCTATTGTTATGCCCTAATTCCTTTTTAACCCTAGGATATAAAATATTGAACCCTCATAGATGTAGCAATTCATACAATTATTACTTTTAGACAAATGCTTAATCTCCGAAGGTTGGTTCGGATGATCTTTAAAAATTGCTACGGTTTGGGGGACAGCGTTGGGCAGACCACGGAAGGTGGATGCTGGCCCAACCCCCAACCGATGACAAAGCCAGGTTGTAGTGTGGTGGTGGTACAGAGGGTACCAATGGTTTGTGGTATGTCATTTGGCTGAGTCTTTGGCATTCAAGGACCGGTGTCTTGGGCAACGTAAATAACTTCAGATCCTGCTCAACCACAGGTTGGGTCGGTCGACTCTGGGCTCGACCCACGAGCGAGATATTGTCTTTTCCCTTGGAATGCCTACAGGTGGACTCCCATTCGCAATGGGGAATGAGTTGCATTCTGGTTTGGGGTGGAGCGGAATAGGTGCGTCCATTCGGCTTTCCACAATGATGAGGTTTTCTCGGTTGGTCGATGCATGTGCCTCGCTCGGCCATGGGCCTGGGAGCTAAGGATTTGCACCGCCTACTAGGTAGGAGCTAAAAAGGGGAAATTCAATGAAAGGTTATGTCAATCTCGGTCGGGCCGCATGCATAAAAGTTGCATGTTGATCCGGTGGCACTAATGACCGTAGATGTCTTGTGGGTAAAGCCGAGCACCTCTGCAGAGTGATATCAATGGTATTGAATCTGCAGTGCTTAGGTTAATGAAGCGGAGTTAATTTAGGTGATTCCTATAATCGCCCTGTAGCTTTTATAATTAAAACCGTCGTGAAGATGAACTTTGCAGATAACCCCCCTTGATATATTGCTATTTATGGTTTGTGTTTCAAATGTAAAATAAAAAGTGATATTTATGACTTGCATCCACAATACTTAAAACCTGTGCCTACCTTGTTTATCCCTGCATTTAATATTCAGAATTTCCGTGTGGTTTGTTGAGTACGGTTGTGTACTCACCCTTGCTCCCAACCCCCTCTTTAGATTTCAACTGAAGCTGGCGAGTTCCAGAAGACCGTAGATGACGATGTTATTTGGTTTTGAAGGCCTTGATCTATCTGCTCAAGCCTTTCCTGTGGGTGTTCTGTAATGTATTCGGTGCCAGCCGCACCTTTTGTAAAACCTTGGCCGTTAGGCCCTTATTTCATCTGTAAAAATATTCGCATTTGTTCTTATATCAAGCAATGTACACTTGGTTACCTGCAGCTAAATTCCTGGGTAGCTGCGAGGGTATTTATACGCACCCCCTGAAAAGGGCGGTCCGTGACAAGTGGTATCAGAGCTTGACTTGACCAGTAGATCAAGACCTTAAGGTGGCTTAGGAATGTTCTCAAAAATTAAGTTAAACGTTAGCAAAACATATTACAAAATATATAAGCATATCTGCTGTTTTCTTCTTGTTCTCACCTCCTTCATCCTTACCTAAAGTTCTATTTCCAAAAACTGTTTTGGAGATTTTCTGACCCTCAACTAACTTCAAATTTTCGTGTCAGCAGATGGCGCGCAAGGTTCACTCCGACCCCGCAGTTCTCGGCGGCTATGCAGCTCAGCTTTGGAAGATGCAACAGTTCCTCGGCGCAGAGGTGTCAGATCGCCTACATCTTCCACTCTGAGGAGTGATTCCTCGGAGATGTTCGCTGCCATTGGAAGGCATGGGTGATTCTAAACTCGCTGCCCCTCCGTCCGGACGTGCCCCAGAGATTCGAAGCAGAGAGGATGCTTGAGGAGGACGCCATACAGGTGCTGCCCGCAAGGCAGTAAGGCACCTGAGGCGTCACTACCTGAACGAGTTCAACGCCAGCCCATTCCAGCTGATTCCGTTGAATGGGGATCATCCAAGCCAGTCGCAGATCATGATCTTCGACAACGAGCCAGACCAGCGAGTGCAGGTGATCGCTCCCCACGTGGCTCTGCAGGAGGTCCGCTACAGTCGACTACTTAAGGAGCGCGACTACCTCGATGAGCAGCTTCACCAGGCTTGGACAGAAATCCAAGAGCTTGTGGAGTGGTTGGATCTACCTCAGCCCCATCTCGAGCCTCTGGAAGAGAATCCCGACGAAGGAAGCCACTCTGAGGTGAAGGACCCATAGATGGATCCGCTAATCGACAACAAAGAGAAGACCCCACTGGTTAAGATCGCTAGAACTAGACTGTATCCCCTAGTATGCTAAGTCTTTTGGTATTGTAATCATGGGTCGTATCGGACCTTAAATGGTATTGTGTACGAACCCACGAGTATAAATGAAAATCTATGCTTTCTATTCCCTGCTACTTTGTGTTGTGCTAAATATTCAATTACCCCTATCTACCTCAAAAACTCCCTCACTTCGTCTGAAACCCTCACCTATTCATTCTACTCTTATCCCATACTCTAAATCTTACTTACCTCCTGATTGCCCAAAACTGCGAGAAAGATCGAACAAGAATCGATTAAGCGGATGGTGGGAGTCGGACCACACCAAAGATCTCGGTGAGGAAGCGAATCAACAGAAACCCGACCAACTGGCCAGTGCATCGCCATGATGGAAAGGAACAGCATCGAGCGAGGATGAGCCGAATACGCCTAATGGAGAGAATATTAGACCAGCTCGCCGCCAGCCCACACAGACATCCTCACAGTGATTACTATGCGCCAGATGGGAATATTAGAGTATCAAGATGGACTGATTTCCAGAAGACAATACCACCCGTCTTTTCAAGTTCAATAGAACCACTCGCAGCAGATGATTGGATCGGGGACATTCAACGGAGACTCGACACGATTCGGTGCTCGGACAGAGAGCGAGTGTTATACGCCTCGCACCAACTACAAGGACAAGCCACCGCCTGGTGGATGAAAGGACCGATATGTCGCCTAGAGGGGGGGTGAATAGGCGTAATTAAAATTTGCAATTAAATAAAATCACCCGAGGGCCAAAATCCGGAGTGTCCGGACTTAATGTCCGGATAGTCCGGAGTTAATGTCCGGATAGTCCGGAGTAAATGTCCGGAGTGTCCGGACAGGTGACCTCGAAATGAGAATTTTAAATCCTTGCAAATTTTCAACAATCTAGCTGAATACAAAGGTTCTAAATGATCTCAGGTACCTTAGAAAAATATAGATCTAAAGCCAACCACTGAGATAAAGTAGATCGGGGCACCACAAGTTCCAAGAACTACAAACCCTAGCACAAGCAAGTGAAGAACACAAAGACAACGAATTTGTTACCGAAGTTCGGATTCTTGAAGGGAATCCTACGTCTCCGTTAAGGAGGCACAAAGCCCGGGTCCCTCTTGACCCCTTTCCTCCCGGTGTTGCACAAAGCACTCACGGTCTTCACTTCTTGCCTCTTTCCTTTGGAGGCGAGACTAGCCTTCACAAACAACAGGGCTCTCCACACGAAGACTTGGAGGCTCCGGTGACTCCTGCCGTCTAGGAGCCCTTCAAACTCCAAGAGTAATAAATCGCCGCTAAATCAACTTGGAGGATGAAACTTGTGCTCAAGAATCAAACAAGCAAGCTCAAAGCACTTGAATCCCCTTCTTTCTCCCCAAAGATGCAAATCAAATCGAAGATTTAAGTGGGAGAAAGAAGCTAGGGCTTGAGAGAGTGAGAGAGTGAGCTCTAGACTTGAATGCTGCAATGAATGGAGTTGGTAACGGTTAGAAATGGAGTGAGGGTTTAAATAGGGCTCCCAAAATCCAACCGTTACCTTTGTTCTGCGCAAAGTCCAGACTATCCAGGACATTTAGTCGAGTGTCCTGACTCAACTCAATTTTCCAACCGAGCGGGTGAGCTCGGAATGTCAGGACAATATCTTGGATACTCGGACAAATTCCCTGAGTGTCCGGACTAAATGTCGGATACTCTGGACTTTCGAAGAAGGACCAACCGGGACCCTAGCTCGGAGTATCCGGATTTAATCCGGATACTCCGGACATTTTCCTGAGTGTCCGGATTAAATGTCGGATACTCGGACTTACCTCCTCGCCAGAGTACCCTTTGATAGGAAATGCATTGTTTTAAGATTCTTTTGAGATGCAATTTTCATCCTATGAGCACAAGCATATCCTAGAAGCGATTTTCCGTCAGATCCCCCTTAATAATACGGCTATCCTTAGACTCAATAAAATAAAAGATTTCAACTAAAGTCTTGATGCCGCTTTTCAAACTTTAAAGATGGTGGGGATCTCCAATCGCCAATCCAACGATGATGTCTTCTTGATCCTTGCATAGAATCTCACATGCATCGTTAGTATCAGAATTGTGTTGCCATAAATCACCAAAACTCTTTGAGGGCCTAGATGCACTTTCAATCTCCCCCTTTTTGGTGAATTGATGACAACACAATTGGATTTAGATAAAATTTGAAATGAGATAGTATTTGGAAGACCAAATACACGGGGAAGCTCCCCCTAAATGTGTGCATTGAAATAATTTGAGTGAAATATCAAATGCACATATTTACGGGAAAGTTTTGCGAGAGCTCCCCCTAAAATTCTTGCTTTCAAGAGAGTATAACAAGATAAATAGCAGATAATTTGCGCAAAGTAGATATGACATGATATCACACAAATGCATAACGGAAAGGAAATAGATAATGATATTAAGCAAATAGTTCGACATCCAACACAAATTCACGAACACAACCATAAGCACAAGTTCAACGAAACGATAATTAAACAAAGCAAGCCAAGCATGGCAACGAAATAACACTCTAGCTCTCTCCCCCTTTGGCATCAAGACACCAAAAAGGAAGAGTCTACGCAAGGAATCACTCATCGTCGCCGGAAGGCTCGTAGTCCTCCTCCTCGCTGTCGTCGCTGCTGCCACTGGCGTTGCCCTGAGGTGCAGGAGTTGGAAGATCGAAGAGCTGCCGGGTAGCGGAATCCATCGCAGATCGTGGAGACTCCTCGGACTCGCCATCGGCCGAAGATCCTCACCGGGCTTTGGCGGTAGGCGCGAACTCACGGCGGTGCTCACGAAGCTCACGACGGGTCTCCTTGACTTGTTCGACACATCTGGCATAAGCAAAACAGCACTTGAGCATCCTCTTGATGGTGTCGCACTAGTGCGAGGAGAACCTTCTCCGTGGGAGAAACTGGAGCGGTCGGAGCTGGAGGAGGAACGGCAGGGGAAGCTGGAGGAGGCGCAGATGGAGCAAAAGACCGGGTGACAGGAGGACGACCCCTGGGACGCTTGTCCACAGGAGCTGCAGGAGCGGCCGAGGACGGACCTTGTATGGCACATGCTCCACATCCTTCACGAAATCAAGCCCGTGATGTGCTCAATCACGCCATAATAAACGCGCATATCCGCTTGTTCTTTGGAGTTGCTCAAAGAGTTGTAGCGGATGGCCTCCCAGATGAAATCAACCACGTCAAATCCATGAGTGCGCTCAACCAAATGGAATAGCAAATTTCTAACATAAGAACTGATGGTTGACGCATCTCCCTCCTTGGGCCAAAGAGTGACCAAGCAACCGAAGAAGAACGGTGATGCAGACTTGGACCCTTGATAGTGCCCATCACAACATCTTGAGACGAAGTCATATAAATCTCCAAGTCGCCAGAGCCATGACCTTCTTATCATGCAGCTTGGCACCCCATCAGCTGACCGCAGATGCAACACTCTAGCAAAGGTCCTCTTGGGAAATGATGGCGGATATCAATATGCTTTGTACGGGAATGTTGGACGGGGTTGTTGGCAATTTTTATGGCGCTCTCATTGTCACACAAAAGTGGCACACGGTTATAGGTTAGGCCATAATCATTTAGAGTTTGTCTCATCCAAAGCAATTGCGCACAACAACTCCGTGGCTATATATTAAACCGGTACGTGGATAGGGCTACAGAATTTTGCTTCTTGGAAGACCAAGAAACAAGGGATCTACCTAAGAACTGACAAGTACCCGAGGTACTCTTCCTATCCACCTTACATCCGGCATAATCCGCATCGGAATAGCCGACTAACTCAAATGATGAACCTTTAGGATACTAAAGCCCGAAATGAGGAGTGTGCACTAAATACCTCAAGATTCTCTTTACGGCCACCATGTGGCACTCTTTTGGAGCGGCTTGAAAACGTGCACACATGCACACACTAAGCATGATATCGGGCCTAGATGCACAAAGATAGAGTAAAGAGCCGATCATCGAACGATATACCTTTTGGATGACCGGTTTACCTTCTTTGTCGAGGTCTAGATGCCCGTTGGCTTGCATCGGCGTCTTGATTGGCTTGGCGTTCTCCATGCCGAACTTCTTGAGCATGTCCTTGATGTACTTTGTTTGGCATATAAAAGTTCCTTCCTTCAGTTGTTTAACTTGAAATCCGAGGAAGAACTTTAACTCGCCCATCATGGACATCTCAAACCTTTTAGTCATGTTTCTACTAAAATCCTTGCACAAACGTTCATTAGTAGACCCAAATATAATGTCATCAACATAAATTTGACAAACAAACAAGTCATTATCAATGTTTTTAGTAAAAAGAGTGGGGTCGGCCTTTCCGACTAAAAAACCTTGACCGAGAAGGAAATCGCGAAGACACTCGAACCACGCTCTCGGCGCTTGCTTAAGCCCATAGAGAGCCTTGTGTAAGAAGTATACGTGGTCCGGATGGTTCGGGTCTTCGAAGCCGGGTGGTTGCTCAACGTAGATCATTTCGGAGAGTGGTCCATTCAAGAAGGCGCTCTTCACGTCTATTTGATATAACTTGAAATCATGGTGAGTAGCAAAGGCAAGTAATATTCTAATAGATTCAAGCCTAGCTACGGGAGCGTATGTTTCATCGAAATCCAAACCTTCGACTTGCGTGAAGCCTTGAGCAACTAACCGTGCTTTGTTTCTAGTCACTATTCCGTTCTCGTCTTGCTTGTTCCGAAATACCCATTTGGTTCCGATAACATTTTGTTTGGGCCTTTCGACAAGCTTCCATACTTGGTTCCTCTCAAAATTGTTCAACTCCTCTTGCATAGCCATCACCCAATCCGGATCTTGGAGAGTTTCTTCTACCTTGAGAGGTTCAAGAGAAGACACAAAAGAGTAAAATTCACAAAAATTTGCAAGTCGAGATCTAGTGGATACTCCCTTGTTAATGTCTCCAAGTATGTTGTCGACCGGGTGATCGCGTTGTATGCTTTGATGAACTCTCGGATGAGGGGTTGATGCATTTAAACGTTGAATAGGACCTCCGTCGTCTTGAGAAGTGTTGGAACCATCTTGAGCTTGAATGGATGAGGGAGGATCAACATTTGGAGCACAGATGTCCGGAATGTCCGGGGTTAAGTCCGGACACTCCGGACATTTTGTCCGGATACTCCGGACATTTTCCCGGACACTCCGGGTTGAGGTGCTCGGGATTGCATCCTGCTCCACCGGTTTTACCTCCCCAATGGCCAATTTCTTGATAGCTTCACATGGAGGTTCTTTCCTGTCAATTACATCACAATTAACTTGTTCTACTTGAGAACCGTTAGTTTCATCAAATGTTACGTCACGCGAGATTTCAACTACACCGGTGGTGTTATTGAAAACCCGATATGCGTAAGCATTTGATCCATAACCAAGTAAAAATCCTTTATCTACTTTAGGGGCAAATTTAGATGACTTAGCTTTCTTGTTGAGGATGTAACATTTGCTTCCAAGACTTCTAAGTAGGATACGTTGGGTTTCTTGCCGGTGAGTAGCTCGTCGCCGCCTTCTTTAATAACTTTTGAAGATATAGCCGGTTGGAGCTGTGGCACTTGATGTTGACGGCCTCGCCCAAAATATGTCGGAGACTTTATACTCGTCGAGCATTGTGCGCGCCATCTCGATGAGGGTTCGATTCTTCCTCTCGGCCACCCCATTCTGTTGGGGAGAATAGGGAGCCGAGAACTCATGCTTGATGCCTTCTTCATCGAGAAACTCTTCCACACCAGTATTCTTGAATTCGGTGCCGTTGTCGCTCCGAATTTTCTTGATCTTCACGTCGAACTCATTTTGAGCTCGTCTCATGAATTTCTTCAAGCTTCCTTGGGCTTCGCTTTTATCATGCAGGAAAAATACCCAAGTGAAGCGAGAAAAATCATCAACAATTACTAGACCATACTTGTTTCCTCCGATGCTTATGTAGGCGATCGGGCCGAACAAGTCCATGTGTAGCATCTCCAATGGCCTCGAGGTGGTCATCACATTCTTAGCGGGGTGAGATGCTCCGACTTGCTTCCCGGCTTGACATGCGCTACATACCCTGTCTTTCTCAAAGACAACGTTGGTTAATCCAAGAATGTGGTTGCCCTTAAGGAGTTTGTGAAGGTTCCTCATACCAACATGGGCAAGCCGGCGATGCCAAAGCCAACCCATGCTAGATTTAGCCATAAGACATATTTCAAGGTTAACTCTATCAGTAGAGAAATCTATAAGATAGAGATTACCCTTTAAACGACCCTTAACGGCTACTGAACCATCAACCCTCTTAATGACATCCACACCTTTCTCACTAAACATACAATTATAGCCCGCTTCACATAATTGTGCAACGGACAATAAATTGTAGCTTAGAGATTCAACAAGCAAAACATTATTTATATGGAAATCATTGGTAATCAAGATCTTACCTAAACCTACCACTTCACCTTTTCGTTATCGCCAAAAATGATGCTTTCACTATTTGATCCATTGGCTTCCAAATCTTGTGAACATTGCCCTTTCTCCGGTCATATGATCGTACATCCGCTATCCAAGATCCAACTTGTTCCACCGGAGATATAGGCCTACAAAATGAAATTTAGTTTTTGCTCTTTGGTACCCAAACTTGTTTAGGTCCGCGTATGTTAGTGACAAGTGATTTGGGGACCCAAATAGATCGCACACTAGAAGCATTCTTGGGCTTACCCCCAATATGATGAGCAACTACTCTACCGAGGCTAGTCCTCTTAAGCACATATGAAGCAAAGAAAGTGGATTGAGTCTTATATTTAGAGTTTGCTTCCCCTTCTGAAGTGAATGGGCTTGTTCAAAGGTGCAATCACAATGTGGTTTCCTTTGCCCTTGGGAGGACATAACCAAGCCCATGCTTCATGGGGTTACCTTTTGCTACTGAGGAACTCCTCTAGTCCCTTGCTAGCCTTATAGGACTTTTGTAGTCCATCTTCGAGCATTCCCTTGAGCTTCTCATTTTCATTAGCAAGTACTTGCAAAGTCTCAAGGTTAGTGGTACAAACATCAATATTGACATTATAGCACCTAGCGCATCCATTGCTCGTTGAAGGTAATGAAGAATTGGAGTTAATAGTTGAGGTAATCGGAGGGCTATTCTTGAGATCAACAAGCTTCAACTCAAGAGCCTTGCAAGCATCCTTTGCCTTAGCAAGTTCCTCTTCGAGTGAAGCGTTGGTGATCTCGAGACTAGTCACCTCGGATTTGATTAATTTTGAGTTCTCAACTAATTTCTCATTTTTCTCTTTTTCAAAAGACAAGCTCTTCTCTAGCTCACGGTTTTTCTCTTTTTCGAGGATGAGCAAATCCTCTTGAGCTTCAAGAGTAGCTTCCTTTTGTTCTACAACTTCCTCCAACTTTTCAATATTTTTTAAAAGCAGGTTTAATTTATGAATGTCAAAATTCTTCATAGATTTAAGCACAGTGTTAACATCATCATCATCACTATCGCTATCGTGCTTATCTAAACATTCATTAGCAATGGAGGGAGTAGAGTCTTTTGATGATACCTTATGCCCTTTTGCCATAAGGCACATAGGAGTGTTGTCGTCGTCATCGCTCAAGTTGTCGAAGAGGCTCTTCGACGTTGTTGAGGTGGTAGGCACGGCGATGGCGACGGAGGCAATTCCTCCTTCCTCGTCGGACTCGGAGCTTGAGTCAGAATCGGAGTTTGAATCCCACTCTTCTCCAATATGCGCTTGACCCTTGTGCTTGTAGTGCTTGAATTTCTTACTCTTTTCTTTGTCTTTGCCTGCCTCGATATTTGTCTTTCTTGTGAGGCTTCTCATCTTTGCTTTCCTTGTGCGGACACTCGGCAATGAAGTGGCCGGTTTCACCGCATTCATAGCATCTTCGAGTAGAATGTCTACCCTTTGACTTTCTTCCAAAGCTCTTCGACTGACCTCCTTGTTTGAAGTTCTTCTTCTTGAAGAATTTGTTGAATCTTCGCACGAACAGAGCCATATCTTCATTTGTCAAAGGACCACACGACTCTTCGTCTTCGCTCGAACTCTCTTCCGCTTGGCGCACTATCTTGACGGCTTTGAGGGCAATCCCTTTCTTCTTGCCAGACTTGAGTTCTTCAACGACCTCGGCTTCCTTCACCATCATCTCGTCCATCATGAGCCGGCCAATGACATCATGAGGTGTCAATGTGTCGAGTTGGGCGGTCTCGGATCAATTGAACAAGGTTGCGGTTGGTAGGAGTGATTACGCGGAGAATGATCTTCACAACGGCCTTGTCAGAAAGATCGGTGCACCCGAGACCTTTGGCTTGATTTACAAGTACCATTAGCCGGTCAAACATCTTGTTGTAGGACTCTCCTTCTTCCAAAGTGAACCGGCTTAGCTCGCCAATGATGAGCTCTATCTTTGATTCACGGACACTTGAAATCCCTTCATGACTCACTAGGAGTCTATCCCAAATGGCCTTTGCTTCCTCAAGTCCATCCACTCGATTGAACTCGGAATCACTTAAAGCATTAAACAAGGCATTGACGGCCAAGTCATTGAAATGTTGATTTTATCTTCTTCGGGAGTAAGATTCTGGGATCATTAGGCTTGAAACTTGTTTGCACAATCTTCCAAATAGAAGGGTGAAGTGACCTCAAGTGCATCTTCATCTTATGTTTCCATGCCGCATAGTGAGTGCCATCGAAATGAGGCGCTCGACCGGAGGGCACGGAAACATACGATGAAGAGCTGAGGCAATTGTAATTAAGTGGAATTCCCATCCTAAGATCATCCCCCGTACCCGAGGTGCGGGTGAGATCTTCGACAGACTTCCCTGTTTGCGACATATTGATTCTCCAAGCGGTTAAGCCAAACTAAGGAGATATGGCTCTGATACCAATTGAAAGGACCGATATGTCGCCTAGAAGGGGGGGTGAATAGGCGTAATTAAAATTTGCAATTAAATAAAATCACCCGAGGGCCAAAATCCGGAGTGTCCGGACTTAATGTCCGGATAGTCCGGAGTTAATGTCCGGATAGTCCGGAGTAAATGTCCGGAGTGTCCGGACAGGTGACCTCGAAATGAGAATTTTAAATCCTTGCAAATTTTCAACAATCTAGCTGAATACAAAGGTTCTAAATGATCTCAGGTACCTTAGAAAAATATAGATCTAAAGCCAACCACTGAGATAAAGTAGATCGGGGCACCACAAGTTCCAAGAACTACAAACCCTAGCACAAGTAAGTGAAGAACACAAAGACAACGAATTTGTTACCGAAGTTCGGATTCTTGAAGGGAATCCTACGTCTCCGTTGAGGAGGCACAAAGCCCGGGTCCCTCTTGACCCCTTTCCTCCCGGTGTTGCACAAAGCACTCGCCGGTCTTCACTTCTTGCCTCTTTCCTTTCGGAGGCGAGACTAGCCTTCACAAACAACCGGGGCTCTCCACACGAAGACTTGGAGGCTCCCGGTGACTCCTTGCCGTCTAGGAGCCCTTCAAACTCCAAGAGTAATAAATACGCCGCTAAATCAACTTGGAGGATGAAACTTGTGCTCAAGAATCAAACAAGCAAGCTCAAAGCACTTGAATCCCCTTCTTTCTCCCCAAAGATGCAAATCAAATCGAAGATCTAAGTGGGAGAAAGAAGCTAGGGCTTGAGAGAGTGAGAGAGTGAGCTCTAGACTTGAATGCTGCAATGAATGGAGTTGGTAACGGTTAGAAATGGAGTGAGGGTTTAAATAGGGCTCCCAAAATCCAACCGTTACCTTTGTTCTGCGCAAAGTCCGGACTATCCGGACATTTAGTCCGGAGTGTCCGGACTCAACTCAATTTTTCCAACCGAGCAGGTGAGCTCGGAATGTCCGGACAATATCTTCGGATACTCCGGACAAATTCCCCGGAGTGTCCGGACTAAATGTCCGGATACTCTGGACTTTCCAGAGAAGGACCAACCGAGGACCCTAGCTCGGAGTATCCGGATTTAATCCCCGGATACTCCGGACATTTTCCCCGGAGTGTCCGGACTAAATGTCCGGATACTCCGGACTTACCTCCTCGGCCAGGAGTACCCTTTGATAGGAAATGCATTGTTTTAAGATTCTTTTGAGATGCAATTTTCATCCTATGAGCACAAGCATATCCTAGAAGCGATTTTCCGTCGTATCCCCCTTAATAGTACGGCTATCCTTAGACTCAATAAAATAAAAGATTTCAACTAAAGTCTTGATGCCGCCTTTTCAAACTTTAAAGATGGTGGGGATCTCCAATCGCCAATCCAACGATGATGTCTTCTTGATCACTGCATAGAATCTCACATGCATCGTTAGTATACGCAATTGTGTTGCCATAAATCACCAAAACTCTTTGAGGGGCCTAGATGCACTTTCACCGATGTCTTGGGCAACGTAAATAACTTCAGATCCCGCTCAACCACAGGTTGGGTCGGTCACTCTGATATTCGACCCACGAGTCGGCAGATATTGTATTTTCCCTTGGAATGCCTACAGGTGGACTCCCATTCGCAATGGGGAATGAGTTGCATTCTGGTTTGGGGTGGAGCGGAATAGGTGCATCCATTGGCTTCCACTACGATGAGGTTTTCTCGGTTAGTCGACTGCTGTGCTTCGCTTCGGCCAAGGCCTCGGCGATGGGCCGAGGATTTGCACCGCTCTCGGGTAGGAATTAAAAAGGGGAAATTCAATGAAAGGTTATGTCAATCTCGGTCGAGCCGCATGCATAAAAGTTGCATGTTGATCCGGTGGCACTAATGACCGTAGATGTCTTGTGGGTAAAGCTGAGCACCTCTGCAGAGTGATATCAATGGTATTCGAATACGCCGTGCTTCCGGTTAATGAAGCGGAGTTAATTTAGGGTGATTCCTTTAACTGCGCCCCTGTAGCTTTTATAATTAAAACCTGTCGTGAAGATGAACTTTGCAGATAAACCCCCCCTCTTGATATATTGCTATTTATGGTTTGTGTTTCAAATGTAAAATAAAAAGTGATATTTATGACTTGCATCCACAATACTTAAAACCTGTGCCTACCTTGTTTATCCCTGCATTTAATATTCAGAATTTTCGTGTGGTTTGTTGAGTACGGTTATGTACTCACCCTTGCTCCCAACCCCCTCTTTAGATTTCAACTGAAGCTGGCGAGTTCCAGAAGACCGTAGATGACGATGTTATTTGGTTTTGAAGGTCTTGATCTATCTGCTCAAGCCTTTCATGTGGGTGTTCTCATCAAGATTTCAGGAATTTTAGCCGAAATTTCGTTTTTCCCGGTAGAAATAAAATCAGATTTGAATTTTTGTTTTTATTTCATCCAAGATTTAGCCGAAATTCTGAGATCTCGACGAGATTTCAGATTTCAGCCGCAGCGAGATTTTATCTTAAACAAAATTTGAATCCTTGGCTCCGATCGAGAACCTAGTGGATCGAGTGCGAGCACCAGCCGGTAGACGCCATACTGTACATCAGAGCACGAATACCAAGAAGCGAGGTGACAGACCAAGGATTCGAATTTCGTTTTGAACAAAATTTCGCCCACGGCCAAAATCCGAAATTTTTGCGAAATTTTGTCATTTCGGACGAAATCTGTTCAAAATTCAAAAAGAAAAATACAAATCCGGTTTTTTTGCTACCGAAATTTCCTCGGCCGAAATTCCCAAAATTTCGGCGAAATTGCACTGACAAAACAATGATTCAAAAAATGTCAAAAAAATGTGAAATTTTTTTGAAGGTTTATGACACATTAGGTATGTTCTTATAAAATTTTCAAGTGATTATCAAGTTTGTGCAATTTTTAAAAATTCAAACATAGTACTATACAGATGAAACGTTGACCGACAAGTTTGAACCGGATAAAAAATGGTACAAATGACGTTAGAAAATTTTGAATTTTTTTGCACATGATTCTGATGCATCACTAATGTTTGCATAAACTTTTTGGATGGTGAGCAAGATTCAAGAATTTTTACAAATTCGGGCAGTGCTACTATCCTGATAAAAGCCTTACCGGCAAATTTGAACGGAATGAAAAAGAGTTCAAATCACGTTGGAAAATTTTGTGGAAGGTCCTGATGTATCACTAATATTTTTATAAAAGTTTCATATGATTATCATGCTTGAAGATATTCCAAAAATTCTAACAATGCTACGTCCCGATAAAAGCACGATAATCAATACATAGATTTGCTTTAGCGATAAAACAAGGTTTAAAATTTGTGAAAATTTTACAGAAGAGTGGTAAAAAAGTGTTTAAGATCTCATAAAAATTTTGAATTATGATACGCCATATACAATGGACAAATAGCAACCCTTTCTATTGCTGATAAAACTAGCTAGCCGTTCAAACTACTAGATACAGCATAGTTTCAGACATAACTACCATGCTCAGAGCAGCATCAGTCATCACAAATCCTTTATTGAGAATCCGTACAACTGTCGTGAGATCGAGTATCTCCATGAAGTATAGTTGGGGTCTACCAGAACATCTATGCAGCCATAGGATGGTCCTTCAGGAAGCCAATGAGGAGCTCATTGACCTTGTCTGGGAACTGCTCCTGAACGAAATGGCTTCCTTCAGGGATGTAGGTTATCTTTAGGTCTGGTGCAAACTTCTCTAAGCTGCCGTCTTTCAAAACGGACTCAACCCCAGGGAACTTAAATACGTAATCTTTCTCCCCCATGACGACGAACACCGGGACTTGGAATTTTAGATCTTCAATTGGCTGCCTCTTATCCATAGATCTATCAAGTGCAGCATACACCTAATTAATTTTATCAAGCACCAAAAAGCCTAATAGTGGTATCGAGTTGGCACAAACTCAAGTCGTGTTTACCTGTATGGCATCTTCAGTGGATATCGAAAACCGGATTTCTCATAGAGTGATGCATAGACAGCAAGATCATCCTCGGTGAACCACTCTGGAAGAGGTGTCGACAAGTCTGCGAGGTCCATAATCTCTTGATCTTCTTTTGCCACGGGGATCTCACTGCTAGAGAACAGAATGTAGATGGTGCGCACAACTCTCTTGACGTCGTATCTACCAAAGTCAGCCTCCGCTCTTCCCGGCACCTACAAGCACAGGTTTCGCTGTCATATGATGCGCAAACACACTGCTTGTTCCTGACATGGGAATTTCAGGGCAGAAAGTTACCTGCCAACGCAAAATGTAGAAGCCTTCCGGCATGGTGGTGAAGGAGAGTCCACTAGGGCCAAAAGGGATGCCCAAACACATCACACCACATACGCGGTTGGGGTGACGGAGAGCAAAATCATAGGCTGGCATGGCTCCAAAATCCTTCCCCACAAGGAATGCCTGACTTGAAGCAAAATGGGAGTAATCAGATTCAGAACAAGGCACGAGCTGATGCAATTTTTGAAACATGATGGTTCCATTTAGGGAAAAAGAAAGTGATTCTCATCCAATAGAACGATGGGAAAAAAAAGCTCTTACCCTTCGTAAGACCACTAATGTCTCATAATAACCAACCTGAATTACAAATCTCATTATTGGAATAGTTTACAGTACCAGCTTGACAAATCAAATCAATAGATTTGATGCCATATTGTCAAACAACTTCTTAAAAGCAGCATTATAGATGAACATGTAGGCATGCCTCATTGTTCTGTGATTTTTAAGATGGTGAACATGTCCTGAACTAAACCAGCTAATCCAAACCTCCTTAATTTACCCACATAAATAAATTCCGTATTTTACATATTATCCAAGGTTTAAACAAATTCATTTCCAATCCTTCAAATCTATAGAGTACCATCCCAATTATGCCTTTTTTTACATGGCCTATCAAAGGCCGTAGAGATTGACACCAACTTAAAATTTTTCTCTAACAAGCTATTGTTTTGGGATACGCTACCTTGGGGATGGACAGGGCGTTGAGGATGTCGATGAGATCCTCTAACAGGTCGTTAAACGAGACCTCCTCCGCCTCCGACGGCTGGCCGGAAAGTCCGTACCCTCGCCAGTCCGGAGCGATGGCGCGATACCCGGCAGCCGCCACGGCCAGAATCTGGTGGCACCACGAGTACCATATCTCCGGGAAGCCGTGCAAGAACACCACCACCCCAAGCTCACCTGCAAGCAAAAGGTTCTTGGAATTTCGATTGTGCTACGCTCACGCAGTCGCCGCATGCAGCCAAGGAAGCAAACACTAACCTTTGCCTGCCTGGGCTACGTGGAGGTTGAGGCCTCTGATGGGGAGGTTGCTGTGCTCTATCTGCTGCTCCATGTCCATGGTTTTGCTTTGCCTCCTCTGCCACTTCTTGGAAGGTTTCCTTGTTGTTTGTAGCTCGTAGATATTTGTTGGGTTTTGAGGCTGTTGGTGTTGGAACTGGAATCGTGGAAGTGACTACCGACAACGGTGGGCGATGCTTCCAAGAACACTGAACCGCACCGAGTTTTGAGTGTACTCTGTAGCTCTGTGTCCTGCGTCCTGGCCTCCTGGGTTTCAAAGGAAACAATTTGATTCCTATGGAAACTAGGAAAATTCCAACACACCTTTTGACTACCTGAAGAAAGCCAAACTGCTATTCAGTCTCTTGTCTGTGTCAGTGTCACTAGAAAATTTTAGTTATCATGAATCAGGAATGGAAGGACGCTCTCCGTGGGATTTCCTCTATTGCCATCCCTAATCTATCTTCTTGTCGATGGAAGGAGCTAGTCAGATCATCAGCTTCTTGCATCTCATCTCTATCCACTCGGTACACAAAACCATCTCTTCATGTCGTGCTGCCTTTTCTTTTGTACTGATAAATAATAGCTTCTGCTTTTTCCCCCCTGGCTTACTCAGTTTTCTATTCAGGGAAATATATTGCTGTAAACATTGCACGGAACAATATCTCCATTGCTGGTGATCTGTTCTCAGTGCCACGCTGTGTGATTGAAGCCTCCATGTACCGTAGTACTCATCCTCGATCAGACACGATCTATAATTCTATATATGGATTACTAGGAAGAATGGCGCGTGATGCCGCGCCCGGCGAAAAAATCTGACCCAATTTTTCCTACAAAAAATGAAATTCCGTTTTTCTCGGTGGTGTTTTTTTAAAAAATTGGCTGGTTAGAAGCTATCGGTGAATTTGCGTAACGTAATTCTAATCTTTTGTGTCGAAAGAACCGGCGCCGCTATAAATCTCTGGACGAATCTACATTTTTTTTTAAAAAATCAGCTGTTATAACCCGCTGGCAAATCCATAAGTTGTTATAAACCTTTGACGAATCCGTGTTTTTTTTGTTGATGCGTGTTTTATTTAGAAAATTGCAGTTGAATCCGTGTTTTTTTTGTTTTTTGTGTTCGTTAAAAAAAATAGGTCATTAGGATCCGCCGGCGAATCTACGGGTCGCTATAAATCTTCGGTCGAATCTACATTCTCTAAAAAAAAACCGCGGTTATGACCCATTGGCAAATTCATAAGTTGCTATAAACCTTCGACGAATCTGTGTTTTTTGGGTGACGAAAACATTTTTTTCGGGTTTTTAGGCATTTAAAACATTTTTCTGGGTTTTTGGGCGACAAAACATTTTTTCCGGGTTTTTGGGCGGCGAAAACATTTTTCGGGGAAAACAGAGAAAAGACTCAAAACGGAGAAAGGACACGAACGTAAGCGGGGACTGTTTGTTATTTTTTGGACTGTTTCGCTATCCTAAAAATTAGAAAAGGGCTTGCTCGCGATTCAACTTAACGGGAGACTTTTCCGTAAAAGCACGCGCCCGAGGACTAAGCGAAGAAAAAAATTATCTTCGTCTCACAAAAAATTACGAAGGACCTATCCGTAATCTGCAAGGACCTATCCGTAATTTGAAGGAACGGAGGGGCTTTTTCGCAAATGACACAAAACGACAGGTGGCCGGCCTCCCCTTGCGGCATTTCTTCTCCGCGTAATAGGTGTACTAGTTTTAAGTACCAATCTCTCTCCAGTTGAGATGAGTTCTTTCTGCTTTTCAAACACATCTTGTTTAATCGATGATGGTCAACCATAATCTGGGCAAAATAACAGTATATTGAAAATTCATATAATGATTTGGCGCCACTCACTGACGGATTTTTTGAGCTGCAGAGAACGATGGAAAATAAACCAAATTACCTCAAAACATTGTAGTAGAGTAAGAGAAATGGATAAGCGAGCAAAAATTTGACCAAAAAGAATACTTCTGTACTACCGCTGCTACAGTTGCAGGTTATACCTGAAAACTTATACTATTCAGAAATAGAGGATTGCTATTTAGCATAAATGGGCTGCTCAGGAATTTCCAAACTACCTCATGGCACAATAGCATCAGAATGAATTGACAAGTAACCAAAAACTAAGAGTCAGTAACCGAAAACTAAGAGTAAGTGGTATTATGTGGTTGCACACTTTTCAGCAATACTTGGATGTTTTAGCAAGTTAAGCCAGCCAATGAAGAACAAATTGCCAAGAGTATTCGAACTAATATAGTGGAGAATACGTAAGGATTTCATGTTTCCTTAAGCACCTGTTGTAACAAATATTTATAATAAATTGTACCCCAATCGATTTTCATAGACACCACCCACCCACCACTACTACAACACACACAGTTCCTCACGTGGCAACCATTTTTGGCAAGGGACTGGTGTAGATAGAAGCGACAACAAAACACTATCGCTGTCGCTATTGTCATCCGAGGCCTGAAAGAAAGAGGAATGTTAAAATAGACAGGCAAGCTTAGCAAACTGCCAAAATAAGATTCACCTAAGAGGGGTGAAGGAAATTACATAGAGTTTCAGTCTAATCCCAACATCCCGAATAAATGAACAATATAAGAACAAAATGTCTCGCTCCTTGCTTCCAGTAATACCTTCTTTCCTTGATTGGGAAAATTCTAATTTTTCCCTGGTGAAGTACCAAGAGTACATGTGCTCACATGATGATTTCTCAATGATTTTGGATTCTATATCCATCAGTGTGTTTGACAAATCCTGCTGGAGAGCCCCTCAGTAACTTAACCCCAAAACCTTTAGAGGAAGTTGCACAAATAACTCTTGGCTATTTGTATACTGGATTTTTATCGGTTGTCTTTGAACAACTTTGCAAAGCCACAAAATTTAGATAAGGGACTATCTGCTGCGATACATCGACATACCGCTGAGCGAAACAATGACATTATAAATGTAATGAAATGACAAACAAATATATGCAATCGATAACCAAAGCAGATATCTTGTGCAAGGACCTATTTGGTGCGGCCTTCCTTTGGTTGGATCATGGCAATAGCGGTACGTGTGCATATCGAGTCCTTCTTGGAAGCGTTGTTATTGGAGAGCTTTTATCGTGGTCCAAGTGTTGCTATGATGGTGGATAGCCTTGAAGACAATATTGCGTGATGTAGTTTGCATGACGGTTCCTTTGTCTTTTCTTGTGTGTGTGTGTTTGGTGTGTACACCCTAGCCTGTGTAGAGGCAGAGTCTTCTCAGTATAATTGTATCAACTTGATATAATTTACTAAGATTAATAAAAGCTTCCTTTATCAAAAAAAAAGGACCTATTCCCTTGATAGCTTGCTATAACTGTACTCCGGCCTGAAGAAGACGCCGACCGTACGCTGCCATGGAGAAACAATACTTTGTAGGATTTGAACAATGAAAATAGAAAACAAGTTCGATCTTAGTTGTGGAATATACCATTTGATCAGCAAGCATCAAAACAGTTTTTAGAGACAGCGTCCTGTTACAAAAACTTAAAAGACCTTCAAGGCTTGGTCCCAGTAAGGCTATCACCAATACACTGTAATCACCCTCTACACCAAACCACTTAACGTTTGAATTCCAGCTGCAAAACCAAAGGGAATGTCAGTTGATTCATATATGTTCAAAAACAAGCGATTGGATAAAGTAGAATCAAGCAAACAAAAAAGAAAACACACATATATTACTTCCTCCTTTAAGTATTCTGTAGAACTTTGACTCATACAGGAACAGAGGATGCTTTGTCTTCACATTTTCCTGGACAAAACATTAGAAACAACAAGGGGACTGCTGTAAACAGCAAATAGTTTTTTTAAAAAAATCTCACACAAATTACAGTGCATCATGCCAACAAAATTCATATTTGCATAGCTACCACTTGACATGATTTCAAAACTGAGAAAATATCATAATTCCCCATATCGAACATATAGCTCAACTTCTACATCCTAGATGCCCACATCTGAAGCAATCAAGAGTAAAATCGCAAAATAGATAAACACATAGGGCAAACTCACCAGCTTAATCGCAACCTCCTGCTTGGTCTGCATGTTGGCACCTGCACAGATGCACGAAGCCAACCCGAGAGAGGGAAAAAACCCCTATCAAAGGCTCGTAAAGGCTGAATCGACGAAGTAAACACAGCCGGAGCAGTCGCCTGCTCTCTGCACAAAAAGACCGAAGAAGGCACCACCGACGAACCCACGGCCGCAAAGTCATCTTTATCGCAGCGGCTGGTAACCGAGCAGTGCAATACCGGAGCACTGAACGACGGAACCGAATGCAGAGAAACAGCAATCGCCTGGGTAAAAGGCCGGCAAGGTCCGCACGCACGATCACGAATCGATCGACGGAAGGGCCACCGTGGCCGAAGGAATGGACGGCGACACTCTCGAAAAGCAAGAACGCCCAAACCTGGGAGGAACTGGAGCCACGACCGAGGAACCACGGAGAGGAACTATCGCGAAGACGGACACGCCTGGGGAAAACAAAAAGCGAGAGGGACGCGACCAAACGCAATGACGGAAGCCGTCCCTTACTATAACAGCAGCAACAGAAGACGGCAAATTTGAAATACAGTACAAATTACGGTCCGTAATTACAAATTGATACAACATGTTTGCGTATTTACAAAAAATTCAGCCTTGCCCGAAATCTGAAAATCCGTTTAACCATACCCGGAACCTCAAAATCCTGCTAATCTTCGAATTTCAAATTCCGGTATAGAAACCCACCCATACCCGAATTTCAAAATCGGTATGCCTTAACCGAATTTCAAATTCCCATACTCGGAACACCATTTTTCGTTTAAGGACCCCCCCCTCCCGGATAGAACCAGCGACCACGTATAAAAATAAAATAGGACTCTAATGACGTCGAAACATTTTGAAATTTTTATGGAGGTTTCTGATAAATCAGTGATATTACCATAAAATTTTCAAATGATTTTAAGATCTGAGGAATTTTTTAAAATTCAAACAATACAACTGTCTGATAAAAATATTTGGCCGACAAGTTTGAACCGAATGAAAAATGAAACAAACCACGTTAGAAAATTTTAAAATTTTTTGTCCATGGTTATGATGCATCACTAATATTTACATAAAATTTTCATATAATGATCAAGCTCTATTAATTTTTAAAAATTCAGACAGTGCTAGTGTCTGAATTTTGCCATATCGGACACTAGCACTGTCTGAATTTTTAAAAATTCATAGAGCTTGATCATTATATGAAAATTTTATGGAAACATTAGTGATGCATCATAACCATGTACAAAAAATTTTAAAATTTTCTAACATGGTTTGTTTCATTTTTCATTCGGTTCAAACTTGTCGGCCAGCATTTTATCAAGACAGTTGTATTGTTTGAATTTTAAAAAATTCTTCAGATCTTAAAATCATTTAAAATTTTTATGTTAATATCACTGATTTATCAGGAATCTCCATATAAAATTTCAAAAGTTTTTGACATCGTTAGAGTTCTATTTTATTTTTATACGTGGTCGCTGGTTCTACCTGGGAGGGGGGTCTTAAACGGAAAATGGTGTTCCGGGTATGGGGGCCCCACCCCATACCCGGAATTTGAAATTCCGGTTAAGGCATACCCGGATTTTGAAATTCCGGTTAAGGATTAGCCGGATTTTGAGGTTCCGGGTATGGTTAAACGGATTTTCAGATTCCGGGTAAGGCTGGGTTTTTTGTAAATACGCAAACATGTTGTATCGATTTGTAATTATGGACCGTAATTTGTACTGTATTCCAAATTTGCCCAGCAGCACAGAGCGACGGCGATGACGTGGATAGCGTGGCTGCGCCCCGATTCCTCCGGCTTTAGTAGATAAGATTATTATTCCTTTTGACTAACCGAAGAAAGCCGGACTGCTATTCAGTAGACTCTAGTCTCTTGTCAGTGTCATTCCATAGGTGAACCAGTTCTATTTCCCCTTAAACTGATCTTACTACGCTCTTGGCCTGTTACACATCATCTCCAAGGCGTTCACTGAAAATGGGCAATCTTTCTCGCCATTTCATCTAACTAGGCGCACAAGCACACAAACACGATTACGTTATATATATGAGCCCTTTATTGCTGAGCAAAATTCAGAGCTACACGGTTCAGGCAAAGCAGCGACAACAGAAGCGATCGCTGCAATATTATTTGTCAATTGTCACGGTCTCACTCACTCACTCCCACCACACAGCCACAGAGAGAGAGACCCTCCCATTTCTGCCCTCTGTTCCTGAACGCCGGCGACCGGGTGGTCCTTAATTCACGAAGCCGATCGAGGAGGAGCTGGTTCACCTGCGCCGGGACCTGCTCCTGCATGAAATGCCCCCCTCAGGGACGTAGGCAGTCTTCAGGTCCGGCGCGAAGCTCTCCGTCATGCCGCTCCGCACGGCGACCTCGAACCCCGGGAACTTGAAGGTGTAGCCCTTCTCCCCCATCACCACGAACACCGGCACCTGGAACCACCAGGTGCGGCTCCTCCTGTGCAGAGAGAGCTCTGTGATCGAGAGTGCGGCCTCGATCTTTCATGTTCTTGTTGTTTGCGCCGGTTGACTCGTGTTGAACGGTGGCAATGAAAATTATGGGAGACTCACGAATAACATATTTTCTAGAGAGTACTAGAATAGCTAATTAAATAATTTAGAAAAATATGTTGCGGATATTTTACATCAAAGATTATAGTCAAGAATCTAACGGTTCTTAACCTCTATAAATAGTTGATCTTGTCTCTTGTCATACCATAGACATAGGAGTGCTAGCTAGATTGCTACTAAAAGAGTGCGCACTATATAATTGTGTTTGTGTTAACAAAGTAGCATTTTGTAATTATAAGTCTCTCAATTAGGTCGTGGTATTTCTAAGTACGACGCATCGTTAAGTTGTGATTTAACATCAGTAGCTCGGTCGCCCATAACCACTACATTATAGCTTTAACGTGAGTGGTTCGGTCATCTAGAAATATGACAGCTTACAAATTAAAAAGCTTACCGATCTTAATAAATAATTGCTGTAGCATATACTATGTGTAAATTCTCTCTTAGGCTACCACAGTTTCAAGTAAAATGGCATCTAAGATGGCCAGCACGTCGATGACAAGGTGGTCCCGACGCCTTTTCCCACTCTGGCGGCGGCTGCCCGAGAGCTGTACCCGCGGTTGTCAGCGGTCGCCACAACCAACATTTCTCACGAGAAGAAATTAAAGGCTTGCTCCCCAATATCCAAGGGCTAGCAACGTGGGAGAAAGAAAAAAGAACAGCGCTTCTATATGAAATCTCAGTACAAGTTGCACAAATCTTAAAGCAAGCGAAAAGATAAGTAATCATCATCTACTATTCACTTATACTTTAATATTTATATAATTGTCAAAAAAAATGGAAGCACCAATCTAGAAGAAAAAATTCGTCATTCTTGACCTACGTGGAGGTTAAGGCCTTGGATGGGAGGTGGGCGTGGTCTATCTGCTGTGACTTGTGGATCTTTGTGGAAAAAATCCACGGTCAAAATTAGTGTGTACCGACGGTAAGTGTAAGTTGTCAATCGATCGTCCTAATCCTACTTCTAGTTTTTCTTTGCAAATATATATGCTTCCGTGTTGGCCCATGTGTTTGCCCATCAATTCTTATGATCAATTGCTTGTAGAATCCACACGCCCGACTTGTGGTAATCTACATTGCATTACAGTACGGCGCATGTTCTCATCAACAACCACCCCAGGCTAAGACCATGAGAACCTAGCTAACTAGCTAGGATCAAAGATCAATCTGGCATGAGTGACGAGGGTGCATGCCTAACTGACGGCGCGGCAACTTAAATCGGTTTGTGCACGAGTGACGCCGCGGCAACTTAGATCGGGTCATGCTCATGCTTAAAAGCATTCTAGAATGGAATTGCTATGTTTTTTTAACCGGCATCTTTGAAAAAAAAATGCTGGTTCGACGCTTGGTTCCACGTAACCCTTCATAGACGAATAACCGAAACGTATTTGAGTCGATCGTAGTCGGATTGAATTATAACAGTCTAGATTTTCTTGAGTTCAATGTACGAATAACCGAAACGTATTTGAGTCCAAATCCGAATACTAACAAACATGTTGACCAGATACAGCTGTACCCTTGGCCTGCTCATAAGGCCATTCCCAGTGCATAGTTTCATTTCTCAGTTTTCAAGAGTGCCACATCAACTTTTATCTAGGTAACCGTGTATCTCAGATTTCATCTAGATGAAACTCTCTCACCTCCCATGAAACTCTCTCTTCATAATTACTTTGCCATGTCATCAAACATGATGATGTGTCATGTTATTTAATGAGAATGAAACTCCCATTGAAAATGGCCTAAGCACATAAGCGTCTGCTGGCTCAGATGGCGGCACCGCCCAAAAGCAAACGAGGAACACACGGGTCGGTGGCTCGGGTCTTGATGGAAAGCAATGGAGTCACCTGCGCGCACACCGAATGCGCCGGCCTTCTTGAGCGCCTTCTTCTACATGATGAAGGCTCCCATCATGGATAGAAATCTCATCGAAAACCAGTGAAATTTTGTCGAAACCTCGGATTTCGAACCTACACCAGATTCAAAATCCCGTTCAGATTATTTTTAATTCAAAATCCTGTCTGGTTTTTAAACTTTTGTGGCCGGATTTGAGCGGACCTAGTCCAATAACCCTTAAAAAGTCATCTTCTATAAAAATTTGTTGAAAAACCGAATTTTTAAGACATTTTAAAATTTTGATAGAAACACTATCAGATTTTTATAAAATTGTACAAGCTTGAAAATAATTTGAAAAATTTATGGTACTATACTTAGTAGCTTAGGATCATATATAAAAATTTAAAAATAATTGAACTTCATTTGTTACCTTTAAAAATCAAAAACAGAATGAACATAATTAGGACCGTAACCTTGTCAGAATTTTATATGTTTCCTCGAGTGTGATCATGATCCAAAATTTTTATGAGAGCTTAAGAATTATCTTAGTAACATTCTATAAAATTTTTAAAAATTTTAAACTTTTTTGTTTGCTCAATCAAATATATGTAAACATTGAACTTCATTTTTTATATTTCAGAAATCAAAAAAGAAAAAGAACATAAATAGTGCAGTGCCTTGTAAGAATTTTATAAATACGCTGAAGTTTCTTCATGATTCAAAATTTTTGTGAGATCTTAAGCATTTTCTTAGCACCCTTCTGTAAAATTTTTAAAAATTCTAAACCTTTTTTATTGCTAAAGCAATTCTATGGATTGATCATCAAACTTTTATCAGGACATAGAACTATCAGAATTTTTGAAAATTATTGAAGATTGATAATCATCTAAAAATTTTATAGAAATATTAATGATATATCAGGACCATCCACAAAAATTTTCAAAATTTTCTAACATGGGTTGGACTATTTTCATTTTGTTTAAGTTTGCGGGTAAGGCTTTTAGCAGGACAATAACACTGCCCAAATTTTTAAAAATTCATGAAGTTTGATCATCACCTGGAAAATTTATGGGAATATTAGTCATATGTCAGAAATACGGACAAAAAATTTCAAAATTTTCTAACCTCGTTTGTTCTATTTTTCATTTAGTTCAAATTTGCCGGTCAGTATTTTATCAAGATAGTAGCAATGTTTGAATTTTTAAAAAACTCCTCAGATTTGATAATCATCTGAAATTTTTATGAAAACATCACCAATGTGTTAGGAACCACAAAAAAAAATTAAAATTTTTCGACATCGTTTGAGCTATTTTTTGCTAGGTGCAAATTCACTGAAAATCTTATCAAGATTTCAGGAATTTCAACCAAAATTTCGTTTTTCCCGGTAGAAATAAAACCATATTTGTGATTTTGTCCAAGATTTACCCGAAAATCTGAGATTTCAGCGAGATTTCAGATTTCAATCACAGCGAGATTTCATCCAAAACGAAATTTGAATCCTCCGCGGCTCCGATCAAGAACCTGGAGGATCGAGCGCGAGCACCAGCTGGCAGCCGCCATACCGTCCGCCAGAGCACGAATACCCAGAAGCGAGGCGACAGACAGCACATGGACGAAAAAGGCAAAAAAAGAAAAGAAAAGAAAACTAACAGATATGCTAAGTAGACATTTAAAGATTAAACTAACTTGTGCTGTTGGTGCTTGCTCATATGTATTAGCCCACTCCTGCAGGTATTTACATATTCCAAAGTTCTAAGTAAATATACCATATAGGAACAGCAACAAGAAGCATATGCGGGCCAATGCATACTCTCTTTAGACCTGACGATTTGATAAGCATAGGCTTCTCTTGAACTCATCCAAAGAGAAGAAAAAAAACTACATTTTATTCGAGAAACAAAAAAGAGGCATTATCCAACATAAAGATGACCATTACAACCAGAACCCCCTCATACATATACTTTACAAATGTTCAAGTTTGCACCATCAGGAACACTAACTTGACAAAGACAGCAAGCTCAGCAAGGTACATATTACAGGGTATATAAGAAAAGTAGTTAACACAACAGAAGCTCGTTGGATTGGTTGTAGATGGTGTCTCAAAGTTCATAGGCTGGGAACCTTGATTCGGACGGGTTAACCATGTCTAAAAGGAGGTGTGCCATCCCAGCCTTTCCCTCAAACAACGAAAATGGGCGATCACCACCATGCATAGCCCCCTCAGCAATCAATTGGTCAGCTTTCTCAAGCAGAAAGCAAGCAAAAGCCTTAGCCCGGTAGAGGTACTCAACATTGCCAGTTAGCCTGTAGAGTGAGAGAAATACATAGGCATTCCCGCTTACACCATGGCATATCCCGACTCTCTTGAGAAGCCCGCGGTTCCAGACAACTTGAGCAGCCTCTGCAGCTGACTGCTTGAAGTGATCATCATGGAAGACCTGAAACACAAATGTGTTGTGGGACTCGACAACGTCTACTACCGACGCAGAAGGAAGGTGCAAGACGCTACGGCAGCAGGCAAGACCGACAAAGGATGACAAGCAACAGAACCTGACGAAGAGCGGAAGTAACAAGGGCGGGAGTCCAGAACATCCAGAAGTAGTTATATGAATTAGAGTTGAACTCATTTAGTTATATGAATTAGAGTTAAACTCATTTAGTCATTATTGTATCCGAATTAGTTTAAGACTCGGTCTCTGGTAGCAGGAGAGATCGGCTATAAGTATAAGGAAAAGCAATAAAGAAAAGGGAGAAGACATTTGATCCCAAATCACTATTGGCGGTGCCTTCCGACAACCAGGCCGGTGGCTCCGTTAGCCAGCTACCCAACGAGCGTCACCACGGCGTCGTCGTCCACCGTTCCTCGCGCCGGCCACCGGCCGGGAACTCGCCTCTACGCACAAACACGCAACAAATTGGTATCAGATTCAGGCGATTCTCCGCACATGACGCAGCCTTCGCTAGAGGACCGCGTCGGCCAGTTGGAAGCCTCTTTGGCTGATATCAAATCATCCATTGGCGAGCTTCTGGCCCTCTCCAAGGCTGGGACTTCAGGACATGGCGACAACGACCACCTCGGACGCGCGGTGAACGACACTGGCCGTCGCCAGGACCCGGAGCGCAATCTACGTGATCAGTCGCACGCACCATATCAGCAGGGCTTGGGACATCCCGGGCCTGGCCGTATGGGTCGCCCTCGAGCAGTGGAACGCGGACGCCGGGAGCGACAACCATGGGACACTGGTGGCCATGTTCACGCTGGGGACGATCGCTACGAGCTCCAAGACGATGCCGACGATAATTGGCACCACCGCCGCTGGATGCCCCGACCGCCGCGCCTGGAGCTTCCAAGTTATGACGGTAGCGAAGATCCTCTCCTTTGGCTCCGCCAATGCGAGCGCTTCTTCCACTTGCACCAATTCCGCCTAGGGAGCATGTCGATCTGGTGGGATTACATCTTCGCGGAGAGGCACAAGAAGTATTGGATAACTGGCTGTTGGATGAACCACACATTTCCTGGAAAGATTTTTTCGACACCTTTTTGCAGTGTTTCACTCGCCACACAAGCTCGAGCCCTCTGGGTGATCTTGTTAATCTCAAACAAGGATCCACCCACGTCGATGAATATGCCCGTGAATTCCAACGCCTCCTAGCCAGAGCACCACGAATGGCACGTGTGGATCAGGTGGAGACCTTCACCGCGGGGCTGACCAAAGTATTGGCGGCTGATGTCCGACGCGAGCGGCCCCGTGATCTCACTGAAACCATCTGTTTGGCCAGAGAAGCGGAGGAACGAAGAGACTTATTGGTAGCTGATCTGTCCCACAACTCGGCCGCCCAGGGACGCCACCGTATGGCTTTTAGCCGCAGCTCGGCTGTCTCGACAGTTTCCTCTACCTCGCCGGGGATGCCACAACACAATCCTCACAACGGAGCTAGTCGCGTTCCGACGGTACCTTCTTCAAACTCGGCTTCTCTTTCATCCCCTGCAGCTAAGTTACGTCTCAATGCGGAGCAATTGACAGAACGCCGAGCGAAAGGACTGTGTTACCACTGTGATGAAATGTATACTCGCAGCCATCGGTGCAAGCGCCTTATCGCTATTGAAATTGTTGCCGATGAGCCGGATGATCAAGAACCAACACTCAATGGCGCGGACGTCAGGGAAGATCAGCAGGACCCCCCATCACTCTCCCTGTTGGCAGTACTTGGACCTACAACCGGCGCGACAATGCAGGTTATCGTGCTCATGCGAGGCAAACGCATGCTGGGACTGTTGGATAGCGGCAGTACGCATAATTTTATCAGTAGCCACGCTGCTATTTGTATGGCACTGCCCCAAGGTCGTGCATCTCCTCAGCACGTCAAGGTCGCCAACGGCTGTCAATTGCCTTGCTTGGGAGAAGTCGCAGATGAAGCCTTTTCTATTGAAGTCGAAGAGCATCAGTTCACAGCACCATTTCTGGTCATACCTCTTGATGGATTCGACATCATCTTAGGAGTCCAATGGTTTCAATCCTTGGGCGACATCCATTGGAATTTCAATACCTTGACCATGGCATTTCAACATGCGGGCTCTCAAATTCAGCTACGGGGTATCCAGCGCACAAAACCACCTCATCTTTTGTCCATTGTCGACGACCACAGCCCGGCATTATTATCTCTTCTAGAGACTTTTGCAGATGTTTTCACAGATCTGCAGGGCCTTCCACCCGTACGCAACTGCGACCATCGCATTTGCCTGCATGAGGGCACAAACCCTGTGGTGGTCCGACCCTACAGGTACCCATACCGACAGAAAGACGAAATCGAACGTCAATGCGCGGACATGCTGGCTCAGGGCATCATTCGCAAAAGCCGATCGCCCTTTTCCTCCCCGGTTTTACTGGTCAAGAAAGGAGACGGTACATGGCGGTTCTGCATCGACTATCGAGAACTCAATGCTCACACTGTTAAGGACAAGTTTCCTATTCCGGTCGTCGAGGAACTGCTCGATGAACTTCATGGTGCTCAATTTTTCACTAAACTTGACCTTCGTTCCGGCTATCATCAGGTGCGGATGCACGAAGGGGATATTGCGAAAACGGCATTTCGAACACACCATGGCCATTATGAATTCTTGGTAATGCCGTTCGGACTTTCTAATGCGTCCTCAACATTTCAAGCCCTCATGAATGAGGTCCTGCAGGATTTCTTGCGCAAGTTTGTTCTAGTGTTCTTCGACGACATATTAATCTACAGTTCATCAATGGCCGACCATCTGGCGCATATATCAATCGTCCTCCAACGACTCCGCCAGCACAGCCTCCACCTCAAGAAATCCAAATGTGCTTTCGGGCAACAACAGGTGCGCTACTTGGGTCATGTTGTCTCAGCGTCGGGCGTAGCAGCAGACCAGGACAAGATACAGGCCGTCGCGGCATGGCCGAAACCAACGACAATTACGGCGCTGAGGGGTTTCTTAGGACTGACCGGGTACTACCGAAGATTTATTCGCCAATATGCCGACATTGCTGATCCGCTCACGGCCATGCTACGTCGCGGAAATTTTTCATGGACGCCCACAGCCGAAACAGCTTTTACCCGACTCAAAGAGGCCCTCACATCCGCCCCAGTTCTTCGCTTGCCCGATTTTCAAACCACATTCATAGTAGAATGTGATGCTTCTGGGCACGGCATGAGTGCGGTTCTTCAACAAGAAGGGTATCCAGTGGCTTTCTTCAGTCGCCAATTGGCCGAGCGCCACCAAAAACTTGCGGCTTATGAACGGGAACTCATAGGACTTTCCAAAGCAGTGCGACATTGGAGACCTTACTTGTGGGGACGAGCCTTCGTGGTCCGCACTGACCACGCCAGTCTGAAATTCCTTCTCGAACAGGCGCTCGTTACTCCCCCTCAACAGCACTGGCTTAGCAAGCTCATGGGTTTCGACTTTCAAGTAGAGTACAAACCAGGCCGCGCCAATCAAGCAGCAGACGCGCTATCCAGATTAGACGCGGATCGTCCAACTTGCGCAGCCGTATCTATGCCTATCTGTGACAGTACCACTAGATGGCACCAGCCTTCATGGCGACCGAGGGAGATTGAGCGTCATGCGCATGGGAAGCGAAGAATAGCGACCCTTCAAAGATGAGCACGCTCAAGTTGCTTCCCCACCGACAACACGTCTGGCCAAGCAAACGAGCCGCAGCCAAAGCAGAGGGACTAGCATTCAATGGCAGGTCCGACAAGGGCTTTTATTCCGCAACAATCGGTTGGTAGTGCCGGCAAATTCAGCCCTCATTCCGGAGTTGATAGCGGCCCTGCATAACCTTACGCACGAAGGGGTTCACAAAACACTGCACCGTCTCCGACAAGAGTACTTTTGGCCACAACAGCGCAGATCGGTGGAACAATTCATTGCTAATTGTGTAGTTTGCCAACGCAATAAGTCATCGTCATTATCACCAGCAGGCCTTCTTCAACCTCTTCCAGTGCCCCATCAGGTTTGGTCAGACGTCTCGATGGACTTCATCACTTGCTTACCTTCTTCTCAGGGGAAAACAGCCATCATGGTCGTCGTGGACAGATTATCCAAGTATGCGCACTTCACTCCGATGACTCGGCCCTCCACAGCTCCGGTGGTGGCCAACTTATTCTTTGACAACATTGTCCGATTACACGGCATGCCAGAGACAATAGTGTGTGATCGGGATCCTGTATTCACCAGCACTTTCTGGAAAGATCTCTTGAGCTAAGTGGCACAACTCTCCTCCTATCCACGGCGTACCACCCCCAAACCGACGGTCAGACCGAGGTTGTCAATCGCACCGTAGAAATGTACCTGAGATGCCTCACCTCCGACAACCCCCGCACCTGGGCTCAATGGCTTTCATGGGCAGAGTTTTGTTACAATTCATCGTATCACTCCGCCCATCGCATGACACCATTCGAGCTTGTTTATGGTCGCCGGCCTCCCCCACTCATTCCATACAACCAACGGATGACCACCCTAAGCAGCGCAGATTGTTCCTTGGTGGACCGGGACGACATGCTACAGCAAGCTCGGACGCACCTCATTCACGCTCAGAATAGAATGAAGCAATATTATGATCAGCATCATCGCGAGGTTTCCTTTGCAAAGGTGATTGGGTCTGGCTCTGGCTTCAACGACATCGCCAAAACTCCATGCGGGCAGAAGGCCAACACAAACTTTCCCCCCGGTTTTCAGGTCCTTATCAGATCATTGAATGCGTGGGCAAGGTTGCGTATCGCCTGCAGTTACCACCAGAGGCACAAATCCATAACGTCCCACTACCCCGCCGCTGCCAGTACCTTTGTTCCCGAGTCCCCCGCATGAACATAGGGAACCGGATAAGGTGCTGGGCCATCGCATTGTCAAAGGGCGTCGGCAGTTCCTGGTGCGCTGGAAAGGCCAAGGATCGGACGACACTTCTTGGGTGACGGCCACTACATTTCGGCAGAGCTATCCTACCTTCCAGCTTGCGGACAATCTGGATCTGGAGGAGGGGAGTGATGTTGTGGGACTCGACAACGTCTACTACCGAAGCCTTGAAGGAAGGTGCAAGACGCTACTGGCGGCAGCAAGACCGACAAAGGATGACAAGCAACAGAACTGACGACGAAGAGCGGAAGTAACAAGGCGGGAGTCCGTAACATCCAGTAGTTATATGAATTAGAGTTGAACTCATTTAGTTATATGAATTAGAGTTAAACTCATTTAGTCATTATTGTATCCGAATTAGTTTAAGACTCGGTCTCTGGTAGCAGGAGAGATCGGCTATAAGTATAAGGAAAAGCAATAAAGAAAAGGGAGAAGACATTTGATCCCAAATCACTATTGGCGGTGCCTTTCGACAACTAGGCCGGTGGCTCCGTTAGCCAGCTACCCGACGAGCGTCACCACGGCGGCGTCGTCCACCGTTCCTCGCGCCGGCCACCGGCCGGGAACTCGCCTCTACGCACAAACACGCAACAAAATGACAACTACTCATTGTGACCAAAAGAGGCACTCAAAAATTAATAGACCAACTATTGCTTAGCAACTCATCAATCATCAGTTAAAACTTGTGGTGAAGAACACCTGCCTATACGGACATGCATACACAACCACCAAGATGTGCATGCAACTGATACAAGCTCGCCGAGAGTGCACCAACTCGTATCGCCTGGTCCCCGGACGGTGGCTCGGACCATAGTAACTTCGCTAAATCGCCACGAAGGATTCGCCAAGACAACAGCGCTCGAGTTTGGCTATTTTCGGAGCCACCGCCTAAGGTAAGTTGTGACTATCAAAGCATACCCTTTATTTCCTTCCGAGTCCATATATATAGGACTCAACTGACTCTTGATAAGAATAACTAAAGATCTGATTTGGCTACAAATAAGGAACAAACGCTGAAATAGGAAACTAACTTGATCCCAATACTAACTACCAAATCGACTTTATTTCACCCATGGACTCTATTATTCTAGCCTTGCGTCTTGAAACTTCCTCCGTGGCGCTTGCTTCTGCCATCTTTATTCGAGCGGCGACGCCGGACGTATACCCGGTCCAATGTAGGATGCATATCATCACCTCCCCCCTGAAAAATAAGCTTGTCCGCAAGCTTGCAATCAGGAAAAGAGCGCCGAAATGTGATCGCATCCATCCAGTTGGCATCGTCTTCTGATTCTCTTGTCCAGTGCACCAGTAATTGACGCTTGCTTACGAACAAAGCGATCGCAAAAGCGATAGGGGTCCGGTGGCCATCCGTCCCTAATTGCATGTCAGGGGAAGGGCCGTCGGTTGATCGGGCGGAGTACCACGAAACTCCTTAAGCAAGGAGACGTGGAACACATTGTGGATTCGGGTTGACGGTGGAAGTTGAAGTCGATACGCCACGGAGCCGATTTTTGCCAACACCTGAAAAGGCCCATAGAACCGGGGTGCTAACTTGGAGTGTCGCTGGCCGCGAACAGACCCTTGCCAGTGCTTCTGAAGTTTAAGCCAAACCCATGCGCCTACCGCGAATTCCATGTCCCGGTGATGGTCATACCTTTGCTTCATCCTATTCTGTGCCATGAGGAGATAGTGCTGAGCCTGCTCCAGTAGGGCGTCCCGATCCACCAAAGTACAATCGACCACATCAATAACAGTAGCTCCGTGCTGGTAAGGTGTGAGAGGCGGAGGCTTCTGGCCATATACCAGCTCAAATGGAGTCATCCGGAGGGCGGAGTGGTAGGAGCTGTTATAGCAAAACTCAGCCCATGACACCCACTGCGCCCATGTGGTCGGATTGGATCCGGCCAAGCAACGAAGATACATCTCCAAGGTGCGGTTGACGACTTCCGTTTGCCCGTCCATCTGGGGGTGGTAGGCAGTGGACATGAGGAGAGTCGTGCCACTGCGCTTGAACAAATCCTGCCAAAAGGTACTGAGGAACACCGGATCGCGATCGGACACAATGGATTCGGGAATTCCGTGAAGCCGAACCACCTGGTCGAAGAAGAGCCTGGCGACGGTGGGAGCTGTAGCTGGTCGAGCCATGGGGATGAAATGAGCATACTTCGACAAGCGGTCGACGACCACCAACAAAGCCATCTTGCCTTGTGACTTTGGTAGGTCCGTAATGAAGTCCATCGAAATATCGGCCCATACCTGATGTGGCACCGGTAGTGGCTGAAGGAGGCCGAATGGAGACATTGTGCTGGTCTTGTTCTTTTGACAGACCGTACACTGGCCCACATAACGCTCGACCGACTCGCGTTGCCGCTCCCAAAAGAATTGGGCTCGGATGCGATGTAATGTCTTCTGGACGCCCTCATGGGTGAGATCATGAATGGAAGCAATAATTTTATCCACCAGGTCTGAAGTAGGCGGCACTACCAAACGATTGTCCCGGTAGACTAAGCCCTCCCTTGTAGCCCAGCGTGTCTGTTCTCCGGTTGCGCAAGGGACCGTGTGCGGCTGCTGTGGCTGTTGTTGCTCCCCAACGAAAGCTTCTTCTGAGGCCGCTCTTCCCTGGTCCTGCGCCGACGGTTCTTGTCCAGCCATGTGCGAGCTCCATTTAGCCACCAGCTTCTGGACTTCCGGATCCTCACGGAGAGTATCCAACCACTGGGAACGTGTTACCTCCTTGGGTCCGGAGATTGCTGCGCACCGTGGCTCTTCCCATGACACCCTGGACAGCGCGTCCGCAGCGGCGTTGCAACATCCCAGCTTGTATTCAACTTGGAAATCAAATTCCATCAACTTGCTGAGCCAGTGTTGCTGGGGCGGTGTGATGAGCGCCTGCTCCAGCAAAAATTTGAGGCTGCCGTGGTCCGTGCGGATGACGAAGGGCCGTCCCCATAAATACGGCCGCCAATGGCGTACTGCCTTGGACGGCCCGATCAGTTCTCGCTCATAGGCTGCTAACTTTGCATGCCGGTCTGCCAATTTTCGGCTGAAGTATGCTATGGGGTGACCCTGTTGTTGGAGAACTACCCCTATTCCTGAACCGGATGCATCACATTCAACGACGAAGGGCGCTGAGAAATCCGGCAGTTGCAGTACTGGAGCCGATATCAACGCGCTTTTGAGGCGATGGAAGGCGTCTTCTGCAGCCCCGGTCCATTCAAAGTTGTGGCGCCGAAGCAATGCCGTGAGGGGTTCAGCTACATTGGCATAGTCCTGTACAAAGCATCGATAATAGCCTGTCAACCCCAAGAATCCTCGGAGGGTCATTCGAGGTTGGTGCGACCATCCGCCACGACACGGAGCTTAGCGGGTCGACGGCTACCCCCTTGTAAGAGATGATATGGCCCAAATACCCAATGCACTCTTGAGCAAAAGCACACTTGGACCGCTTGAGAAAAAGCCAGTGTTGCCTTAACCGTTCCAAGACCTGGCGCAAGTGCTGTTGGTGTGCCTCCTCTGTTCCGCTATACACCAATATGTCATCGAAGAAGACAAGGACGAATTTGCGGAGGAAATCCCTAAGTATCTCATTCATCAAGGCCTGAAATGTGGATGGCGCATTGGTCAACCCGAACGGCATGACGAGAAACTTGTAATGGCCATGGTGTGTCCTGAAGGCCGTCTTGGGGATGTCAGCTGCCCACATTCTAACTTGGTGGTAGCCAGAGCGTAGATCGAGTTTGGTGAAGTACCGTGCTCCGCCCAGCTCATCAAGGAGTTCTTCCACCACCGGAATCGGGAATTTATCTTTGACCGTCTTAGCATTAAGCTCACGGTAATCCACACAAAAACGCCATGACCCGTCTGCCTTCTTAACAAGCAGCACCGGGGAAGAGAAAGGAGAACGACTGGGGCGGATAATTCCCTGCTTCAACATGGCTTCACACTGTTGCTCGATCTCATCTTTCTGCCGATATGGATAACGGTAGGGCCTCACCACCACTGGATTGGTTCCTTCGGCTAGCGGAATGCGATGATCGCACTGTCTTCTTGGCGGTAGGCCGTGGGGCTCAGCAAATAGGTCCTCATATGTATGCAGCAGCCCCTGGATCATCTTCAATTCTGCCGACTCTAATTGCAGCAAGGTTGGTCTTGGTTCTTGTCGGGCGCCTTGTAACCTGACGCGCCGCCCGTCCGTGACAAACTCCATCGATAATTCTTCAAAGTTCCAGTGGATATCTCCCAAAGTACGAAGCCACTGAACTCCCAATATGACGTCGAACCCATCGATTGGCAGAATTATGAACGGGGCAGAGAATGGTTGCCCCTGAATAGAGAACTCAGCCTAAATGTTGCCCAGACAGGGCAAATATGTTCCGCCGGTGACGCGCACTTGCTGGGGGGAACCCAACTCCTCTGTTTGGGCGGCGTGCTCCCACTTGCCTTGGCGTAGGGCGTAGGTGCTCATGAAATTGTGCGTGCTGCCGCTGTCAATAAGACCCAGCCACTGCTTTCCTGCCATGTGGACGGGAAGCTGCATGGTGTTCCTGTGTTTTGGCCCTAGAGCCGCGATCATGGATAAGGATGCTTCCACGTCTTCTTCTTCGTTCGCCACTTCCTCTTCTTCTTCCTCATCTGCGACCTCCAAGTGGAAAAGCCACTTGCATTGATGGCCCCTTCTGTAAACTTCATCACAATTGTAACACAGCCCTTTGGCACGCCTTTCTGCTAGTTGATCAGCAGTGAGCCGGCGTCTCCCTGGAACGGAGGCCGCGTTGCTCTGAGTACTAGCAGTCGGGGCGACCTTGCCACCGGAGTGGGCGCCACTGGCCCCAGGACCTCCACCACCCACCTGCGGGGTATAGTTGCTAGGCACTCCCAAGGTGACCCCATACGGCCGACCCAAGGATACGGCTGTAGTCGCCGCTGCCGGTGCAATTGACCTTGCCACACCTTGTTGATTGGACGTAGTCGACCAGCCCTTATTGAAAGAGCCTCGGCCACGTTCTAATATTCCCTGTATAGCTTCTGCGATCCATGCGGCCTTCCTCGCCTCTGCTTCCCTCGCAAAGCCAATGGCTTCTGAGAGATCCCGAGGTCTCTCGCGCCGCACGTCCGCGCCCAAGGCAGTGGACAAGCCGGCTACGAAAGTCTCGATTTGATCTGTCCGCTTCATCTTCGGAGTACGCGCAAGCAGTCTTTGAAATTCCCTTGCGAACTCATCCACGCCACTGCTGCCTTGCTTCAGGTTCACGAGATCGCCAAGCGGCCCAACACTCGAATGTCGAGTGAAGCGCTGAATGAACGATTCCGAAAAATCTTCCCATGCAATCCACGTCCCTTCCTGCTGCCAATTATCAAGAACCTCATGCGCCTCTCCCACGAGATGGAGGCCGGCGATCTCTACATACTCTTCTTCGGGTATGTGGTGTACTCGGAAAAACCGCTCGCATCGTCGTAGCCATCCCAAGGGGTCTTCCCGCCCATCATACTCCGGCAAATCGAATCACGGGGGACGAGGTACCCACCTACGATTCTCTTCGTCATTCTCCCGTTCCCCTCCGTGCCTCCTGGCTCCTAGCACAGACTCCTCCCGCCCACGGCAGGGCCGGTTCCGCCTTGGCGCATCAGTTCTCCATGGTGGACGCTGTCCCGCGTGTGTGCCCACCTCCTCTCCTTCCACACCGGTTCCATTGATCGGACTCTTGTCCTTCAGGAGCCGTGTGATGTTAGCTAACATCCCTTTGACCTCGTTCATCTCCGCCTCAAGGGTCGTCAAGCGATCCTTCGACGAAGTCGCCATGGTCTCAGGAACAACGGGCTCTGATACCAAATTGATACAAGCTCGCCGAGAGTGCACCAACTCGTATCGCCTGGTCCCGGACGGTGTCCGGACCGTAGCTCGCTCGTCGACGACGAAGGATTCGCCGCGGCGACGGGCGCCTGGAGTTTGGCTATTTTCGGAGCCACCGCCTAAGGTAAGTTGTGACAATCAAAGCATACCCTTTATTTCCTTCCGAGTCCATATATATAGGACTCAACTGACTCTTGATAAGAATAACAAAGATCTGATTTGGCTACAAATAAGGAACAAACGCTGGAAATAGGAAACTAACTTGATCCCAATACTAACTACCAAATCCTGACTTTATTTCACCCAGCGGACTCTATTATTCTAGCCTTGCGTCTTGACCGACTTCCTCCGGCGCGCCTGCTCCTGCCATGCTGTTCGAGCGGCGACGCCGGACGTATACCCGGTCCAACGTAGGATGCATATCAGCAACTATGCATATATGCTGTGAATACAGATGGATACATACTGTGGGATATGCAGTAGAGCAAATCTGAACAGTTGCAGAAATCACCTGATATGCTTTAGCGAGTGTAAGAGCAACACCAAGGGCACCATGACACCAATGCACCAAGCGATCAGAATCGCTGCCATCACTCGAGGGATAATTGCCACTAGGATACCGGTTCCTGATCATGTATTGCAGAGTTTTCTTCACATCATCCTGCTCATCCGACTTCAGTTCAGTGTGCATGAGGACATGCATGATTCCTGCAAGACCATGAGCAGCACCCCAATACTTCTTCCCATGCCACTCGTACATCAGCGGGCAGCTCCCCTTGTTTGACAGCTTTCTTCCCTCCTTGATGATATCCTTCACCACAGATCGCTGCACAGTTGGAGTGGTTTCGTACAATCAGATTTCTAGTGCCTTCCAAATCTAGCTTTTTGGAAACAAAACAACTAATGTGAAAGAGAAGACCAGGATAACGGCGTGAACATACAATGTGCTCGAGGGGAACTGTCTTCTCGCTGAGATGCTTATTCAAGAACAAACAAGCCCACAAATACCCTGCCCTTCCATACAGCAACTCATTTGGAACTTCCTCCGTGATTGTTATCTACAAAAGTGCAAACAAAGAGCTCAGCCGACAACAAGAGGAATATCATCTGTTGTTAACAGTTATCGAGCACACTAGAGCACATACAAGCCAACACTTTTGTCTCAAAAAACCAAATTCCTAGTATTTATTCCAGTAACCATTACTAGAAGCCGCACCTCATCAAACGAGCTCAGATAGTGGGTGACCAGCATCTGGTCATCGCAATGCTTGGCGATCACCGCTCCGAGAGCGCAGACGCCAGCCCTCCCGCAAATGAATGTCAAGAACCTGCGCCTTACACCGAGGGGACCCAGTTCAATCAACTAACTACCAGAATAATCTAACCAAAACAAGTTGGGATGAAACAGAAACAAGAGAGAGCTCGTCGTCTTACGGCAGGCCACGCGACGCGGCGTCGCACGCTTGGACGATGTCGCCGGCGAGGGCGAGATCAGCACGGTTGCCGGTGACCTGGAAGGACTTGAACAGCAGGAGCGCCGTCCCGAGCGCGCCCGTGTATAGCGTGTGGTCGGTTACCTGGCGCCGCGCCCTGCTCCACGTCTCCTCCACGACCTTGCGGGAAGAGAGTGGGGGAGATCAATCGGTCGAACACCTCGCGTGCGCCACGAAACCAAACCCGAACAGCGTAAGCCACCGAGCGAGGCACGCGGCGTACCTTGTCTTTGAGCTGGAGGGCGGCGCGGAGGAGCCGATCAGAGAGCCTGGGGTAGGGGAGGGAGAGCAGGCCGAGGAGCCCGGCGGGAGGGTCACCGTCGCCGTCGGGGGCCTCGGCGACGAAGTCGGGGAGGTCGTTGGGGAAGAAGCGGTCGGCCATGGCTACCGCGCCGTGCGCGCGTCGCCGCTTCGCGGCGTGGGAGGAGGAGGAGGACGGCGGCGGCGGCGACTCCGCGCGCGGGTGTTCTCGACTGGAAAGTCCTCCCTTCTCCTTCTTCCCACCACCGTTTCCCATCATCCCATGTTTGCTGCTCTCGAGTCCCGAAATTTTCTAAAAAAATAATACACGAAAAAGATAAAAATTATAAAAATAGTAAGCAGAAAAAAAATATAAGTAGTGATGTGGATGCTGCGCTGTGTAAGATCTCGGTCGCTAGTTTGATTAGTGATAAAGTTTTGTCGTCTATTGAAATGACGACAACTTTCTATCGCTAATTGAAATGGCGACATAACTCTTTCGTCACTTGAAATGGTGACAGAACTAGGCAGCGAATATAGATGAACTAATAATCTATCTAGCTGTAGTTTAGCTATGCTTAATGATGACATATTACAGGGTAGTTTTGACAACGTGGAAGGTACACACATCACCTTCCTAGCAGAAGCTTTTGCAGCCCTCTCCAAGCAGGTAGCAACTGTTCTCGTATAGAATACTATGCACCCACAGACGGAGCCGTGGGGGAGGGGGGCGTGATGGGGCCTAACCCTCCCGTCTGCCCATGAAAAGAGACAGCGACTTTAGTGACTTCTATGCCCACAACCAACTTACAGACCCCTTGAAGAGCTATAACAGAACCCATGATTACTGCATGACCTCGAAGCATATTGCTCAGATGTGTATGAATGTGATTCTGGTTAGCATTGAACTGTTGCAGTTAATGCACGTCTCGAATTACGTCGGGAAGGTGGAGCAGACCCAAGAGGCCCAGACAATCTGGATCCTGTTACTATCGCCAAGTTACGAGCTCTTGCTGGGTTATAGCCTACTTGGAAACAAGTAAGTACAAACTTGCTGCCCGGAAGGTTAGTCTATTGGAATGATGATCTTGCTACTCTTGTTGTAAGGGTTGAAATAAAGAAGCACGTGGTTTATCCATTGATTTATCGGCTGATTGAATTAGCACTTATTTTACCAGTGGGCACAACTACAATTGAAAGGGCTTTCTCGGCAATGAAGATTATCAAGACAGATATACGTAATAAGATAAGTGACGACCGGCTGAATGATCTCATGATTTGTTATATTGAGCGAGATGTGTTTGCAAAAATAGACATGAAAAATATTTTACAGCATTTTGAGAACATGAGGACCCGCAAACATTAACTATCGCTTCTTGTGAAATAATAAGTGGTACATTCCTTAAATCTTTATAAGTTGCAAGTATTACATATTGTACTTACTATATATTAAACTTTGAATATCAATCATTAGTAGAGGTTCACTTCATTCTTAGCTCCCCTTCTTTAGAAATTTCTGGCTCCACCACTGTACGCACCTGTCATGATCTGGTGCTATCCAATGAAGCCTTGAGTATAATCGTGCAACGTTTACAAAGCCCGATCAAGTTCCAAAAAGCTGAAGCTACAGACTACAAACACTCACTGTCTTTATTGTCATGTGAGGATTTACAGAGACAACCTACAAACAACCCCGCATATCGCCAGTCCAAACGGCAATGAATGATATGGCTTCGAGCCTTCGAGTTGGCGTATTTACGATCAATTCAAACGACGATTGGTTTGCTATCGCTGTTTTAATTGGTGACAGAAATTCAATCGCTGTTTGGACTGGCGATCAGTCTTCGAGTTGTTTGCCAGATTTGGTTGGAGAAGGAATTTTAGAATTGAGGCCTAAAGCTATGATGTTGTTTTCGTGCGAAGCTTGTTCTAGTTTTAGATTGATGGGTGTTTGGTTGTTGTTTTGTTGACTGTAATGATGGTTGTTGGAACCTTTGGGTTTTTTTGGAGTCTGTATTGTGGGCCGCATTCGTTCTTGTGCGAGGAGGCCAGATTGTTTCCTTTATCTAAAAACTTCTATAATTTTCTTTTTGACTTATTATTTTTATTTTTCGTATGTTATTTTAAAAAAATATTCCTCGAGTCTCGCTCGATATCGCGGGGTTTCGCGACGCTGGCACGTCACGTCCGTCGTGAGCTCCGAGCAACACGTGGAGCTTGAAGTTGTTTTCCTGTTGAGTGCTGCTTATTGACATCGCCTCAATGCCAGCGCCCGATTGGTTAACTACTTACAAAATGTTTTTTAAGCAAAGATTTTGTAGCAAAATTAACTATCACATTTTGCAAGAATTCCTATATATATATCTATAAAGTTAGCCACACTAACTGTAATTATTGCTAATTCCTCTTCTTGCAACGCGCCACGTCACCTCAATTAATCTTGGTTATTGGATTGAGCTTATGCGTTCAGGATTTGCATAATCCAACCACCTTAGTTCGTGCCAAATCACTCCATTCCAGCAGGCCAGTCCAGCCTAGCCCAAGTCGGCTCAGATCTGCATACAAAAACTATATCTGTTGTTCCTTGTTGTGGCCTGATTCTTTTGTTAATTCTGTACATGTCAAGTTTGCATATGCTTTTATACTCTCTCTTCTAATACAAACCGCATAAATATTAAAGCAAACGAATAGATAAAAAATCACTATTTAACTTTTACTATATATACGTAACTTTAAAAAACAAAAACTTAAAAGCGCCTATCAACAGGAGATCATGAATAGTTTTGTATGTCATGTCCAAAATCCAAATGCCCTGTAGCAGGGGCGGAGCATTTACCCGGTTTTATGGGAATTTTGTACGGTACCCTATATAACTGAGAATTTAGGGAGAATGGATTTTTGTTTTCTTCTTTTTGAACGCGACGAATGGATATCTTCTTTCCAACCAAATTGGTACGAAATTCTGGCAATTCAAATGAGGCCTGATCAGCATGTTTGAAACGTAGGATATTTTCTTTTTCCTACCAAATTAGTATGAAATTCTCTTAATTCCAGTGAGGCCTGATCAGGATGTTTGAAACATAGGAGATTTACAGAAAGATTGGACTGTTCATCGTTGTAAAATTTGTGGTCTTGGCGAAATGCTCTAATGAGAAAGTGTTTCGTTCCACCGGGGACGTTGTGCTTACACTCGGTTAATGGTTCTACGCGTGACCCCATGATTGTGCTTGGCTGTTTGATTCCAAGCTTAAGCACAATGCTGGATTTGAGTTGATCTTCGAATCCGTTCTTGGTTCAGGCTGATCTGCTGCTCGTCATATGATACATCCTTATGCCACCTTATCCTTACGTCACCTCCCTAGATAAATCCGATCTACAAATATGTCAGTTAGCCATTCCGCTGTATGGTGTCTTAGCATGCTAGGTCAGCACTCCAATGGCGCAGTAAAAATGTGGTCACCTTTCAATGGCTGCTAAACACATGAACACCTGAGTGAAAACTTGAAAGAAAGAACACATGATCCTGGCAGCACAAATCACAGAGAAATGCTCTTTTACCAATCAGTCTTATCATTCTATATTAGTTTGTATTAGAAAGGCAATGATTATTTATACACTCAACGCATCCATCTTCACTGAATGATCATGGTTCATAAGCCTAACAAGTAAACGTACAACATAGTGACTACGACAGCCTTGGTTACAGCTAGAAAAAGGGTAAACGGTCCTCTATGGAAAATTTAACTCCTCAGCATGTGCAAAAACATCCACAAATTTGAATTGGTGCATAACCTGCAACGAGTTGGAAAAAAATCTCCGATAAATTTGAAATGTACTAATATCTTCAGAGTTGCCTCAGGCGTTGAATTAATGGGGGAAAAAAGAGGCTAGTGCAGGGAGGAGGTCCAACACTACTTTTATGGTTGGCAGACTGAAAGAAAACATACAGCACAAGCACCATCTTAATTTCTGAGCACAGAAGTTGGTTAGTACCTCAGTTCTCCGGGTTTTTATGTCTACATTCTGTACTCATGAATACGGATCCACTTTGTAGATGACCATTTGTTACCTTTTATCACCGGACATCCACCTAAAGGAAATTAGAGGTAAATAGAAGTGTCAGTAGATTGTGGCATATCCCAATCAAATACTAGAATCTCACCGTGCAGGCTTGAGGGATCCAGAGTTCCATCTGGCCTCATGCTCCAGAAAAGCAACGCATCTCCCATCTTTGGTTTGACAGATAGACCCCTCTTTGCACATTCAGACAGCTCATTATAAAATGGTGATGAGCTGCTATTAGTTTTAGCAGAAGGGAACACAGTCTCACCACCCTCTTCAACATCCGAACTAATCATATCAATTGCACCAAAACAAGAATGTCAATTGAATCAACAATATTTCACACACACACACACACTCTTTTTCCGTACTCCCAGGAGTACATACTCCCACTTCTAATATACCACTTAAATGAACATGATATATTCCTTTATCACCTTTGGTATACCTCAATAATAATTCTAAGATATCCAGTGTGATTTGGTTGAAAAAATTTCATTGAAGCCCTTTATTTTTGTCATATACCTCTTTCAATAAATAAAAGGAGTATATGCACAAATTATGCTATAAAAAGTGGACTTTGATGAAATTTTTCAAGGAACTCAGTTTGTATCTTATAATCATTATTAGAATATGCTCAAAAGGATAAAAATGTTAACAACATCATTTAAACGGTATTGAAAGTAGGCGTGCAAACTCCTAGGAGTATGGAACCATTTTCCTATGTGTGTACATAGATATGTATATACCAATATTAGAATACATACAGATACATAAGAAGAGTTGCTATACGCTGGCCCCCATTTTTGGTGTTGAATTCATCATGGAAGTAATCAAAGTGAGGCTCATACTTCTGTCCAACTTCATAGTGGAGAACTTGAAGACCCTCTCCATTCTCTGCGAATTTAAGAGATAAGAACAAAGATAAATCCAAATGACATTTGAAGCAAACTTGCAGTAGTAAGCAATTGAGTGTCTATGATATAAAATAAAATAAAATAAAACTTGCCGCACTTGACTATTGATATTTACACTTAGAGCTAGCCATCAGATTTTGCTGTACTTCATTATTTGTGTGCAGAAAATGGAGTTGGGACCCCTCATGAACCTTGTTACCTTGTTGGGTATGTACCTTATGTATGTGTGTTTTTACTTATCAAAATGTACTAACTCAAACTACCCATGTTTAACTAAAAGGTGCACGATGTAATGATCCAAAAACCCAAAGAAGTTTTGAGCATGTATTAAATCTAGTGGAGTGCACAATTTAGTACAGAAGTATTTTTATAGATTTTGGTAGAGTAAGCCATGTAAACTTTAAGTTAAATATGAGAAGGTTGACTTTGACATGTAGTACATCAAGCTCTGCATGTACATTGTTCCAAAAATTTGAAAAAATTGTCAAGGGTGTATTAAATCTAATGAAGTGCACAATTTAGTACATATGTAGATTTAGTAAACAATTATTGGTACAGTTTGTCATGTACAAATTTTGGTACCCCAGCACAGTTTCCAAATTTTAATTTTTCCCCCCCTTCACACACTACGTGAAACTAATGGCAAAGGTCTTGTTGGCAAAATATTAGCCAAAGAGCCGATTTCCTGGTGCATTGGTGCACGACAAGGGGACACAGGGGTTGAACCTGCCAGAGATGTCTTAGCTCTACAGGCGAATAAACAAATGGTTAACTCTACTAGCATCTAATCCCTCGGGAAGGCAACCAATCTCGACATATGCAGAAGGGACAAGAAAGACAGATAGTGGGTGCTACAGACCACATGGACACCAAACTGCTTTCATCTAACAAGAATGTGTAACTCGGTTTAAATGTAATAATTGAATGCAAACTATACCCAACTATCATTCATAATTTTGAAGAATATGAGAGTATACAACTTGGAAAGAACAAAATTCAACAATTTGCAATTGCCAGGATACTAGTATTATTAATTTATTATAGATCCAATCAGGGTCTCTGACTATTGGGTGTACCAACTGGTGTTGAGGTCAGGCAATGTAATCTTGCTAGTACTGCAAGTATGAAGGTTGTAAGCTAGTAGGAGGAAATCTATGGATTTAATAATTTTCTCTGGACATTACTCTGTTAATACAGATCACCAAAATGCAGTGCAATTGAACTCTGTAAATGTACTAAAACTTTGTTTAGTAGGTTACACAACTAGATAAGTGTTCAAATCAGGTCGCAAGCAAGTGAACTTTTGGCGAGTCATTGACATATAGTACTAAAAGATTTGACTTTGGAGTTATCCCATGAGGTAGACCACTGCATCTGTATGCAGGGCCTAAAAATGAAATTTTAAGTTATTTCAATTTGTTGTCAAATATAGTTGAGAAATTCTAAAAACGTATAAGCTAGCTGTGTTAAAAGGTACAAATTTTAACTCTAGTTCTAAAAAATGTTTGCTAAGCATACTAGTAAAATGAAAGAATAATAGGTAAACACTTCAACTTTTAACAACCATGGTAAATATGTCATACCTACAGGTATGAAGGTGTAATCTGCTATTCTTTTCTCGATTGTATGGATAATTTTGTCCTGCTCTCTTCTAAAAAACATTCCTGAGCTTGTTCGTACCCTGAATATGTTCAGTTAAGAATAAATGTGTATAACAATTGAGATAACAATTCCTAAAGAAAGAAAAATGTGCAATGTCCAAACCTGCTATCTTTACTCGCTCCAGTCGATGAATCAACAACTGTCGACTTCTTCATCCGAGGCTTTGCCAATGAAATCAAATACTCACATTCTTCCTTGGACTGAGAACAACATAGAAATCAGTCATACCCTGATCTCTATGCAAAGCAAAGTGGCAAACTAACATGGATCAGAAATAGGTTTGGCAAAACCAGAGTGGGATATAAATATGACACTACTGCTAACATTTCTTCATTTTCTATTACGCACTCTCAGTTCTCATCCGCAACAAACACGTCCTTTAAAACGTTTTGCATACTAACCAACACAATCGTTGACTCTCTGCTGCACCAAAATACTAGTGTTAGTATTTATAATCGGTATGCAGCAATGCAATGCTTCTCCCAAGTTTCTCAGCTCAAAAGTAAAGGTCGACATAAGCAAAACATCCAACTCATATGCTTGAAGAAGAGGAAATGAGTTTGAGTTGAGGCCTTGACTCGTCCCCAAGCAGCTTCAAACTCTACAATTAAGTATGTAGGCATTGCAAACTGCAAACTGTCTCTGCTCAACTTATACAATAGTAACAACACATGTAACGCTCTTAACACTTACATTTTCCGTATCTAATTCACACCATCATTAAATCCCATTCGGCATTCCTGCATCTAAAGTACAACCACTTCGGGCTTTACGCAACGCATTCAGATATGTTACTCAAAAAGGATCAAAGAATCTCGCAAAGAGCGAAGATAAGCTAAATGGCATCAAATGAGCAAGACCTAAAGCTCCTACCTTTTGAACCAAGCGCTAATCTAAGATTACAACACAGTCAAAACAAACAAAAATGAACAACACAAGATCTCCCGAAGCATGACGCGAAATCACAACCAAGAAATCACCTAAAGATGCGGCTTTTTCACCAAACCAAAACCAATTGAGGCGAGACTCACGAGGAAGTTGTGGTATACGAACGCCCGGGGCTCCCAAGACAGCACCTCCGTCCACGGCTCCCCCTTCTCCCCGCGCATCTCCAGCCTCCTGCACGCAAGCACAGCAAACAAAAAAGAAAAAACAGCACGTCGATCTCAGAGACAACGGCGAGAGCAAACGCGAGGAAGAACACGGCAGCGGGATGCGGAGTTGGAGGCAAGGCGAGACGCACGACTCGAACGCGGATCTGCGGAAGCGCGGGCGCGGCCGCGCGAGGGCGGCGCCGCGGCCGGCGTTGTCTGAGCCCGCGGGCAGGGAGAGCGCGCCGAGAGCTAGGAGGAGGAGCAGAGCCGCCGAAGCCAGCAGCAGCGCCGCCAGGATCGCCGTCGACGGCCTCCCGCGCCTCCCACCACCGCCGCCGCCCCCCAGCAACGGCCTCCCGCCCCGCCCCGCCGCCCTGCTCGCCATGCCCACCATCACGTAGGAGCGCCCCCGCCCGCGTGCGTGCCTGAACTCTCGCGGCGGCGCTGGCCGGTGGGTTTAGCTCTCTCTCTCTCTCTCTCTCTCTCTCTGACCTGAGTCGTCGGTGGCTCGGTGCTCGGCGAGGCGAGGTATTGTTGTTCCGTTACTTCCGTAACCGCTGCGTTTGGTTTGGTGGGTGACGTGTCCAGCGGGGAAGCGGTAGGCCGACCTCTGCCGAGTCCACCTGGCCGTGTCACACGTGGCAAAAAGGTCGACGTGGAAAAGGTCAGTTTAATTGGGCCGTGAAGATGCATTTGGCCAGCACAGCCCATTAACCCGACCAGCTTATAAAAGATGAGAAAATTGATTATTTACCACTGTAAAGAAATGGCTTCGCAGTTTTACCACTATAAAGAACGGTTTTGTAAAATTGCCACTTACGTCGTATACGCATTGTTTACCCTGCCATTTTCTCCATATTACTGATTTTTAATCCCTTTACTCATTTTCAGCCGCCTGAAATGACTAAAATGCCCTCACGTTGATTTGGCCATGGGGAATTGAATCGTGCCTATCCAGCACCCTTTTCTCATTCTAGCTCGGAGACCTGTTCGCCCCGACTCCAACATTCCTCGCGCCGCCGCCCGGTCGAGGGTTTCGCTCGCCCGACCTCCTCTTGCCGTCGCTCTGCCGCCCTCTCCGCGTCTGCTTCATGCCTTGGCCGCGTCGAGCCGCCGCTTCGTCGCTCTCCGGTCTCCAGCTTCGTCGCTGACGTCCGGCCTCCGACATCGCCAGCGCCGCCGCCCGGTCAAGGCTCGTGCCACGCAGTCGATGCCCGCCACTCCCTCTGCTCACAGTTTAGCAATGGAGCATATGTTTTCTCACAAAAACTCCACAGAAGCAAATATTCCGCTTGCTCTACATAATCCAGTCATTCTCCTGCTTCCAAATCTGCGTTGTAAACAATTTCAATGTTGGAGTGAAATTGTGTGTACATGAGGTGATTTAGTAAACAAATAGAATTGCACTAATAGAATTTGTGTTCTGTATTGCTAGATGAAATGAGGAATGTTGCTGTTCTGTATTAATAGAATCTTGCTGTTACTTCTGAACCAAAGGAATGATATGAAATGTTATTTCTGTAATCAGCATGGAAGATGTCCAGCCAAAGGAATGAAATGAAATGTTATTTCTGTAATCAACATGGAATGTTGCTGTTCTGTATTATAGTACCTTGCTGTTCTGTATTACAGAAGCAAATATTCCGCTTGCTCTACAGAATCCAGTCATACTCCTGCTTCCAAATCGAGTTCCAAATAAACTCCACTGGAGCAAATATTCGATACCATCTTTGCCGTTGTCGATGAAAAGAATCAGAGGACTAGAGGGTGAAGCATTCTTATGGAATTTTCAGACCACAGATCGGGTCAGCATATGCTGCACTAAAAATAAATTTCAGAGATAGACTCTACAGAAATGCAACTACTGTACCAGAAATAAACATCTCGGCTAACCAAGCAGCATCTGTGCACTCATTGAAATGCAGCCACGGTACCAGAAAGAAATCAGGACAAGGGGGAAGTAAAAGTTTCAGAGATTTTGTTGTATCATTTGTGCAGTACACAATATGCCTGCACCTTTCTTCCTACTGAGAATTCCCACGATCCTGCCTGAATGTACACAGTACACTCTACACTGACCCAGCCACACCTCCAGCATCACATCTTTCAGTTACCAAATTGCCCAAAAAACGCAGAAAGAGACTACAGAATCCCTTCCTATCAGAGCACACACTTCACATCTGCCAAATACTATCACTGCAGTATCTTGCAGCTACTGTACCAGAAATAAATCAGGGAAGGAGGGAAAGAAAAAAAAGCTTCAGAGATCTTGCTGTACTATCATTTGCGCACATCTCAATATGCGATATGCTTGATATCTTCATGATCCTACCATTATCAATATCTTTACTCCTCGTTCTCGAAGAAGAAAAATCTCCATTCCTTTTCTGAATTCCAATGACCCTTCCTGAATCCTTAATGCAGAATGACCCAACCACACCTGAAGCTTTACATCTTTTTTCGTCGGTCATGCCGTTCTTGTCGCCAGAGTGACGCCGGAGAGGTCGCCGCCGTACTCCTCCAGCCATACCGGTGATCGCGGTGGCGTCTGATCCACGGCAATCGGCGTGGCGGCGGCTGGCCCCGATCCACGGCGATCGACGGCGGCGCTGACGTTCGCTAGCGCGCGACGTTTGGTGAGTCGGGTTTTCTCGGCGAACGAGAACAGGTCGAGCGTAAGCGAAAAGGGTGCTACATAGGCACGACTAGATTGTAGTGGCGTGCTATTGCACGTCGTCTTTGTGTGGGTGTGAAAAAAATCGACGAAAGGGCGTAAACACGATTTTCAACATATTTCTCACTCCGGAAAGCAATGAACCGAGTTACGGGGAAAAAATAGAGAGTAGCGTCTGTTGCGCGCCGTGTTGTGTGGGCGAGGGAAAAAATCGACGAAGCAGCATAAGCGTGATTTTCAACATATTTCTCACACCAAAAACAAAGCAGAAACCGAGCTAGGGGAAAAATAAAGAGTTAGAGTTGTAGAAATATCTCTTTCGATTTAATTATCTCGGGAAATATCGGAGACCGAGGTGGAAAAACGAGGTGGGAAAACAGCCTAGAGGGGAAAGGGCGAAAAATTATTAGTGACGACAACCTTTTTTGAGTTGCACACATATTTCTGGTGACAAAAATATTTTTTCCGGCAAAAACGGAGAAAGGACTTGACGTGATGACAGCTTTCTTAGAGATGCACACATATTTCTGGTGACGAAAACATTTTTTTCGTGAAAAACGGAGAAAGGACCTAGACGTAAGGAGCGATGACCTATTTGTTACGTTTTTGGACCTATCCGCTATCCTGAAAAATTAGAAAAGGGCATGTCCGCGATTTGAATTTAACGGGGCTTTTTCCGTAAAGTACCGCGAGGACCCGCAGCGAAAAAAAATAAAATCTTCCCTCACAAAAATCGCGAAGGACCTATTCGTAATTTCGAGGGACCTATTCGTAATTTGGAGAAACACGGGGGCCTTTTCGCAAAAAGACCAAGGATGACGCGTGGATGGCCTCAGGTCTCGCCGATTCAGACGCCATATCTGGTGTTATATTCAATGTGAGGGCCTTTTAGTCATTTCAGTACTGAAAATGAGCAAAGGGATTAAAATCGATAAAATGGAGAAAATGGCAAGGTAAACAATTGGGGTATTTGGTTGCAAAGAAAATTTTATTTAGATGTTTTGTGCATGTCTTGAAGAGAAGCATATTTTCATTCTAAAAATCTCTCATACGCATTCTCAAATTGTTAATGGTTAAATTGCTCAAAGGTATGCTTACATGTTCAAATAGATTAAATTATCTCAATATGATGATTTTCATCCAAATGTAGATATTAAGCTTGGATTTGTCATCAATCACCAAAAAAGCGTAATTGAAAGTTCAAGCTCCATTAAGTTGGTTTTGGTATTAAAGACAAATCTAATAGTGAGACTAATTCTTTTGATAATCATAATTTTGATTAGTCCTAATTATTAATTAACGACAAATCCGTTTATGAGACTAACTCTTTTATTGAGCTTAACTCTTATTAGTATCTTTTGGATGAAATGATGAAACAATCAAAGTCTCATGAAAAAGAAAAATAGAAATTTAAAAGGGGTATGCATCCGATGCAACTTTATTTTTTCTAGATACATTTCATATATTCAAGATAAAGAGTTCACTCCACCATTGTTTTAACTTTAAGATGTGCATTTTATTTACGACTCCATATATACATGAATGCACAATTTAGGGGGAGTTCATGCTTAATGTTGAAGTTTCAAAATATTGATCTAATTCATCTTTCTATATTAAGGATTATTACTTTGAAACAAACTCTTGAGTATATTTAACTTGTGTAGTTGTAGTATACTTATGGCAATATAGGATAAACTCCAAATCAATCAAAATTGAATATTTACATATTAATTCAAGTTCAATTACTTGTATGCACACATTTGGTGGAGTTTATTATATAATTAATGGTGTGAAGAATATTGATCCATTTCCATCACTTCATATAAATTGAATCATTACTTTTAGATCCATCGATGTGAGTATATGAAACTTGTGCAGTAATATATACTCATGTCAATTTAAATTCAATTTAAATTATGTTCGGTTGCCATTCAATCAATAAATAACTAATTATGTGTTAATGGTTCACTTCGTTGATCCTAACGCAATCAAAAGTTCTTAAGTATAATGAAGCATTAGTTGCATCAAAGTACTCAAGACACCTTAAAATCATTCAAATTAATTAGAGTTGTGCTCAATCGATCATTGGGACATCCATTATGTGTTAATGGAGTACAATTGGTGATTGAGGCAACCGTGTTTGTTGGCACATTTGGCGAGTAGAGCTTTGAGAGTAGGCCCATTTGGTGTTCCTACGCTAGGGTATCCTCAGTATGAGTATTCGTCAAGTCCAAAAAATGAAGTAATCGGGAAGAAGTCATCATTATGTTGATAGAGCTTCAAAGATGAATCGAAGTGAAGTAAAATCTAGAAGGTTCATCATGTGTTATTGATACAAGAAGAAAGAATTGCTTAGAGAGGAAGATAAAAATCATAAAAACTCTAAGCTGGCATGTACTAGAAGAAAAGGTATAACTAGCTAGGGCTAAGAATGTGTTTTTAATCTTTCGGTCTCGGTGATTTGGTGGTGATCGGCGGCGTCCCGATCCACGGCAATCGGCGGCGGCGCGTCCCGATCCACGGCGATCGACGGCCGGCGGCGCGACGTTCCGGCTTAGCGCGACGTTTGGTGAGTCGGGTTTTCTCGAGCGAACGAGAACAGTCGAGCGAAGCGAGAAAAGGGTGCTACATAGGCACGACTAGCGTAGTAGCGTGCTATTGCGCGTCGTCTTTGTGTGGGTGTGAGAAAAATCGGCGAAAGGGCGTAAACACGATTTTCAACATATTTCTCACTCCGGAAAACAGCAGAAACTGAGTTACGGGGGAAAAAATAGAGAGTAGCGTGCGACTGCACGCCGTGTTGTGTGGGCGTAGGGAAAAAATCGACGAAACGACGCAAACGTGATTTTCAACATATTTCTCACACCGAAAAACAGCAGAAACCGAGCTAGGGGGAAAAAATAAAGAGTTAGAGTTGTAGAAATATCTCTTTCGACGAATTATCTGGGAAATATCGGAGACCGAGGTGGAAAAACGAGGTGGGAAAACAGCCTAGAGGGGAAAGGGCGAAAAATTATTAGTGACGACAACCTTTTTTGAGTTGCACACATATTTCTGGTGACAAAAATATTTTTTTCGGCAAAAACGGAGAAAGGACTTGACGTGATGACAGCTTTCTTAGAGATGCACACATATTTCTGGTGACGAAAACATTTTTTTCGTGAAAAACGGAGAAAGGACCTAGACGTAAGGAGCGATGACCTATTTGTTACGTTTTGGACCTATCCGCTATCTGAAAAATTAGAAAAGGGCATGTCCGCGATTTGAATTTAATGGGGCTTTTTCAGAAAGTACCGCATGCGAGGACCCGAACGCGAAAAAAAATAAAAATCTTCCCCTCACAAAAAAATCGCGAAGGACCTATTCGTAATTTCGAGGGACCTATTCGTAATTTGGAGAAACACGGGGGCCTTTTCGCAAAAAGACCAAGGATGACGCGTGGATGGCCTCAGGTCTCGCCGATTCCAGACGCCATATACTGGTGTTATATTCAATGTGAGGGGCATTTTAGTCATTTCAGGCGGCTAAAAATGAGCAAAGGGATTAAAAATCAGTAAAATGGAGAAAATGGCAAGGTAAACAATGTGTATACGACATAAGTGGCAATTTTGCAAAGCCGTTCTTTGTAGTGGTAAAACTGCGAAGCCACTTCTTTGCGGTGGTAAATAATCAATTTTCTCATAAAAGGTAGATGAATTTATTTTTATTTAATATTTATTTTAAATCTTTTTTTCAAAACTAATCGACGGAATTTAAAAATTGTAAAAATACACGTCTGTCGCCCCGACCTCACGGCGAAATACAAAAGTTTAACGGCAGAGCTAAAAAAATTTGAAAAAAATACCAATCGCCAAAGCAGGGGGCGATAGGTATTGTAGCAGTACTGTATCACTGTTTGGCGCCAGACACTGTAGCACTATGTACCTATCGCCCATCTCAGGGGCGATTGCATTTTTTTAAATTTTTTTTAGTTCTTCCGTTAAACTTTCAAATTTCACCGTTAGGTCAGGCACCTGTCGCCTAGTATGGGGTGACAGGCGTGTATTTTTGCAATTTTTAAATTCCGTCGATTAGTTTTGAAAAAAAGATTTAAAATAAATATTAAATAAAAAAATTCAAAGATAGATAGTTGGAAATAAAAATAGGATGGACTCACAGGCCCCACCTAAAAATAAAATTAGGATAGGTATAGAAACATATATGCGTTTAGTAATAAAATTAGGACTCTACAACATTTCTTACACGTGTATGACACGTGCGTGTGTGCACGGTGGAGTTTGTGTGTGATGTGTGTAAGTGTGTATTATGTACGTTCCTGTATCCATAAAAAAAGATAAACTTACATTGAATGAAATAGCTTAAATGAGTGCTTAATGATGTGGCTGTATTCTCTGTTTAAATACTTATAATAAGCATCTTGCATTTTACATGCTCCCCTCGGGCGCGCAGCTGCGTAGTAGGGGTAGGGTCTCCGTAGTCCGTTGCGCTGCGCACAGCCGGGCACGTCGCTGCCTCCGAAAACACACGCATCCATCCACCACGGCTCCGCCGCCTGAATGGTCGCCTGCGGGCGGCAGCTGAGGCAAACTGTATCATCGTCGGCCACGACACACCGCGTCTAAGACGGCGAGACGATAGTTACTTGGATCAAACGGTGCTCAAATCGAATAACCGCTTACGTTGCAGTTTTCATGCAAACCGCACAACAACTCTATCCTGGTCTTGCGCCTGTCTGCGCACATTGACGCGATGATCTCCAATTCCCAGAGCGCGTTCATCAAAGATCGAAGTATTCAAGACAATTTCCTCAGTGTCCGCAACCAGGCAAGGTTCTACCACAAAACGCGCACGCCGGTCCTGATGCTCAAACTGGACATAGAGAAAGCCTTTGATTCCTTCTTGGGAATACCTTCTAGGCCTACTTCAGGCGCGCGGCTTCGGACCTCGATGGCGTCAGTGGTTATCCGCCTACTTCGTGTCGGCGTCCTCATCGGTTCTTCTGAACGGGGTGCCTGGGGGACAGATCAAGCATCACCGCGGCTTGCGGCAAGGAGACCCACTATCGTCGTACCTTTTCATCTTAGCTATGGATCCTTTGCACCACATTCTTAAAAAAGCAACGGATGATGGAGTCCTATCGCCGCTCAGAGGACGCGACGCCACGCTCAGGCTATCCCTATATGCTGATGACGCGGTCATTTTTCTTAACCCGGTCAAGGAGGAGCTACAAGCACTTATAGAGATTCTGCATCGCTTCGGGCAAGCTTCTAGGCTGCGAGTCAACATGACAAAGAGCTCTATAGTGCCGATACGGTGTAACGACGTCCATCTACAAGATATCTTACAACCTTTCACTGGAGCTACATCGCAGCTTCCGATGAAATACCTGGGACTATCGCTCACGCTTCGTCGGCTTCGTTGCGTCCAGCTGCGGCTGCAGACATTTAGGATAAAGTAGCTCGGCGTCTTGCGGCTTGGCAGTCAACTCACCTCACAATTGGGGGACGACTGATTTTGGTCAAAGCGGTGCTCACCTCGATACCTATCTACCTCCTAACGGCTTTGAAAACACCAAGAAAATTCATTGCAAATATTGACAAGATGAGAAGGGCTTTCCTGTGGGCAGGCCATGGAACCCTTGCACGGAGGAAATTGTAAAGTGGGGTGGACAACTGTCTGTCGCCCACTTCACATGGGAGGCTTAGGGATTCTTGACCTTGATAGGTTCGCGCGAGCGCTTCGCCTGCGATGGCTATGGCTCAAGAGCACAAACCCGGAAAGGCCATGTAATGGATTGCGGACGCCGTGTGATGCAACTGATCAAATGCTCTTCATGGCGGCGACATCGATCAACATCGGAAATGGTCGCAACACGACATTTTGGACAGCCAGATGGTTACAAGGCCAAGCTCCGTCCCAGATTGCACCGCGTCTATATAAGCATTCCAGGAGGAAATCAAGAACGGTGGCAGACGCCTTGCTAAACAATAGCTAGATACGCGACATCTGTCATAATCTCGATCAAAACCTCATTCACGAATATATCCGTCTCTGGGAAAAAATACGGTCCATGCCTCTACAAGCAGATGAACAGGATGTCGTCACATGGAATCATTCCTCCAATAGCGCCTACTCCGCTCAATTAGCGTATCAAATGCAGTTCGCCGGGAGCATTCGTAGATCTTTCGTGACTACATTCTGGTCGGCATGGGCGCCGCTAAGATGCAAATTTTTCATCTGGCTCGCGCAGCATGATCGACTATGGACGGCACAACGATTGCAGATTAGAGGATGGCCCAACCAATATTTCTGTCCAATGTGCTACCGAAGTTTAGAAACGACTCTCCATCTCCTGGTTGAATGCCCCTAAGCTCGACAGTTATGGTCGCCCATTGCGCAATGGGTCCGCATTTCATCACTCCGGCCGGACACACCTGACACTTCAGATTACCCTTTGAATTTCGAGCAATAGAACCTACGCCGGCTAAACTGCCCATCAATGTTTCGGAAAGGCGTCAAAAGTTTAATTATTCTCACTTGTTGGAGTTGGTAGAAAGAGCGTAATAATAGAGTTTTCCGCGCGTCATATGCGACCAATGATGAAATCCTACAATCGATTAAGGATGAAGCTACTTCATAGACGATCGCAGGGGCGAAGCAGCTCTCAAAATTGTTAAACCGCCCTATCTAGCAAGCAAACTTTTTCTTGTAACTCGTTTCATTTTCTCGGCATCCTCATTGGTGCAGTATCACCTTGTAACTCTTAAAAACCTTGTCTTTATTCTTCCCCTCTTCTCAATATATTAACAGCTCGTCTGTTCTTAAAAAAAACTCTATCCTGGTCGTACTGATTTTGCTTCGAGTTAACATTGTGCTGGTACTTCTCCGATGTTGCGCAGAAGATGCTGCTGATTTGGTCCGGCTGCGCACAGCGAAAACGCTCATGTTTTCGGATTTGATGATCTCCCGGTGTCTGAAGTAGCTACTATTCATCAGTGCACAGCCGGCCTGCCCAACTCTTAAGCCCCAGAAAAAGAATTGCCGCATGTCAGTGAACATGACAGGGCAAATGATTAATGACACAATTAAATAAGAGCAAATCATCAATTATTCCATTGCAAAACTCGAGACATTTGCATCGCTTTATTTTCAATTTAATGAATTTAACGAGATCATCTAAATCAAGATGAGCCCCTTGCATCGCTTTGTATTGTTAAAACAAAAATAAAGGGAAAAGAAAACTACATCAGGGTATATATTTTACAGATTGCAGCTAGCAATTGCGGGTCATCATCGTCCCGCCCGCCTTTCCTTTCTGCAACAAAGACCAGCACTCAGCACCTCCTACCAGCTATAACCTGTACTGAAGGTTCACACTTCACACTGATGCAAAGAACATGAAATAGATAGGTTGTGGGCTAGAACATAAATGATAGCGTGTGCTATTGTTTTTTCCCGCTAATATTGCTATTAAAGAATATATAGGTGAACAAGCAACTCAGCACATGCATGAAAATAACGTACTTAAGAGCATTGCATTTATTCAACACGTAACCTACATGAGAAAATTAAGATTCAGATGACCAAATTGAACAAATATACTTTCAAACTTTTGACAAACCCATTCCTATGATATTAAATTTTTGTGGGATGTGTAAACTTACAGCCAATGCAGAAACAGCAGTATTACTCTTGGGATTTTTTCCCTAAGAAAAGATGTATAAATCATATTTGAAGTCATTGCTCCAAATACATAACTCTCCTGTCATTTTTATCAAAGGCAAGCAGTGGAAGGATAAAAGGGACTAAGGATACCTCTGTTAATGTTCGGTCCTCTTATTAGGCTACTCATCTGATCACCTATATGTATGATTATCCATGTGGTGGAGACAATAACCTCAAGCCTCTAAAATGTCAGGCACAGATTCAAGTTAAATGATTTTTTTTTTTGGTTAAAATCCTTGCAGATTTGTCTCATGCCATTACACTACACAACAGTTATCATCAAGTTTGTCAAAATATCAAAGGAAGTAGTCTGTAACTAGCACCAGTACCTGTAAACAAGCTTTGCCTCGAGAACTCTTGAGCCTTGGACTACACTCCATAGAAATACACAAAAAGCACTGACTTGCTTTAGTGCACTCCATAACCATGTAGAAGAAGAGTGTCCGCTATCACATTCCTTGCTTCAGAACGTAGTTTCTCTGCATCATTCCCTTCAACTGGGCAATGAATAATGACCTTTACTGAGCCTGAATTAAGGGTGCCTTCCATTCCAGAAGGCATTAGTTTCCCAGTTCCGATAAGAGTAATAGGTATCACAGGAGCACCGGTCTTTGCAGCGACACTAAATGCACCTCTCTGGGAGCAATTATAACCACATGTCATTACTGCATGAAAAGTTGCAAGCATAATACAGAGATAAATAAAATCCCATTTGACAGAACCTAACCTTAAATACACCAAGCTTTCCATCTTTACTTCGAGTCCCCTCCGGAAAGAAAAATACAGACGCTCCTTTTTTCACCAAATCCACACACCGTTTAAGACAGTCCTGCATGAGAGAACCAATGTTATATTCAGAACAGAGTTGACAAACCATATAATAGGAAGGCATTGAAAAAAAAGACACGTTGAAAATCAAAACTACACAAAATTGCTTATTTGGTTTAGACTTACGATTACAACAGAGTTCTTCAATTTACAGAAGATGCCAGAGCAGTGCTAACAAAAAGGATTGCAAGACAAATTAAAAAAGAAAAACTTTTTCAGTGTCTCCCTCAAAATCATATATAAACCAGAAACTCTTTTCCCATCACAAATTTATTTAAATGTGTATGTATGTTTAAAAAAGCAGGGATGAGGCTAAGGCCATACCATCTGGCTCCTGCTGTCCATACGCCTCAAAGGAATGACACCCAAGAGATACATTGCCCACCCAATAACTGGAAACATGAAGATACTGGTCTTGCTTATAAACTTGAAGCACCTTCCTAGAGTTAGAAGGGTATAGATATCCAAGAAGCTCTGATGGTTAGCAACATAAACAGCAGGACTACTATTGGGAGGTAGATTCTCCATTCCCTCAACTTCAAGCTTGTAGAACATGGAAACTGTCAAAGTAGCCCAAATCTTCGCAATGTAGTGCTGAGCTCTCCTACGGTATGGGTCAAATAAGAGCACAAGGGGATGAACCACAACCATTGCGACAAACAAAATGATCGCCGCAACAGCAGTCACCATGTAGAAGCAAATCCCTCTGACCCTTGAAACCACCTGCAGGTCTGGTTATCAAATAAATAAAAGTAAACACAAAGAAATCCAATTCTGGAATTTGAAATGAATATCTTGAGATTGTCCATGTACATGATTTCATTTTCATCCACACATTATTCATTTATTTGTAAAACATGTGTACATGATTTTCCTAATACATCATATATTCTAGCAAGTAATGCCTACTGATTCTTAAATTTCATGAAACACAATGCTGGTATTAACTGCTACAAGGTTTGTAAAAGGCTTAACAACTGTCAGTTGTCACCCTCATTTTATCCTGAACATTCTAGTGACACCTTTCAGGCAGGTAGAAGTAACTGTCTATAAGCCAACAATCCATCGTAGTAATATCAGTCTCATTTTATCTCGAACATTCTAGTGACACCTTTCAGGTAGGTGGAAGTAACTGTCTATAAGCCAACAATCCATCGTAGTAATATCAGAACGAACGGAAAAATTAGTCCAGTGACACTCAATTCGTTGGTTTTTAGCGGTGTGTCTATGACATGTGGGTCCATCTGAGTGTATGACAGTGGATCAGGGTGTCATAAAATGAATCACGAATTTTAAAGAGTGTCGTTGGCGCCAATCTCCCCAGAACGAACTAAGGAGTAGTAACTCTCCAGAGTGGAATGAAGGTCTGGCACAATAGTTTGATTTTTGCGTCAGTTATTTACCAAAACTCGTCTAACTAACAGAGCATTAGCAACGGCATTTATTTCACTGCAGGCTATATAATTTTTATGCGCTCCATAAATCTCATATTTTGTCAAATTACATGTAAGGCCTTGTTTGAAAGCAATGTATTTTCATAGTTTCTAGGTAATACCATGGTTTCTAAGAATACCATGGTATTTTATACCATAAGGTGTTTAGTTATCATGTCAAAAACTCTGTATTAAAAACTATGGTTTGGTAGATACCATAGTATTTTTGGAGTATTTGAAACTCCACTCCAACCCAAAGTTTTCATAGTTTTAACTAGCTTCTTGCCTATTTCCACTCAAATACTATGGTTTGTGATGTTGCATCTAAACAGTTAGTAGTTCCAAGAAATACCATGGTTTCAAAGGAGTTTGGTAAAACCATAGTATTCATGACAAAACAATTGTAAACTATAGTATATCAAAACCTTAATTTTGAAAAACTATACTTCTAAACAGGGCCTAAATGTCATATGGTGGATGCAATGTTCCAGCTAACACATACTAATACCCCCCGACAATATAACCCCAATGAGGCGATGACCAATGACACTAACACACGGAGACAAGAAAAGTCTTAAGAAGACTACACAAATTTTGCTCTAGAGAGGAGAGGAGGCTAGAAACCTGACAGCGCACGCGACGAATTCCCGGCTGCGGCGGCGGCAGCGCCACCGGCGATGACATCCGATCTCACAACCGCATCCCTCCTCCGCCACCTCCCTGCCAGAGCCTGCGATCTCGGGCAGCGGAACGCCGCAGAGACCGGATGCAGCCGACCCTTGAGACCACCGCCAACCACCACCACTGTGGATCAACAAAGCAGAAACCAACCAACAAATAAATCGGTAAGATAGGATTTGTATCGAGGAGGAGATTTCTCGGGGGAGAGAGGTAAGTGTTGAGGCCATGGGGTATACCTTGCGGCGCAGGGGTGGCACTGATAGGGAGGAGCGAGACGGGGGCCGGGGTGGCGGGCCTAGCCAAACGAAGGTCCCCATGGCCTGTCCGCGTCGCCCTCGCTCGCACTGCCCGCTCCTACGCCGGCGAGGGCGATACAAACGGCGGTGGAGAGGTGTGGCTCAGTGAGATGGCGACCGAAGGCGGGGACGTCAGATCTGTGAGGCTCTAGACGTGGTTTGTGCAGCCCGACTCCTCCGAATCGCCTCCCCGCTTCCACAGCTATCGACGGCGGCAGAAATCCCCCCGGGAGCTCTACTACCACAGCGGGACCACGAGACGAGCGGCGCCGCGCCTTTGACGGCAAGGTGGGGCGAGGGCGCGACGAAGGATCAGGGGCGAACGGACGGAACAATACAGTCAGACGGTGGTGCCGACACAGAGGCAGACGGAGCCCGAACTCACCGGCGCTGCCACCTCAAGAGCGGGATGATGCATGATGATCTCTCCTCGACAGATTCGCGGCGGAGGCCCGCCTGGCGCCGGGCGGGGAGGCGGCGCGCACGTGGCGAACGTGGGCGGGTGTTTGGGTCTCGTGTCGTCGCACGCGGCGGCTTCGCTTGGGAGGTGGGGATGGGGGCTTCCTGGAGAGCGGATAAAATCGTTGGAAGCGGGTGATGAGCGCGCCGGCGTGGGCGACACAATCGGTGGTCCGTCCTTGTTATACTTTGTGCAATTCCCTTTTTAGAAGATTCTTCCACGTTTTTCTTTTTAAAAGTTATATAAATATTAAAGTATAAATAAACAGTAGACGATGAATGATTATCATTTTACTTACTTTAAAATTTATATGACTTGTGTCAGGAAAAATACATAGCTTGCTTCTGATTTCTCATCCTCGGTTGTGAAAGGATATGTCACCTATCACATCATCTTACCATTGTATGTCACTTGCCACATAACGTAATATGATTTGTTATGATAAGAAAGCGTGATAGGTAACACATATTATTTATCGTTCTTTTTATGGTGAGGGAAAATAATAGATTTACAATTTCGTTTAAACCATTGTCAGTCACAGGTTTTGTCTTACCGCGAGCCTACGAGGGAGTGGAGCTGATCAAAAGTGCAGGAAACGCGTCTGAAGCCCAACAGTCCCTAGGGTGTTTGGGACAGTTTTGATTTCATTAAAATCTATAGAGTTAGTAAAACAGAGTATTTTTAACTTTAAAAATTTATAGAATTAAAGCTATAGGTACATTAAGAGTATTTAGATAGATCATCTTGTTTATATTTTAGACTAAAAATATAAACTTAATTCACTTTATTTTATCCAATAAGTTTCAAATCTGAACTGGAGCTAGTATCTAGAACTCTCCCAGAGCATAAATCTTCTTTCTCTAATCTTGAATTAGTGAAGAAAGAGATATTCACGAACAGAAACAAGTGTTGCGTGCCTCGTGTCACTATAGCCCAGATACAATCGTTGGAAATAGAATGGCGGCAATCCTTCCCTACCCAGGTTTGGCTTTCTGCTCTACTAAAATTCGCATGGTGAATACTGTCAGTACAATAATACACCACGTATTCCTAGAATGAAACGTGGCATTAGTCACAAAGGTACAAACCAAAATTGCACTGCTACGGTGAGAATTTATTCTAGGCTTCGTCATATTGCATGTGTGGTCACTGATTGGTACTAGTACAAGGTACAAACTGAATGGAACGGCCGAATAACCGAAACAGCACGCTACATTCCCTACGATGTTATTTTACACGCAATAAAAAAGGCCTACTCCCACGCTAGGAAAAGAACATGATTTGAGGGGGGCGGGGAGAAGAAGGAACAAAGGAGACGAACAAAACAGGACTAAAGAAACAACAGGGGGGGGCAAAAAGAATGAAACCATGGTTAGATCCCAAGCCCATTGCAGGCCAAACTCCATCCATCCGCAGAGCCCCAGGTGACGAGGAACACCTGTGTATGCTTTAGCTGCCAAGAGGTCAGTTAATCTGTACAAGAAGACCTCTTCGCCCTTCTATGAAAGTTTGCATTTTTCGATGACTTCTGCAACAGCTGTGTGTGTTTCCTCCGTCATCATGCTGAGCTGCAGATGAAACGCCTGCAGGAAAACATGATGGTTAAATAAATTATGAAGCAGCACCAGCTCATAGCAGTTGCAGAAACATACAAAACGACTCCAGGTCCAGGATGATAGATAAAAATGGGGTAAAATCCAGCAACCAGGAAGCTTAACTTATCTACAAAGGTAAGCGGATCAGGTCTCTCATTTAGTCAGTACCGTGTGACATACTGTAAGAAAACTAGTAATAAAGTAGCTGATGTGTTACTAAGTTTGGTGCTATACTGGAATCGGACGTGAATACGTGATCCCTCAATGGCTCAACTTGGTACCAGTTTGTGTTTCCTATCTCGTGAATACCGATGTAGATACTACTGCATAAAGTTAGGGGAATTCCGTTTTCCCCTCAAAATGGGGAAAAATTATCCTTACATGGCAAAAGGTTGGCTTTAGAACTGTGGTAACTGGCAATCTTACAGTGCAAGCACACAAGTAGTCACACACACACAAAATGGTACTTCAGGAATGTTAGGCATAGTGACATACCACAAATTTCTCTAGCACGGGCACAAGAACTTTTAAGCTATTATTCGGAAGGCAACTGGAAATGGATCCTCGAACCTTCATGCTGTTGCAGCAGAAAGACAGTCAAGAAGTTAAAACACCATGGGGCTGGCAATATGAAATCACTTAGAAATTAATAAAACATTACAAACACTGAAGATTTATGATGCACGGACACGGATATGTCGACATGACACCGACACGGGATTTGCCATTTTTCCAAAAATTCTGACACGGCTATTTATATATTTAAATAATTAAAAAATACATATGTATCATTTTTCATTTTTTTCTACGTGTATGTCAAACTGAAATAATGTAAAGTGTATACTAAGAATATGTACTTCAGCCTTTGCAACTTCACTTCTAAGTTGAGCAAGAATAGATACCGTCACCTTAGGATATATCTTTCAATCACCATTAGTAATTTTCAGCAAGTGTGCTTTAACTCTAGAGTAGCTACCATTGCCAACATATTTATAATAATTGCATATCCATTTCACATTTCCTCTAGACAAGCCACCCTTATCTAGAATTTCAAGATGATTCCGTAATGGAGACTCGATGTTATTGTTTTGCTCCTCTCGAGTGGCTAGTGTTACCTTTTAGGTAGCTAAGGTGGGCTAGGCTATGTCACCGTATATGTCAGATACGTGTCAATGAAGTATCAAAGCCGTGTCGAACATTACTTTTAGGTAGCTAAGGTGGGCTAGGCTATGTCACCGTATATGTCAGATATGTGTCAATGAAGTATCAAAGCCATGTCGAACATTAAAATTATTTATTTTGTCTATCTAATTGTTCAATATGTGACCAATACGAGTTGAGCAATGTGTCGGTGTCGTATCTGTGTTGGACACCGGTATGGCACCAAACTAAAGTGCCAGTGCTACAGAGGCACAAAGCTAAAGATTACAAACCTTTCTGTTGAAAGAAAGGCAAGCAGGAGGGCTGCATAGGCCTCCACAATCATCATTTCAGCTTCCCGTGCTCCTTGTAACAAAGACTCTTCATCATCCTGATTGTTTATAAGAAGCAACCAATCAAATTATTGAGAGCACATCATACAATATGCATTGCTCAATAGAAGGTACTATATAGAATGTCATTGGAAACAAAGAACCAAAAAAGAATACTAATATGCTTGGTGTTTTGGCCAAAAATCTATCCAAATTTGTGACTTAATTTCTGGTGTTTCTTTTGCCAACATGAATTATTCAATGATACTATCAAGTACGTTGGTTGCGGTTGCAGAAATGAGAAACCACATTAAGATGCCCCTTGATTTTTCACCCGATGTAAACAGACGAAAGAAAAACCCATAATAATCGGAAGAATAATGCACTCAAATGCAGTTTGAAATGGAATGGCAGCAAGTCCAGTCTATTCATGGTGTTTACTCAATTGCCTCGATATGAAAGCCTTTAAATGTAACCGTGCATGAGCTGGACCAGACTGGATGTAAACATCAAATGTCAGACTGTGGTCAACAACATTATACTACGTGCATTAGTTTCCATTTTACATATAAAAAGTATACAAATTTTCTTTTTTGAACTAAGGGTTCACTATGCTGCTGACCTATTCTGAAGAGCAAAATAAAATGGTACTTTGGAAATCTAAAGCAGGTAATGTATGAAAACACTTGAAGGTTAGAATTACTGGTGATATAGCTCCAGCAGCTTCCCCAGAACCTTGACTTGCTAAAAAGATTGAGCAGAGGAGTGGTATAACATCCCTCTGTGCCTTCTCACTCTGTGGATTATGAGATTGATCGACAGAAACACGGGCAGATGCCAGCCGTACCCTGTAGCCAGGTTATAAAAGAGGAGCCATTTAGAAAAAGACAAAACATTGATTAGATGGGACACAGAAGTGTTTGCGACCCCCAAGGAACTGGCAGAACAGTAACACAAATAGATCAAGCAAATGGAAAGGAAGAAGGCGAGGGGCTTACCTATTAAGGCTATCTTTCTCCACGAGGTTGACAAGCAAGCCCAATATAGCAACTAGAAAATCAAGCTCATGATCTCGCAACTGCTTAGTTTTGATTTGGTGCGCCTTGCTGTCTTGGGAAGAAGACATATCTGGTCCAAGATTGATATCTCGACCAGAGGACACTCTTTCTTTCACATGATAGTTCTTATCCACAGATAAATCAAATGAGGGGAAATGCTTAATGATCAAGGAGGCCATGGTGTTAAGTCCACCACATGATGCAATATGTTCACACCCAGATGGATTGTCATTTGCTAAATTCATAAGAACCTGCCAAAAAACAAAGAGAAAATCAGATACATGCCATTGTAGAAACACCCAAAATAGGCTCTTAGTTAAGTAAAATTCCATTAACTGTTCAAAATATTCAAGAATGCCCAGCAATATAAAAAGAGCAACTAAGATTAGACCATGTAAACTTTTTTAAAAAAATGATAAGGTAAAGTTTACAGTGATCTTTTATCAAATATCCTAGCAAAGAGCAGAGAAATGATAAGACAGACATCCAAATACCGTCACAAGAATGAAGCAATATAAGGGCATGTACAGTTAAGCTTAGGCCTACAATTAGAACGAGCTTCAGTCAGGCTCAAACAATTAATTTATCCTTGTAGTCTTAGCATATCCTCACACTCAAAATTAATCCCCAAAACCTACCTTCAAAGAGACTTAGAGAGGCTGAAAGCCTATAAACGTTCAGAGGTGGTTTGTAAGCTTAAGGCTCGTAGGCTGAACTTACCTAAACACCACTGGGACTTATGCTACCAGCTAGTTAGTTCAGCTGAAGCCTTGTGTAAGCCAACAAACTGGGAAGGAGTTTTTAGTTTTTGGATACAAATAAGATTTAATCTTATGCAATACGCAACTCCATCAGCACCCAGTTGAATAAGCTTATTGCAATTTTAATGACAACATACAACCCTCTGAAACTAGCACCTGTTTGTAGGTGCTACCCTGAAGCAGCATTATGTTAATGCTTCAGCTAAACTAAAGCAGACATCAGGTTAACTTAGGCAGCCAGTCAGCCACCATACACTAAAATGTAAACTTAAGCATCAGGCTCACCCCGCTGCCCGAGCATGCACAACATAAAAGAAGCAGAAACTACAGCAGATTTGGCTTGAGACTCCTTTTCTAAACCTCCAACCAAGACGATGTATCACAAACAGTTACTATGTGGTATAAATGGTGAAAGATTTTCCAGTACATGTGAATATACAACTTCATGCATGGAACAAATGTGATAAATGTTTGACAAGCTATATTGAAAATCGCGTGAATAGCCAAACTCATTTCAAAGAGATGCAACTTGCACTTCTTTTTACCAATTTACAGATGTCAGCCAACAAAAATAAAAAAAAGGTAAACTAAGAAACTGTGGCACAGAATGCATGTTCTATTGCAGAAGTGACAAGAAATATCAGAAGTTAACATATTTAATTACCTTAACTGATGTCAAAAGGCAGTCTTCCAAAATACTGGACTCGTCTTCAACATTAGAATGAGATGTCGCACCCGACTGATGATTATCTTCAGGTTGACATGATTCGTGACTTCCAAAGTTGTCAAACAGTTTTCCATTTGCTGATTTTGTTTGATGTCCCTGTGGTGATTTCTTTTTTGGACCAAATAGCTCCCAATTTGACGGCTCCTCATCAACACCATCAAATGCAAAAGGATCAGGAGAACCACCACTGCTCAAATCACCGTGGTCATTATCAGATAGACGGCGTCGTTTTGCCATTTCTCTTGAATTCCCATCAGAATTATGTGCTTTTATAGAAATCCATCCACTTGAGCCTCTAATTGGGTTGGCTTTACCACGATCCTTTCTTATATTCAGCTTCAAACCAACACCATTGTTGTGCCTCTCACCTAATGAACCAATTGACGCCCCATTGCTCGAAATAGATGAACAATCGAGTGTCCTCTGTGACAGACCAACATCACTACTAGAAGAGATATTAATATGAGAAACTTCTGATTTTGAAGATGAGCAATGTTGGCGTTTCTGGTTCAGCGAAAGGTTCCTTTTCTTTGAGTTCTTGCATTTTCCATGATCGTTCAGTGGAGCTGCACCCTTGATGTATCCTGTACAAGGCAAGTTTGAACACGTGACAATATTGAACTTGTATAATGAACAAATATTTTAGCCCTTCATATTAGACTAGAAAGTGAACAGCATAGTTTTGTGTATAGTATATACTTGTGCACATGCATGATAGCCAACTGTGTGGAAATTTATCGCTGAGTCCAGACGATACTTTGGATCATGAATATAAAAAATGGTTGAACAAATATAAGCAAAATCTAATGAAAACATTAGCCCTTGTTTGATGGTTTCTCTTTTCAGGCCTACTATAGTTGGAACTTGAAAGGGTGATCTAACTATATTGAAGCAGTGCACACTGCACAGAAAAGGCGACAAGATCAAATAAATTTGGTGTTTGTTATTACCAGAGTAGCCGGATTTTGGATCTTTGCTGCTGGAAACTGTGGAAGAATTTTGAAGGAGAGAGAGAGCTGCAGCAAAGGAAAATGGGCATCAGATCGCAAGCTATCAAAGTGGATGTTGAGCACTACATTAATTGTGTGTAGGAAAATATTAAATTATTAAGCAAAATTACCTGATAATAATTCAATAGTACTGATAATGACACCAACAAAAGAAAGTGGGGAGCATTTAGGACTCAATCTTCTATTCATGCTGAGCAAATGGGTCTGGAAGGAGCAAAAGGAGTTATGAGGTTACACTTCTTTGTACAGAAAATGTTATGGTAAGCAGAAATACAGAGGAACTGATACTGGACAGAATAAACAGGAAAAGATATCGTGCAGAAGAAGAAAAAAGGCCATAAAGTGAACTGACCATATATAGAAAATTACCTTGTTATGATCGCTTAGAAATGTGGCATTCTCCAAAATTCTCAAACATTTCAAGAGGAGTGCAGCACTTTGCAAAGATGTTCCTTCCTTTAGGTCCAAGGCCGGAGTGGAGGTGTCCTTTACAAGTCTCTGATACATAAGGTTTGCCACCAGAAGAAGGTTATTAATGTATTCATTTAGCTTAAGAAGTGTAATATGAATGTGTTATCTATGCCAAATGAACAAAACAGTCACATAGAATAATTCAGTATTGGAACCCCGGGCATTCAAACATCCAAATCAGAAAATACAGCCTGCGTGTTAAAGTTGCTTACATGTCGAAGAAAGGCAAGTGTTGCAGGAAATGTAGCATTCAACAGAATAATAATCGTGTAATGTCTCCAAATCTCCATGCCATGGAACCCATATTAAGTATTATCAACATGGGAGCATATAATCATTAGTGGTTCAAAGTTCAAGAATTGCTAGTTCATTGTTTACCCAAAACAATATTTGCAAATCACAGTAGACTGTATTCAGAGTCCAAAGCATTCATTCAAAGTAATTTCCACAACATGATTTTGTGCAGCACCAAAGTTTTCGGGTGCTGAAAATAGTCTTATTTTAACATGCGGCTTCAAGCATTTTGGGGCTTAAAATGTACAAGGTTCAAAAACTTGCAGCCGTCCTTTACCATAGCAAAACAATGCCAACTTAAATATTTTTGTATAAACATTTTAGAAACTAAATACGATATAAACAGGATCTTACCTCCAGTGCTGAATGACAATTGACCATAACATCAAAAATATTATCAAGACCACCCAACTCCCTTAATGTTTCTTTGAAATTTCCTCCAACTCTGGTCACCACATCAGTTGTCTCTAAAAAAATAAACAATTGCCAAGGATAACATTTCAGTGATAGCCAAAATTACTGCTAGTGCAGATGCATTCAAAGTGTGCAAAACAATTGTACTCTAAACAAGTCAGCAGTCAAAAGTAAGTGAAACAAGGGCAAAGGCGACCATGCAAAGTTGCAAACAGGCACTACATAACTTATGAATTGATAGTTTATTTAGCTCGGCGAACAACATAATAACAGTCATAAAGGGAAATCATGATCAAGAAATTTGATTGAGAAAACTTACCCTCTAAAGAAACAGCAGACAAGCATGCCTTTTCCATTGTCAACAAAGCAAGCCACTTTGAACACAATTCTGGTCTTGTTGTTCCCTTGTCATCCTTGTCATGTGGCTTGATCTCTTTACTGCTTAAGAGGATTTCTTCAACTTTTGAAATGATATCCTCTGAACTGGAATCAGAATCCTTATTTGAGCCATTAAGCATTTGAACTTTACTAATTCCAAGAAGTTTGGAACCTATAGATGGTGCTTTGGCATCAACAGCATTCATTGGAGGGTTTAATAATTTAAGAAGAAAATGGATACAAGATTCTGAATCCAGCAAATGGTTGTCTTGGACCTGAATAAAACCAAGAAAAGGGGATATTGGAAATAAGCAAAATTGAAGCTGAAGGAATATTCATCAAAGCTATTAAAAGAGTAGCAGCTAGCAACTGTTGGCCAATTAGTGGCATTCAATGAGCAAGATATATATTAAACTAATTAAAAGGCTAAAATTTGAATATCAACACCACCTGCAATTTATACTATAAATTCTAGTTCAACTGTCAATGAAAATGATGAAAATAAAAGCATTGTGTTGCTCAATTGATCTTCTTTATGACAAGTCAATCTTGTGAAAGAAGGTGAATATTTTTACAAGGAAAAAAGGTAACATAGTAGAGATAAATAACTTTGTCACAATGCGATTATCTTTGTGACGTGAGATAGAAGGGGAAAAAATATTTAACATTCTTAACAAAAATGGAATGCACATGTGCAGAAGCATATCAATTGGGATTACGAGGTACTCACGTCACTTGCCAAAACAAATAAAAGAGCTGCTGCACCAATTGCACAGGGAGGATCATCAATGTTCAGAACCAAAGTAGCATCGATAATTTGCTGTACCAATCTACAGGATATAAGAAAAAGAAGGTATTTGTTTGAGTAATAAAATGGAAAACGGTGTAAGATTTTCAGAAAGATGAAATAGAATATTGTGTTTTAGCAATTGAAGATGTTTTGAAATTCAATAGAAAAATGAAGATTACACCATGCCTGATCACATGTTACAATAATTACATTCCATGAGAATTTACTTTCAGCAATCTTATCCATCTACACGAGTAGAAATGGTACAAAAGCCAAGGAACCAAGAGTCCAAGACAGCACTTCTTTAGGTACAATAAAACCGGTGAAACTAAACAACTGAAGCCCAATTTAGACAGCAACAGGCAATATACTACATCTTCTACTTATGCAAATCAAGGCAGTATATCTTCAACTAAAAATGCTCGCAGAGTGTCAAAATGCCAGTATAGAACTGTGTTTAGTAGTAAAGTTTTGATGTTGTTCACAGCTCAATTAGATAGCAACTCCACATATTTTCATCAACATTGCGCTTTTGGTTTGCAAGACATCACAGTGCAGAACCCCCCAAAAAAAGTTACAAAATGGATACCCTCGTGGTCCCAGGAGAAATATTAAGCTAGAGTATAAACGGATGGTGTTTCTACCAACAATATTCTTCATACATATCTGAATTCATGCCCAAGTAATCCTAATTAAATTAAAAAAAATCAGTTTCTAGGCTTCCCAATCACTCAGCATGCTTCCTTCCAAAACTATGCGAGATAGGAGCTATTGGCTAAAAAAGATATCAATCTGCTAAAAATGTTAGTAGACAATTTAAGCGCACACTACTTAAACCCGGCCCTAATATTATGTCCCAGACACAATATGGTAGTGGTAATTAGCTAATTGCGCTTCTTAGCATCGACAAACACTTAATTCTACATCACCTTCAACAATAACCCTGACAAAGCAAACAAATCGAACACACCGTTCACGCCAAGTAAACAAACACGAATTGTTGCACTACGATATGCCAGTTGTTGTGACTTAGCTGCAGGAATTAGCTATCCGTCGCAACATGAAGGAATTCGAGCGAGCTCATGGTTTGAAGGCCAAAAGGTGGCTCCTTTCCCAAAGAACCCCCAATTATTGAGCCCTAATCGCAAAAAAACCCCAATCTTTCGACCAAGATTACCCCCAAAGAAACAGGAACAAGAGGCCCAATTTTATAAACCTAACACGACGGTTCTCGATTTGAACCGAATTACTATTCTTTACAGAGCAAAAATAGAAAGGAGGGCCCTTTGGTGTACCGACCCCTGGCCCCGGAGGACGCGCCGGCGCGCGGAGGAGGCGCAGATCTCGAGCAGCGCGTGCAGGCTGGCCCGGCGCACGCGCCTCGGCGCGGTCGCGCGGAGCCCATCGAGCGCGAAGTTCACCTCATCCACGCTCTCCATCATCTCCCCGTACTCCTCAGCCTCCATCAGCGTCGCGGTGGCCGCCGCGGGCTCCGCATACTCCCCTCCCCCTCCCCCTCCCCTACCTCGCCGCCGCCTCCCCTCCAGCTTGGGCGACGGCGGGTCCTCGTCGAAGTCCCACATCGACGAGGACTCCTGCGACGGCGGGAGGGGCTGAGACGACGATGACCCCAGCGCGACGAGACCGTCCCCGTCGAAGTCGAACGCGTCCTGTGAGGAGGAGAACCCGGCGCGGTCCCAGCCCCCGCCGCCGTCGGAGAAGGAGCGGGATCTGCGGCCGTAGGTGCGCACGATCATGGCGGCTCGCGGCTGGGCTCCCGTACTGCGCCTGCGCGCAGACGAGAGGCGGATAGAGAGAGAGAGAGAGAGAGAGATGAGCGTCGTCGCTGGCTTGGCCGTCGGGTACTCGGGTTTGGGTTTCGAAGGTTGCTTTGGGAAAATTTGATGGTTTGCCCTGAAGTTCCTCTGCCTTTGATCATTTGCCCTGTGATGTCTCATTGACATACGGATCATGGGACCACATGTCAGTGAGACATGCGGGGCAAATGATCAATTGCACCCACAAAAACGGGGCAAATCATCAAATCCCCCGTTGCTTTGCGGCTGGTCCGGATCTGATAGAAGCGTCCAATATCAAGGGTCTGTTAGATAAAGCTTTAAATTCAAACTTTATCTATATTTTAAAACTTGTAGATTAAAATAAAGTAAATCAAATTTATATTTTTAGTCTAAAATGTAAATAAGATGATCCAACTCTACGGATCTGATAGAGTTAGTAATACTCAACTCCACTAAATTCATGGATTTGATGAAACTGAAGCTCTACCAAACACACCATAAATTAATTTTGACCATCTAAGTTATATATCCGTGCGATACAACGAAAACTTAATTTATAATAAAAATTATTTGCAAAGAGCACTAATCTAATATGAATAATAATGTTCACTCTAAATATGCAATGGTTAAATGTTTAAATCAATTCATCGAAGCATACAAATTCCAAACACTTGTTTACGAACTCAAGCTTAAAATTATCTTTAATTTCACAAACTTAAATAATAACATCACAGCATTTGGGATTGTAAATTTGTAACACCATAAATCGGGATCGATCGATTGACCGAAAGAGATATCACCTGTTGCTCCATGAGCGTAAAGGTATTGAAGAGGTAGGCGCCCGTATGTAGCTGCCACCATCGGAGGTGTGCATGGCTCATACATCTTACTCCAGCCATACCATAGCCCCACCTCATTAACCAGCTCCATTGCCTCCTCGTCTCCCCTGTGAGCATCTCCTTCAACCTATTGCGTCTCCTTCAACCTATCATGTATCCAATTTAAATATTTAAAAAGTTATTGACAGTCAAAGTTTTAAAAAAATAAATTCATCTATATCCAAAACGACAACTATTTGTGACCCAAGGGAATAGACAGGGAACAAGTCCATAAGCTGTGTGTGTTCTCTCTCCGTCCCAAGCTGTGTGCCAGAATTTTTTGCTTTTTAGCCCCTTACAAAAAATTTTCTTCAAAAATAGCCCTCCTTCGAAATTATTTGCAGATTTAGCCTCATGAGTCACCTCCTGCGTTTGAGAAGCTCAACAAGCGACCCACCATGCCAAGATTCATGATGAACTCTCCTTTCTGGATAGGAATCAACTCTACTAATTAATCATTAATTTAATCACATTTCTAAATTGATCACTTATTTAAATTACTATTAATCAAATTCGTTAATGAATTCTATCCTTCCGCGGTATGCAAGCACAGAAAGCTATTCTTATGTGATAACCAGGCACGGTAACTGCTGTTGATTTCTTTCGAACCACAGAAGCACGAAACATGTCTGCTAATTCCTTCTATACCATCCAAGCATAAAACCTACAATCAAGAAAGCTGTCGAGCTCCTAACATGATAGGGCATATCGCCTATCGCGTCTTTAAAGTTCACCCAGACGCTTGTTTCAAAAATTCGCAAACTTGCGTCTTCTAAATTTGTCAAAAACAAAATTTAAAGGTCCAGGAAAAGCGATGGCTTCACGTGCTGGCTGTGGTTGCGGTCGGTGGACTCGGTCTAGAACGCTCGGTTCGGTAGCTGCTACGCAGGCCCCGTAGGTGTGAGAGTAAACCACGCCGGCCAATCCAACTGCGCCACGTCATCAGATCAAGCGTCCTACTCCTACCTGCGCCCACAGGTTTCCTTTTCTGGCAGCTCTTGGTTGTCTCGTCGGAGAGAGCAAAAAAGAAGCGACCAAATGGAGAAACTCCATCGATTTTAGCTGCTTACACTGGATTCACGAGTAATTACTGACTGCATGTACAGAGAAGAACTGAAGCTGTATACTGGGGGCATTGACATTTTTCTAGAAGAAATTGTACTTGTGCCAATGGTGACTAGCTACATGTACCAGTAAGTAATTGTCATGGAGGAACAGGTTTCGGATATTACAACTGTTGTGAAAATGGCTGAAAATTTGAAAATTGGAGTTTGGTCTTTGGGCTGCCCTGTGCGATAAATGGGCTTTGCAATCGGGCCATTAGGGCATCTCTACTACTTCTAATTACGAATTGGTGGCGGTGATCCGTTCTTCCCTACTCCCCTGGCATACGCATGAAACGGAGAAAGTTGTAATTCGGTTGGATATGCATGTGTGCGTGATCTACGGCGTATCAAGCTCTTATCTCAATCAGTTGATTCTATTTTCAAATATTGCATGGCTAATTCTTTTTTCATATACTACACGCATGCAGCTTCTGAGTTACTATGTACCTTTGAGTTGCCATATGCATCCTTTCTATTAAATATTTTACTTACATGTGTAGATAAGATCATCTTTTCTTTTTATCTAATCATGTATAGACTTGATTTCGACCGACTAGCAGCATGTGCACGGCCATGCATAACGCAATTATATAAGTTTGTTATCTCTATCTCTACTAATTTTAATTAGAAGTTGATGGTGGTACGCCCGTTCTCCACCCTTACTCCGACACATGTGCGCACCCGTATGGCTGAGTGGGAAGCGGGCAGTGGCCACCCCTGGCAGATTGGATTGGGTCATCCCATCGCGGAAGGTAAATCAATATGCATGACTCATCTATTGCTTTCCTTCATTGATCTGGCATTCGAATCGGCGAAGATTGCTCTCGGTGCTTTTCGGATTGGATTGATTTATTCCCTTCCAAAGGAAACATAGCTCCGATTCATGGAGTTGGATCTCTTCTCACTTCTTCCTTCCTTATTCGACGATTTCTTAATCTAGATTCCATAGATATCTCCTCGGTTGCTGAATCTATATAACTCCAATGGTTCTTGCCTCTCCTGCAGATGTGTTAAGCTTATCCGTTGAGCGGAGGTAATAGACGACCTTCCTGATCTCGTTGCTACGACGCAGAGGTAGGTCGCCAGTGGTGAGCGGCGAGTTAGGCTTTATGGGGTGGGGCTTTGGTATGTCCGGATCAAAGCATACGAGTCACGCACGCCGCTGATGGTGGCAGCCACATATGGATGACGTCTACCTCTTAAACGCCTTTCCGCCCATAGGACAACAAGTGATGCCTCTCTCAGTCGATCGATCGATTTTGAATTATGGCGTTATAAATTTACAATCTCAAATGTTGTGATGTTATTATTTAAGTTTATGAAATTAAAGATAATTTTAAGCTCGAGTTTGTAAACAGGTGTTTAGAATTTGTATGTTTCGATGAATTGATTTAAACATCTAACCATTGCACATTCAAAGTAAATATTATTACCCAGATAAGGTTAGTGCTCTTTGCAAATTAATTTTTTATTCAAATTGAGTTTCCATTGCAATGCACAGACACATAGCTAGTAAGGGAAAAGAGGGAGAGGTGACGTTTGGTAGAGGAGGCAGCGGCACACCCGAACCTTGCGGGAGGTGGCACGACAGTTGTGTCGTGGGTGTGGAGGCTGCGGCCGAGAGCTCCTCTCTTCCCCTATTTCTTAGCCCTCTAGCTCCTCTCCAAGGGGCAGATTTTTCAGTCTTGATTTCACCTCTGTTTTCCCATTTTGCCTTCGGTTTGGTTGCCGGCCGGTGAGTTGACGGCATGAGGCATAGTCCTGGGCTGAGTCCTGGGAGTGTGTGAAATAACCCCAAAATTTCAAAATTTTGTTTATTTATTTTATTCGGAATTTATTTGGATTTTTCCCGATTTTATTTCAAATTTATCCGGTTTAAAATGAAGACTTTCCTTTTCGGGAAAGTCGTCCCCATTTCCGCTTTCCTTTCCTGTCCGAGGCGCCTTCCCCTTCGGTTCACGCCTCAGCGTTTCCCGCTTCCTCCGCTCCGGCCCAAAATTCACGCAGCCCGTTTCCTCACGCACTCGCCTCGGCCCAGCCCGACCCGCGCCTCGCCTCCCCTGTTCTTCTTCTTCGCCGCGCCCTCTGCCCAATCCCAATCCGCCGCAGCCCCGCCCAATGGTTGGAGCCTCTCCCCACTGCTGCGCCGCACCGTCACATCGAGCCGTCCCGACATCTCCGTTCCATCCCATCGCCCCTGCGCTGCCCGTTGCAGCACTCTCTCCTCCGCCGCACGACAGTCACGCCTCACCGCCAAAACGCCCAACCAATGGAGCTCGCTCCTCTCTGCCACGCCACGCCAAAGTCGCTCTCGCCGCCATCATTTCTTTTTCGTCCGTCCGGTAGCCGCCACTCGAGTGCCCCTTCATCAGGCACATCTCTCTCCGCCAGACGCTCGACCGCCACGCCGCCCCTACACCCAACCAGTGGAGCTCGCGTCCCTTCATTGCGCCGTGCCGAAAGCTACACTCCTACCGCGTCTACTCCTCCACTCCGTTCGGTCTCTTCGCTACTCAAGCACCCTCTCCATCGCTCACCTCTCTCCTCCGCCCAACTTCTTTATAAACCGAGCGCCCCGGCCAATTTTCCTTCACGCCGAGCCAGCACCGGTAAGCCTCCCACGTTCCCCTGGCCTTCCTCTTCCTCCCTAGCCATTTCTTCAACGTCGCCGAGCACTAAAACGCCAAATCCCACTTCATCTTCCTTAGCTCCGGTTGAACTCCGTCGCCAAGCCTCTCCGTCCACTCCCTTCCCCACTTCTCCACTCCCCCGAACTCACCTTGAGCTCCTTATGCTCCCTAGCCACTTCATTCCTCCTCCCGAGAGCTAGTTCGCCGGATCGCCCTGCATCTTCTCCGTCTCCGGTGACGAGCTCACCGCTGCCTCCCGCACTCTCACTGACAATACGCCCCCACCCGTCAACACCCGCTCCCTCTCGCTGCACCCGGGCCAACCTTGTCACCTTCGCCTTCTCGTCCCCACTGCCACCCACTCTTTCGCCGCCAATTTGGGCCTCATTGTCACCATCAAGATGGCATACAATGACCACCACTTTACGCCGATGTCTTGTGTACAGACGATTCAAGGCCAGTAAGTGAAAATCGGTAATCGTATGCCCGCCGGAAATCCTTTTTCCTTTTCTTTTCGATTTTTGATTTTCATTTTCGGATTTAAATACGATTTAAAATCCGAAAATTCATTTTAAACTCCAGAAAATCCCTAACAATCCAGAAAAGCCAAAAATACATATTCTTGACCCTCTCGAGCCACTGAGTCCAAAATCGGTCTCCGTTTCGCCATATCAAGTCCAGAAAATTCCCAGAATACCCCTGAGCTCCGACCCGGCCGTTTCTCCCTCGATTTTCCTTTCCATTGCTTTTTCTTTGTTTTTGATTTGTTCGTTTATTTATTGTTTGCGTTTTCTCGCGCTAGATCCGACGTCGACGCAACCATCGGCACGAATCTCGGAGCAGGAGCAGTACACGGAACTGTCGCAGGAACAAGAGCCGTTCGGGGCCAGACACGACATCGACCATCTCTCGTTAGGCGAACCGTTAACCTCGCAAGGCAAGCCACACTCCTTGAACATGTTGAACCCAGTTCCACTATAGTATTTATGTATATTTCTTGTATTGCATTATTTTGCTATTTTAGAAAATTAGAAAATGTGGTAATTTCGAATGACATAAATTAGATAAATCCCAATGTTAACCCTGTTGTTATGCCTTAATTCCTTTTTAACCCTAAGATATAAAATAATGAACCCCTCGTAGATGTAGCAATTTATACATTTACTACTTTTAGACAAATGCTTAAAATCTCCGAGAGATGGCTTGGATGATGTTGGTTTTTATGAAATTGCTACGGTGCGGGGGACAGCATTGGGCGGACTACGGAAGGTGGATGCCGGCCCAATCCCCAACCGATGACGAGGCCAATGGTTGAGGTATGGTGGTGGTACAGTTGGTACCAATGGTTTGTGGTTTGTCATTTGGCTAAGTCTTTGGCGTTTAAGGACCGACGTCTTGGGCAAAGAAAATAACTTCAGATCCCGCTCAACCACAAGTTTGGTCGGCCAATCTCATTGACTTGGTCCAACATAGCCTAGTACATTGGGCTTCCTTTTGAATACCTATAGGAAAGGCTCCGGTTTTGGGGAGGCGGAAGGGCATTGGCCGAGGGGTGGAACGGGAATGGTGCGCCCATCCGTTCACACTAACAAGAGGTGTCCACTTGTGACCGAGCGGCGACTCTCGCTCTGGCCCGTGGGACCCTGGGGTATTGTGGGCACAACAACCTACTGGGTAGGAGCTAAGGAAGGGAAGTTCAACGAAATACTATGATTATCTCGGTCGGGCCGCATGCATAAAAGTTGCATGTTGATCCGGCGGCACTAATGACCGTAGATGTCTTGTGGGTAAAGCTGGGCACCTCTGCAGAGTGATATCAATGGTATTCGAATACGCCGTGCTTCCGGTTAATGAAGCGGAGTTAATTTAGGGTGATTCCTGTAACTGCGCCCCTGTAGCTTTTATAAATAAAACTTGTCGTGAAGGTGAACTTTGCAAGATAACCCCCCCTGATTTATATATTGCTAATTATGATTTGTGTTTCAAATGTAAAATAAAAAGTGTTGTTTCCAACTTGCATCCACAATACTTAAAACCTGTGCCTACCTTTGTTTATCCCTGCATGTAATATTCAGAACTTTCCGTGTGGTTTGTTGAGTACGGTTGTGTACTCACCCTTGCTCCTAATCCCCTCTTTAGATTTCAATTGAAGCTGGCGAGATCCAGAAGACCGTAGATGACGAAGTTATTTGGTTTTGGAGGCCTTAATCTATCTGCTCAAGCGTTTCCTGTGGGTGTTACAGAATGTATTGAGTGCGGTAGCACCTTTTGTAAAACCTTGGCGTTAGGCCCTATTTCATCTATAAAATGTTCAGCATTTGCTCTTTTATCAAGCAATGTACACTTTGTTACCTGCAGCTAAAATCCTGGGTAGCTGCAAAGGTATTTATACGCACCCCCTGAAAAGGGCGGTCCGTCACAGTGTGGAACCCTAATTAGTGGCTCCTTGTGCTGTGTTCTTGTGCTTGAGTTCGGTGCTATGGACTCTAAGGTTTGGCTTTATCAGAATCCCCTTGTGTCGTGCTCTTGTGCTTGCATGATTCTGGGCACTTAATCCGAAAGGCTGTGGTTGGGGATTGATCTTGTGCAGCTCAATTTGAGGCTTGACTGTGCACTTGGTGTGTCACTTGTGTGGAAGGGGCTTTGTATCTCCATCACCCAGGCCAACTACACCGTGGCACTAGTCGTGGCGATTGGATTTCTAGGACAACGACGTGATTGCCCTACCTTGCTCTATCTTCTGAACAACCTTTTGAGTGCTTGTTCCTTTGTGAGTATTCTCTGAAATATTCTCAATATTTGATGCCTTGTTGAATGCTCATGATGCAATTGGATCAATTAATGAATTAAACAACTGTAGTTGTAAATCTGGCCTTGAATTGTTAGCTGTGCTTCTTGATGTTGCTAGAAAGTATTAGTAGTCATTCACTGTCTTAGAGCTTGATAATATTCAGTACCTACTGTTATCTTCAAATGATTACTGTATAGGTCGATTTGATGCTCTTTTGATCACTGTCAAGTACTTGTTGGTTGCTCTAGTCATAGCTCTGTTGGTGGTTGACATTATAATATGCTGGCCGAACTGATCTTAATCTGAATTTCGGTTAGTCGAACAGTGAAATTGATTCTTTAAATACTTTGTTGAGCATGATTAGGAATGTGAGGGTTCAAGACCCTATTTACATAGTTAATTGTCTAGTTCAATTGTGATAAACTTGGAGGTAAGAGCTAGTCTCTAGCAACCCTACTCCGAGTGGCGAGGGAGGCTGAAGATTTAATCATTAAGAAGCCCGACACCTGAGAGCAAATTAAAATACTTTTTTGTTCATTAATCGTTTAGAAGACATGATTAATTTCATAGATGACATAAAAGTTATGATATACTTTATATCTTTGATTATGTCATTTTTACTATATTTGGATTATGTAAATTTCATCATATTGTTATTTGAAATTAGCATTATAAGCTTGCTCTTATTACCGCATTATCTACAACAATAACTAGTGTCATCAAGTCTCTGTCTCTTGTTGAGAAATATCAGAAGCTGCTGGAAGAAACTCGAAAGGCATTTGATTATGCGTTTTCATCTTTTTCTTTTTGACATTTGGACGCTCAAAACTCTTATTATTGCCAAATTAAAAAGAAAAAAGAAACTAGTGTTACAGCTTACATTCCCATGTCCATCACCACTGCAAAGCCATCAAAATATAGTTCTCACTTCTGACCTGGAACTTTGGGACCTAGCAGTTTGTGAAAAAGGTGTCCTACATTTTTTTTTGGCTGTTGAGACAAGCACAAAAGGCTGTCACTGCATGCAGGTGACGGTTAATAACTGATCGACGCCGGCGAGGCGGTGTTGCGGTCAGGCCAAGCCGACGAGCTTCTCGCTGAGCTCCCAGACCTTCTTGGCCTTCTCGGGGTCGCTGGCCTCCTCGGAGAGCTGGTTCTCGAAGGAGGCCGAGTTCTTGTTCCAGCTCCAGTACACGCCGGACTTGGTGAGGCTGGGGTCGCTCACCACCTGCGCCAGCCGCTTGCCGGCCTCCTCCTCGGAGACGTAGCCCTTGGTGATGTACTTCTGGAACGGCGGGAAGAGGAGGCGGAAAAGCGGGATGTGCTCGCGGAAGAGCCCCGTCGTGGCGATGCACCCGGGGTAGAGCGACGCGAACGTCACCCCCGTCTCCTCGTGGTACCGGCGGTGGAACTCCTGCATCGTCAGCATGTTACACACCTTGCTGTCCTTGTACGCCTTCGCGCCATCGAACTCCCCGCCGTCGATCATGGCGGAGCTGCCCACGCCGTTCAGCCCGCCGGCCAGCCCCCTCAGATCCCCCAGGTTCGCCTTCGGCGGCACGTTTCCCGCCAGCGTGTTCGTGTTCCCTGAAATCGAAAGGGTCTAAGAATAATTAGCATCTGAATTCTGAAACCAAGAAACGTCGTGCATGGCGGATAAGTAGGGGAAGCGTTCTTGCCGGTGATGGAGCCGACGATGATGAGGCGCTTGAAGGGGTAGTCGGAGCTCTTGAGGTCCTCGAGGAGCTCGCGGGCGAGGAGGAAGTGGCCGAGGTGGTTGACGCCGACGCTCATCTCGAGGCCGTCGGCAGTGTAGGACGGCTCCCTGGCGGTGGGCTGGTACACGGCGGCGTTGCAGACCACGACGTCGATCGGCATCTCGAGCTGCCGCACGTTCTTGACGAACTGGCGGACGCTGTCGAGGGAGGCGAGGTCGAGGTGCACGACGGTGTAACTGTCCTTGTCCATGCCGGCCGCCTTGGCCGCGCGCGACGCCTTGAGGAAGTCGCGGCACGCCATGATGACGTGCCACTTGCCCGTCTCCGCCAGGGCCTTGGCAGTGGCCAGGCCGAGCCCCGACGACGCCCCCGTGATGATCGCGGTGCCCTTGCGGAGGGTCTTCTTGCCGGCCGGCGACGCGGGGGTCACCGACGGCGAGGACACCGCCGCCGTCTGTGCGCGGATGGCCACCGACGTGCTCACTCTCTGCAGGCTCGTGTCACGAATTTCGGTTACGAACATTGCGTGGCATTGTCAAACTTAAAGTCTTAGCGACTATTTGTAAATACAAAGAGCAAAATCGACAATCCTATAGTAAAAGTTGGCCAAATCCACATCAATTTGCAAGGCCAGTGATAATTAGCACGTTCAATTTGTCAAGCTAAATCGGCAAACTGATCACATGAAAATGTCTGATTGGCTGGCCTAACTCCAGCAACGTAGTCATCTACTAGCAACGTTGCAATTAATCCTATGAAGATGAAACATGCCAATTTACTGCATTAGCCAGTTGATGTCGGTAAACATTCAGACACCAACCCACATACACAGTACTCGTCACTTGCAGAAGCACAATGCTCCTAATTAAAAGAGCACCATTGCGTTTGACTACACTACGCCGGCCACATGTTCATCTACAAACTGACAAACAAAGCTGCAGCCCTGCGATGATGGGAAATTGGGAAGGGGAAAACCTGCATATCTCTTGAATTTTAAGCAATTTGCTATTCTGCAGACATTCAGAAGCGGACACACACTGTCAGAACACGGAGGAGCATTGGCAGCGGCGCTAGTACTAACCAGCAGAGCACCATCAGAGAGCGAGAAATATGGTGTACCTTGGTGCGCAGGCCCAGCGAAGTGCCGTCCAATTTGAGGCCATCCGCGAGGCGAACACCCAAGAACGCCGAGTCCTTCACCGCTCCCTGCACACCAACGTCCCCAGCTGCAATTAGCGCCGTCCGAGACATTCGGCAATTCACCGAGAGCACTGAACTAGAGCTTCGACCAGAACAGGTCGCGGTCACAAGGAGGCACCGAACGACACTCGAATCAGCCAGCGATAGACGACGAAGCCAGGTGGAAGCTCGGAGCTGTCGCTTACCTCCTTGCGCGCGGAGAGCGCCGACGGGAGGAAGGAAGTGGCCGCCTGGAGAGCCATTGGAGCAGGATCGATTTGCACGATGCGAGAGATTAGCAGACGATAATGCTACCAACCGCGGCTGCGAAGAAGCTGTGTGTAGCTTGGGAGGGAGGCTGGGTGGGGGAAAGCGAAGGAGGCAGCGGCGCGCCGTCTGCCGATTTATACCAGGTGGAGGCTTGTGGTGATAAGGAGATAAGGGGTGGGGGGGTCGTGTCCACCTGGCGGCCGACCTGGCACCGGCGCGGCCAATAGGATTTTCCGGCTGGATTTCCCCTCACGGGATACTCTCTTTTTTCCTCGCTAGGGCTGATATTATTATTTGGGTATGTACATGTATCATTAAAAAAACTGACTGATTTTAGATCAATGACTCATGCTCCCCTCACTTTTTATATTAACCCTCATTCACTCAACTCTACCCCATTGATACCACCTTCCAACCGCACCTCTAGACACCACTTACACGTCTTTGCCCCTACGCTTTCGCACCTCCTTCTCTCCTATCGGTCTTCGTCGCTGCCTCTCGCCACCTTCTCTCCCACCGTCGTTGCCTCTTGCCACCTTCTCCCCCGTCATCACCATTGCCGATTTCAATCTCCCCTATCCCACCCTTCTTCCCCGACTTTGGCGGCTACTGCATTTGGATCCGTCACCAGCTCCTTTTCGCTTCCTAATATTCCATCACCCACCGCCCCCCCCAAGCCAACGCCTGGCGGCGCTCCCGTCGCTGTTGCATCCCATTGCCGGTCCTCTCGTCACTCCGGCCTCCTAAGTTCATGTCCTGTGAACCTCAAATCTTGACCAGGGTGAACCCAACTATAAAGAACCTCATCAAAACCTCAACGTAGATAGAGGTGGGCGGAACGCATGAATCGCGATGCAAATTAAAATGTTAGAGATTTGACTGATATTCCAAAAAAAATCATTCGATAGGTTTCTAGCAATTCTATTATTATTCTCGGAGCTGCTCTTGTGCTGATGATTTTTTTTTCCTAAGTAGGAAATGCTGGTCGCTGTTTGCCTCGATCGAGACGGTTCCAGTGAGTTGTTCCTGGATGGGCCGCTTTTGTTTGGTCTCGTGGCGAGGGGGCCCACAACCAGTATCTTGACGGAACGGATGAGATATCGTGTTTTGCTTTTTGTTTCGAGGGTGCTACAGCAACGGCAGTTAAAGGAGACGGTGAGTTCAAGCTACGACATCAATAGCTGGAGAGGATCGATGTACAGCATCATCCCCAAACAACATGACCACAACTTCACACTAAATGCCTCCCTCAGCGCTAAAACAACCAGGGGCGCAACCAGGGCCTTCCTACTTTCTAAATTTTCACAAATTCTCCATGAATCTTTGTGGGCTTTTGGCCTTATGCCAAAGATTGAGGTCCTGGCAGCCAGGGTTTACAATACTGAATTGAGCTCGGAAATCGCCCCCTCTCCCTACTGGTTTCAAAAATCACTAGAAATTGAGCTGTTTCAAAGTCAAACTTTTGAACTCCACGGTCAAACAAATTCAAAAAAAATCAAAAGTTGACTGTTTATATAAATTTTTGAGTGATTTTTGATCGGTTTTCTTTAAAAAAATGCAAAATAAGAGAAACAATTTGGAAGCCAATTTTCTAGCGATTTACGCCGGTTTTATTCAAAAAAAATTGCAAACTAAGCGAAACAATTCAAAAGCTGGTTTTCTAACATTTTCGCCGGTATTCAACTGGTTTTCCATTCATAATTTTTTTAATTTTTTGAATTTGACCGGTTTATTAACCGATATAGTTTATTGAGCCGGCTCGATATGGTGTCAATTTTTGAAACCCTGGTGGCAGCAATGCGCACACGTGAGCCAAGTTAGCTATCAATCATTCATTTATATTGTTGTGATCATCACAACAAGTGCATTGAATTAAGACAAATATTGGATATTTTATATGAAAATTCATACTATAAGACAATCAATACTTGTGTACTAAGCATCAGTATAGTAAAAGCTGGTTTATAGATTTATTGCTAGAATAACAGGATAGTACCGAGCAATTATATATTTATAATAATTTATTTTATCAAGGTTATGATTTATTATCACTTTAGAAATATGTGATAAATATTTTGGTTTTATATAAACTTTTGCATAATATATAAACAACTGTATGAAGATTACAAAATAAATAGATTATTATCGGCAAGCGCTCTTCTTAAAGATTATGCACAGCTGATTGTAGCTATTTGTATAGTACTATATTGCTGAGCATCTGACAAATATAAAATTTCTAGTTCGATCATCGACATCGTACTCCTCCTCAGACGCGAAGACGCCGGGATAGTCAATCGTCGTTTGACGCCATGTCGTTCCATGCGTCTTCATGAACGGAACCCATCCTGTCTTGCGCGGCGTAGGGGGAGGGGGGAGCCTCGCACGGTGATCGGGGTCGAGGCTAGGATCGGTGGAGGCGAAAGCGCAGTGCACAAACACCAACAGCGGCGTGAGCGTTCGTCGAGGTAGAAATAGAACCTACATGCAGGGTTCCAAATTTCAGCAAAATTTTGCCAAAATTTTGGATCTTGGACCCCCATGAGATCCAAACTATCGGCTGGATAAAAAATTTGAAATTGTTACAGTAACTTCTTTTTTTTGGCAAAATTTCGCTCAAACAGGCCAAAATTTCATGAAAAAAAAAATCTGGATTTTGCTGTTTTATGGCCAGATGTGACTTCAATTACATCAATAATCCATAAGAAAGTGATATTTGATGATAATTTATCAAAAAATATATATTTTGAGATATTTTAAAATTTTGGCAGAAACACTGTTGAAATTTTATAAAATTGAAGAAGCTTTTTCATGCTATGAAAAATTTATGATACTAACTCAAGAAGTCTATGATCAAACAAGAACTTTTTTGAAATATTTTAACTTCATTTGTTATCTTTTAAAAATAAAAAACAGAATTAGCATAAACAAGGTGGTAACAGTATCAAAATTTTATAAATTCTTTCATGTTTTATCATCATTTGAAAATTTTATGGTATCATTAGTGATTCATCAAGACTATTCATAAAAATTTTCTAATATGTTTTGAATCATTTTCCATTCAGTTGAAATTTATTGGTTAGCATTCGGTTGCATTTTACGAATTTGTACAAATTCATGAAGCTTGATCATCATGTAAAAATTTTATTAGAACATTAATGATGCATCATAATCATGCACAAAAAATTTCAAAATTTTATAACATAGTTTGTACTTGAAAGGATCGATATGTCGCCTAGAGGGGGGGTGAATAGGTGAATTAAAAATTTGCAATTAAATAAAATTACTCGAGGGCCAAAACCCGGACTGTCCGAGCTAATTGTCCGGATAGTCCGGAGTTAATGTCCGGATTGTCCGGAGTGTCCGGACAGGTGACTTCGAAATGAAATTTTAAATCTTTGCAAATTTTCAACAATCTAGCTGAATACAATTACTCTAAATGATGTCAGGTACCTGAGGAAAATATAGATCTAAAGCCAAACACAGAGATAAAGTAGATCGGGGCACCAAAAGATCCAAGAACTACAAACCCTAGCACAAGCAAGTGAAGAACACAAAGACAACGAATTTTTTACCGAAGTTCGGATTCTTGAAGGGAATCCTACGTCTCCGTTGAGGAGGCACAAAGCCCGGATCCCTCTTGACCCCTTTCCTCCCGGTGTTGCACGAAGCACTCGCCGGTCTTCACTTCTTGCCTCTTTCCTTTCGGAGGCTAGGCTTGCCTTCACAAACGACCGAGGCTCTCCACACAAAGTCTTGGAGACTCCCGGTGACTCCTTGCCGTCTAGGAGCCCTTCAAACTCCAAGAGTAATAAATACGCCGCTAAATCAACTTGGAGGATGAAACTTGTGCTCAAGAATCAAACAAGCAAGCTCAAAGTACTTAAATCCCCTCCTTTCTCCCCAAAGATGCAAATCAAATCGAAGATTCAAGTGGGAGAAAGAAGCTAGGGCTTGAGAGAGTGAGCTTAAGACTTGAATGCTGCAATGAATGAGGTAGGTAACGGTTAGAAATGGAGTGAGGGCTTAAATAGGTCTCCCAAAATCCAACCGTTACTCATATGCTGCGCAAACTCCGGAGTGTCCGGACAAATAGTGAAAGTGCATCTAGGTACTTATGTTATTTTGGTGATTAATGACAAACACATATAATGACAATCTACATAATTGTGTAAATGCTTAACTTAGTGCTTAACAAATGGCAAACCTCTAATATGATTATATTGCTATGAGACTAACATGTTTATTGCTAAGTTGAGTATTAGTCTCATATATTTAGAGGAAAATCAAGTGGAATGGTTAAGCAAAATTAAGGTATGCAATTTTGGTATCTCTTTTATATTTGTTATTGCATTCCTTTTGTGCAAATGCATAGTGAACTCCAAATAGCATGTTGATTATATATATGCACATTGGTTCATGTCATATTTATTTGTGCATATATATTCATTTGAGTTCATTATGTGCTTTGTTTTTAGTATGCATGTATTAACTAGAGTTAAACTTCATATTGCAATAGATTGACTTGGTGCATGAATGTTTTAGTTGTGTATCTTCTCATGCACCTCCCTTTGTGAAGTCTAATCTAGAGTTGGATCACATATTTACTCTTATTCCAAATATTATTTGCACATGTACAATTCGTGTATATTCTATCATGTGCTTCATTTAAATAATGACTGTGATCCTTGCCATGATTTAACTGATTCATCATATCAGCAATTATCTCTCTAGTGCATATAGATCAATTACATATTCATCATGATGCACTTAGTAGAGAACATTTCTTATGTCAAGTGTTTCCATTTATATTATGCTTCTTTATATGAAACACTTGTGGTACTTAATTGCTCACAAATATCAATTTATTCACATCTACTGAGCTTTTGGGACTAATGTCTTTCATAAGTGGTTTGGAAAGAATTAGGTCCCGTATGTGTATAATGACCAAGGTATCCGGGAGGATGATCGTTAAGCCGAGGTCAACAAGACGGCGGTGTCACCAAGAGTTGAGGACTAAGTCAAGATCGACTTGGCGTGGAGATCGTCAGAGAGGATGATCAAGTCAAGGTTGATGGGACGAGAGTCTCATGAGGTGAATTGAGTCAAGTTGGACAAGGCGAAGATGTCATCAATCATTTTGGTAAAAGACATCATGCACATTGCATCCACGGAGAAGACGGCATGCGGATTGAATGTAAGACTTAGATTTCTTTGATTTAATTTGAGTCTAAGGATTGCCGTACTATTAAGAGGGATGCAACGTCGAATGACTTTTAGATGTGTCAAGTGCTCAAATGATCCATCCTTGTGAAATTTAGAGAGAGAGTGGTATTGGTGGTACCGGAAAGTGAGAATTGTAGGTCACTCTTGGATTCTTGGTGAAATCTGGATTTATCCTTTGAGATTTGGGTAGTGAGACCTTGTTGGTTGTGTAGCCCTTGTTCTTAGCTTTCAATAGAGTCCAAAATCACTTAAATCAGAGTCCGGAATCAAAAGTTATGCTCTTTTTAAATCGGGTCATTGAGTCGATCCGGAGTATCCGGATATTTAGTCCGGACACTCGGAAATTGTCCGAGTCTCCGGGATTAAAGTCCGGACACTCCGGGTTAACCTTCTCGGTTCAAAGCAAATTCTTCCAGCCGGACACTCGGACTAAATGTCCGGATAGTCCGGGTTTCTGCTGATTCAAGCGGCTAGTTTTTGGGGACCTCTATTTAAAGCCTTCTCTTCCCCATTTGAAATGTGGCCGTTATTCCCTTTGGTTTGAGGTGTTCTCCTCTTGTTCTTGAGCCCCAAAACACCTCTTTACCCTTAGATCTAAGTGATCCCCTTTGTGAGAAGGGTTGGGAAGGGTTTGATGAGTGATGTGTTAGATTGAGTGAGATTTGATTTGTTGAGCACTTGATTTCATCTCCAAGCTTGTTCTTCGTGAGCATTTGTTACTCTTGGAGGTTGAGGACTCCTAGACGGCTAGGAGGTCGCCTACGAGCCACCGGTACTTTGTGTGGTTGGTCGTGGGAAGTTTGTGAAGGCAGATTCCGCCTCGCAAGGGAAGGAATCAAAGAAGTGAAGACCGTGAGTGCATTTGTGCAACACCGGAGGAAGAGGGTTGAAAGAGACCACCGGCTCAAGCGTCAAAGGAGTTGAAACGGCGAGTGCATTTGTGCAACACGGGAGTAAGAGGGTTGAAAGAGACCCCGACTCAAGTGTGACGGAGCTGCCTCAACGGAGACGTAGGATCCCCTCAAGGATCCGAACTTCGGGTGAAAAATCGTTGTCTCCAAGTTTGCCTCTTGCCCTTGCTTTATTACTTGATTTTGAATCTTGAAATTGCCCGATCTATTTGATTATTGAGTTTCTCGCTAGGCATCTACTTGATCTAGGTTCCTGTTAGTGTTTATCATCTTTGTGTTCAAGTAGATTGTTTAAAAGTTGGAGAAATTTCAAATTTCATCTCGAGGTGCCCAACCCGAGTATCAGGACAATTACCGGATAGTCCGGACATTTATCTGAGTATCCGGATAAAATCTCCGGACACTCCGGTGACCCTCGGCTCTTCAAGGTCTCCAATCCGAGTATCCGGACAATTACCCGGATAGTCCGGACATTTATCTGGAGTATCCGGATAAATCCGGACACTCGGATGAAAACCTTGGATTGTTTTATTCATTTGTGATTTAGTTTTAAATTTATTATTCGCCTATTCACCCCCCCTCTAGGCAACATCACCTGCCCTTTCAAATAGTCCGGAGTGTCCGGACTTCACTTGTTTTGCACAACCGAGAGGGTGAGCCCAGAGTGTCCGGACAAAATCTCCGGATACTCCGGACCACCCCGGATACTCCGGACATATTAACCCCGGAGTGTCCGGATACTCCGGACTTACCAGAGAAAACCAACCGAGGACCCCAGCCCGGAGAGTCCGGACTTAATGTCCGGATACTCCGGCCTGACCCCCTCGGCCAGGAGTACCCTTTAAAAGGAAATGCACTGTTTTAAAATTCTTTTGAGATGCAATTTTTCATTCTATGAGCACAAGCATATCCTAGAAGCGATTTTCCGTCGTATCCCCCTTAATAGAACGACTATCCTTAGACTCAATAAAATAAAAGAATTACAACTAAGGTCTTGATGCCGTCTTTTCAAATTTTAATTTCGGTGGGGATCTCCAATCGCCTTTCCAACGATGATATCTTCTTGATCAACTTGATAGAATCTCATTTACAACGTTAGTATACATAATTGTGTTGCCACAAATCACCAAAACTCTTTGAGGGGCCTAGATGCACTTTCAGTACTATTTTTCATTCGGATCAAACTTGTCGGTCAGTGTTTTATTAGAACAGTACCAATGTTTGAATTTTTAAAAATTCCTCAAATATGATAATCATCTAAAATTTTTATAGGAACATCACTGATATGTCAGGAACCTGCCGGCCCGCCCGCCCACCGCTGCTAGGCCGCCGCCTCCTTCCCTCATGGTAGAAAGCTTCGATCTTGAGTTGCATGCACCAGCCGCCCGTTCACTCAAAAGCTTAAGCTGATAAGGAAAGGAGGGCAATTCACTTATACTTCAACACTCCCCCTCACGTGCAGACTCCCTCAGGCCTAAGACATGGAATAGAAGTGGGTTGCAATTATTTTTTAAAATTGCGCTAACCGAGTCTTGAACTTGAGACCTCTTGGCTCTGATACCATATTGAGTTGCATGCATCAGCCAGTTCACCTAAAAACTTAAGCTGATGAGGAAAGAAGGGCAATTCACTTATACTTTAACACTCACGCACGTCATGCCGCATGCGGTGTTCTTCTGCAGGGACAGTATACACCGCCAATGGAGTCAACGTCGGTGTGCACAAGTGGAGTTGACAAGGTGAATCTTGGCATGCTGGGCGGTGAGGCGGGGAGCAATAGGGCACGCTGGGCACCCATTGCCGCCGAACGCCGCCGCCAAGAAAGATGCCAGCAGGCGCGTCGGCGAACAACAAATTTCGCTGCCGCGACAACGACAGCAAGGCAATTGACCGCAGTACCTATGCAAGGCGTCACGGCCCCATGGGCCGTGGTATGTACGCCCGCGACGCGTCTGCCGTCGTGGCGGCGAAGAACAAGCGCCGCGGAGGCAAGGGCGGCGCTAAAGCCTCATCGCCACGGCGGTTGCCAGTATGCGTCGGCGAGGCGGTGCTGCTGACGCGTACATCTTGAGGCGAATCTTTATTCTGCCACGCCCGGCCACGGTGAGGCGACTACAAAGATTGACTGAGCTCGTGGCGACAAATGGCATTGGCGCGGCGCCATCGCATAGCCCGGCGATGTCGGCGCGATGGGAGGGACGGCGCCGGATGCCAATCTAGCGGCGACGTCAAAGATCGAACGGGTGGCGACAAGGTGACATGCCCGGTCTTGATGGGGCTTTAAGCAATACAACGTTTGTATCATAGTATCGAGATATATACTCCAATACTCCTACATACCTAGCTATATGCGTATATCGTATCGTGTAATACATACGTACTAGTGTACTACTTTAGTGGTTGTTTGGATCTATAAAATATAAACTTGTTTTAGTAAAGTGCGTTTAGTCTGGTTTTTAGAAAACCAGTTTAGATCGGTTAGGTAGTTAGCGTGGGTTTTAATTAAACTATGTTTGGCTAATGGTGGTCACCAAATAGGTGTATGAGAAACACTGTTTGGATAGAAAATAAAAACACGTACTACCTTCCGACTCCTCTCATTTCCGCCCCTCTCTCTCTCTCTCTCTCTTACTTTCCCATTCTTTCTCGTTAGCATCGCGTGAGGAGAAGGGAGCCCAGCGATCTGACGAAAACGAGAGCGTCTTGCCACTCCTCGACCTCGCCCCTCTCCAACACCCACCGCCCCAATGTCGCCAAGACTACATCGGTCTCTCCGCCTCTCGCCGACCCGTCCTCGCCAAGATAGATGCGATTCAAAGGTGATTGCTTTAACTCTGAAATCGGGTGCGGGATGCTTTTGGTACTCATCGGCGGGGGACTTCGTTGATCCAGGCGCGGTGGTGGGATGGCCACCGTCTTGAACTCTGGGAAGAACACGCTGGCGGCGAAGCGTCTCCAAGAGCAAGGCAGAGAGGAGGTAAAGCCGAAGGAGGCCTATGTATGTGAAGGTGAGCATGGATGGCGCCTTACCTCGTGACGGTCGACCTCAAGATGTATTCCTCATTTGGCACGTTTTCTTCCTCACTTGATGTACAAGAAGCATCACCCACCGTTCTTGAAGATGAGGTTTGGCGCTGGAGAAGATTGGCAAGGAGGAGCTTTTCACAAGCGTTTGAACGGGAGAAGATCGTTTCACAAAGATTTTTCGACCTTACTACATCTTGATGCACCTAGACTTGAAAGGTCTTTGTCTTGGTTAATATTTGTATACGCATTTATTCCAAAGTTTACGAATCATCTATGTTCGTAGTTTGTATTCTTCTGGAGTTCACATAATGTGTCTATTGTTGTTCACTCTGTCCAAAACTTACATATATGTTTACATCAAATGTGATTTTCAGCATTATTTTGTGATGTTGATTAATTAGAAATATGAAACCATGAAGCTTGCATATATGTAGGAATTTATCTTTTGAATGATTCAACTCTTTTTTTGGTGGCAAAATGGTTATGTCAATCGAGCTCTAGGATTTTTCCTATACGAACAAATTTGCACATTTCTACGTTGTTACATGTATTCGCATTGTATGAATGAGGTGTGGCATGTCGTTGTAGATGATAGTCTTTTGTGTTGATCTGAATTTCTTTTGTATGTATTTATGAATGATGTTCATCGATTGAAACCTCTGAACAACCGTACAAAGAGGGAGAAGAGAAGTAGGAAATCTTGCATATCTCGATAGAAATGTGTCATCTAGGTAGTCTTACAAATAGAAATCAAACCTCTGAACTAAAGGGCAAACTAGAATTATACGAAAAACCGGTGTGGATAATAAGCTATTTTTTAGCGATAACAAAAGTTCAAGATGCTAAGTCGTTGACTAAACATTACATCATGGATGTGCACTACGCTGTTGATGATTAGTCCACAGCTGCCGAGCAATGCTTGCACGGACACGCTCACCAGCAGCTCGTTCATCTTCTCGTATATTAGATTGACTCCTTACTAGTTGATCACCATGGTCTTCATTATCTTGCATGCCCAAATTCTCATAAACCCCAAACAATTCATCATTCTGTGTAGCCTTCCGTATGAAGTTATGGATTATGCAGCAAGCCATAACAATTTTTACTTGAGTTTCATATGGATAAGGAATTCCTCCTTTAACTTTTAAAATAGGAAAACGAGCTTTCAGAACACCAAAAGTGCGTTCGACCACATTCCTTAGTTGTGCATGTCGATGATTGAATAAATCTTTTTCCCCTTTGTAGCACCGATTACTTCCACGGAATGAACCAATATGATAGCGATCACCACGATAGGGCGCAACAAATTTTGGTGTATTTGCATAGCCCGAGTCTACTAGATAAAATTTACCTGCAAAACAAAGTCCGCTGTTAATCAATCACTACTAGTATAAAAAAAATGGGCACTATGTCAGTTCACAAATCTGTTCAATTACCTTCAGGTACAACAAAACCTCCGCTAGTAACAGCCCATCTAAGCACAGCTTGATCTGATGCTGAACCTTCCCATCCAGCAACCACATATGTAAATGTCATGTCAAATGACACCACTGCCATAACATTTTGAGATGGAAAACCATGTCTGTTTCTGTAGGGAGTTTGCTCTTCAAACTTGATTTTTGCCTCAATGTGAGTGCCGTCAATAGCTCCAAGACAATTCTTCAAAGAACGGATCATTAATACAAATAGTATGATAGATAGGAAGTGTAGCGCACTCAATTTAGAAATTTACCTTGAAATATGGGTAGTACTTTGAATCAGCTCTAATTTTCAGTGGCACTTCTTTGGGTGGGTCAGTTATGTAAACATCACGCAAACCATTTATCGCATCTAAGACATTGTTAAAGTGTCGACTAATTGTTTCTCCTGAATGTTGAAATCTGTCCTGGATGACACGATTCCTAACACTGTGACCGATAGTATGCAAGAACATCACTAGTTGTTCATCCACTGTCATTCTCAGTGTATCGTGAAGCAAATTTCTCTCACACAGTTCATCCCTTAGCAAGTAGAAGGTGTGTTTATCAACACGTAGTTGATCAAAAAATCTAACAGGGTGCCCATCAAGTAGTTGTCGCGTCCGTTCAGCACCACTTAATTCCGATGTGTTACGGCTACTTTTGAAAAGTCTAGTGAAGAACACATCGCGAAATAAAGACACAGCAGCAATATTGTTAATAACCATCTGTTCTGAGTCAGAAATATCATCATCTAACACTTTAGATGAGTTCATGGCACCCTGCATAGTGAACTGAAATTTAATACCAAAAGTTCATAGTGAACTGAAATGTAATACGAAATGTTCCAACATAGAATGAAACTAAAATGCATGCATCAATAAGCCAAATGTAATCTAAATAGCGTAAACTAAGTTTCTAATTGATAGATCTAAAGTCCTTGTATCCATATAGTTCGCATCTCCTCGTCCATCTCAACAAAGACTCCCCTTTGTTCAGCGTTTGTAAATGTGGCTGCAGCCTTCACTTTTTGTTTTGGGTCAACGTCACTCATACTCTTTAGTATTCCCATACACGCTTTCACTGAATATGCTTCCTCCTGTAGGGCTGCTCTTTTCTTCATTTCAGCTATTTGGGAAGTGGCATCAGCAAGACTATCTAATGCATTTACGGCATCATCAGCTGTGCGCTTTTGTCCTCTAGGAATATCTTGTGATCTACTTCCACTTGCATTAGATGACTTTATCTTTTTCTCTGCCATCTTATTTTGTGGACAATTGCTTGGAGAAACCACTGGACTAACATGTTTCTCAATGCCTTCATTTTCCTTTGCTTCATTCTCAATTACTTCCTCATTAAGATCAATAACTGTATGCTTGCTTGATAAATTTGGACCTTTTCCTTTGCTTGATGTAGCACAAAACCCCTGTGCAGTTGAAGTTGCACATATCTCTTGAAGATCTGGCCAACTAGGCCACACTTTATCACGATATTCTTGAACTGAACTGTCTTTCTGCAATGTGTTAATATTTCGGTTAAAATTACGCACTGAACTTTGGAATCTAACAAAGAGATAGAATATAAAACTTCATAGATATAACGTACCAAAATAAGCTCCTCCCATTTGTCATTGGAAGCTTTTATCATTTTGTCATCATCATCCCAACCAAATCCAGTGTACTTAAGAAGTTTGTTCATGGTAGCATAGCAGGTCCTGAAGTACTTATGTCGATTCTTCAATTGTTGTAGTTCAAGTTTAATTTTAAATCTTTGCAAATTTTCAACAATCTAGCTGAATACAATTACTCTAAATGATGTCAGGTACCTGAGGAAAATATAGATCTAAAGCCAAACACAGAGATAAAGTAGATCGGGGCACCAAAAGATCCAAGAACTACAAACCCTAGCACAAGCAAGTGAAGAACACAAAGACAACGAATTTTTTACCGAAGTTCGGATTCTTGAAGGGAATCCTACGTCTCCGTTGAGGAGGCACAAAGCCCGGGTCCCTCTTGACCCTTTCCTCCGGTGTTGCCTGAAGCACTCGCCGGTCTTCACTTCTTGCCTCTTTCCTTTCGGAGGCTAGGCTTGCCTTCACAAAGCAATCGAGGCTCTCCACACGAAGTCTTGGAGGCTCCGGTGACTCCTTGCCGTCTAGGAGCCCTTCAAACTCCAAGAGTAATAAATCGCGCTAAATCAACTTGGAGGATGAAACTTGTGCTCAAGAATCAAACAAGCAAGCTCAAAGCACTTAAATCCCTCCTTTCTCCTCAAAGATGCAAATCAAATCGAAGATTCAAGTGGGAGAAAGAAGCTAGGGCTTGAGAGAGTGAGAGAGTGAGCTTAAGACTTGAATGTTTGCAATGAATGAGGTAGTAGCAGTTAGAAATGGAATGAGGGCTTAAATAGGTCTCCCAAAATCCAGCAGATTACTCATGTCTTCGCAAACTCCGGAGTGTCCGGACAAATAGTCCGAGTGTCCAGGACTTCACTTGTTTTAACAACCGAGAGGTGAGCCGAGTGTCCGGACAAAATCTCCGGATACTCGGACCACCGGATACTCGGACATATTAACCTGAGTGTCGGACTAAATGTCCGGATACTCGGACTTACAGAGAAAACCAGCGAGGACCCCAAAATGAGAGTCCGGACTTAATGTCCGGATATCTACTGACCCTCGCCCGAGTACCCTTTAAAAGGAAATGCCTTGTTTTAAAATTCTTTTGAGATGCAATTTTTCATTCTATGAGCACAAGCATATCCTAGAAACGATTTTCCGTCAGATCCCCTTAATAGAACGACTATCCTTAGACTCAATAAAATAAAAGAATTACAACTAAGGTCTTGATGCCGTCTTTTCAAATTTTAATTTCGGTGGGGATCTCCAATCGCCTTTCCAACGATGATATCTTCTTGATCACTGCATAGAATCTCATTTACAATGTTAGTATACATAATTGTGTTGCCACAAATCACCAAAACTCTTTAAGGGGCCTAGATGCACTTTCAGTACTATTTTTCATTCGGATCAAACTTGTCGGTCAGTGTTTTATTAGAACAGTACCAATGTTTGAATTTTTAAAAATTCCTCAAATATGATAATCATCTAAAATTTTTATAGGAGCATCACTGATATGTCAGAACTCGCTGACCCGCCCACCATCATTGCTAGTAGGCCTCCTTCCCTCATGGTAGAAAGCTTGATCTTGAGTTGCATGCACCAGCCTGTTCACTCAAAAGCTTGGCGATAAGGAAAGGAGGCAATTCACTTATACTTCAACACTCCTCACGTGCGAGGCTCCTCGGGCCTAAGGCGTGGAATAGAAGTGGGTTGCAATTATTTTTTAAAATTGCGCTTAACCGAGTCTTGAACTTGAGACCTCTTGGCTCTGATACCATATTGAGTTGCATGCATCAGCCAGTTCATCTAAAAACTTAAGCTGATGAGGAAAGGAGGGCAATTCACTTATACTTTAACACTCACGTACGTGCGCGCATGCGGTGTTCTTGCTGCAGGGACAGGTATACACTGCCAATGGAGTCAACGTCGGTGTGCAGACAAGTGGAGTTGACAAGGTGAATGCGGCCGCGGCGGCGCGGAGGCAGGGGAGCAATAGGCACGCGGGGCACCCGCCGCTGCCGAGGCCGCCGCCGCAGCAGTGCCCGCGGTGCGCGTCGGCGAACAACAAATTCTGCTGCCGCGACAACGACAGCCGCGCGCAGCCGCGGTACCTATGCAAGGCGTGCAGCCGCCCCACTGGACCGTGGGCGGCACGCTCCGCGACGTGCCCGTCGGCGGCGGCCGCAAGAACAAGCGCCGCGGAGGCAAGGGCGGCGCCAAAGCCTCTACTGCCACGGCGGCTGCCCAGGGCGTCAGCGGAGGCGGTGCCGTTGACGCGTACATCTTGAGGCAGATGCTGTTCCGGCCGGCCACGGCCGTCGGCGGAGGCGACTACAGCATTGACCTGAGCTCGTGGCAGCAAATGGCCGCTGGCACGGCGCCACTGCAGGGCCCCGGCGATGTCGGCGCAGTGGGAGGGACGGCGCCGGATGCCAACTGCGGCGACGTGCAGCACTGGAACGGGTGGCAGCAAGGTGACATGCCCGGTCTTGATGGGGCTTGCTAAGCAATACAGCGTTTGTATCATAGTATCAGTATATATACTCCAATACTCCTACATACCTAGCTATATGCGTATATACGTATGCGTGTAATACATACGTACTAGTGTACTACTTTAGCCTGTTTCGCTACACATGGTGCTTCCTAATCTGTTCTGTGCACGTATTATGGGGCAACAGGTAAATTAATCTGTACTACTACTATGTGCTTGCGTAAGTTATTGTGCACTTGGTAAGTCAAGGTCCAGAATTTGGATAAAGCAAAGCTTCTAGGGTATTTTCACTCTGATATATGTGTGGATATCTGCCAATCTATGTCAAACAGTTTCATGGTCCTTCAACTCACTTCTTAATTAAAGTAATGGTCACTGTACATAGCCTACGGGATCCCTTTTCTTTTAAAAAAACCGTATATGTCTTACACCACTATATCATGCACTATAATATACATTTCCACAATCTTTTCCATGTGTATATACACAGCTAGAAAAACCACTGCAAGTGAGTAATGAGAAAGGAAGCGATGGTAGGCAGACACAGCAAAACATCCCTTGCATAAGGAGTTTTGACACATATATGCAAAAGCTAAAAAACATACATGGTTATCAGAACTGATACAGTATTACAGTGTGATTTGTTTGTTTGAAATGCATTATAGCAGATTTAGCAGAGACCTGAGTAGTGGTCATCGGCTATATGGGCTCATGCCGATGGTGGCTTCCCGGCGGGGGTAGGACACGCGCGCCTTGGAGAAGTAGTAGTAGTAGGCTCCGGTGAGCACGCAGGTGATCAAGGCAAAGGCCGCGCCGGCTCCAAATGTTCCCCTTCGCACCGTCTCGCAGTCCGGTGGGTTTTCGAAGATAACTGTGCGGTAGCCGGTGTGGTAGGCAGATTGCACCAGCCCAGCCAGCAAGCACGCCTCCGCGATGAGAAATGTCAACCTGTCCAGAAGAAGCAAAAAGTTCAGGGTCCACCCTGTGTTGTACTGTTGTGGATGAAATATTATTCACTGGATGCTTCGTTAGGCAAATCAGCTATTCAAGAGAGTTTATTCAATGAAAGTATGAATACAAGCATTTGAAGAGATCATGCCATTTTCTGTTTCTACTTTTGTGCAAGATGAGAAAATATTCGTGCACTCACTGTAACAGTCCAATTAATAGATATGCATAGTAGTAAAATTAATTCGTAAAATTTGTACACATATGCTCCAATAAACAGGTAAACACATTACACCTGCCCTCAGAAAGTCAGAATCCCAATAATTTAAAAGTAGCTTCTTGCATCAGTAGGTGTAGAAAATAAGAAAAGCGGACAGTAAGATATGTAAATGGAACAATGTTTCAAATAGTTGTATCCAGGATTCTTGGCTAAAACTCTGTTTTTTGAATAAGGCAGACAATTGGGGACTTACAGTTAAGATTGTTTGTTGGCCAAGTTATCAAGGTCAGACATTTTTGGCCAAGTTTTGCAAAATATAAAAATTTTCATAATATTGCTGGAGATAAGGAAAAGGTTTCACAAATCAACCTGGTTCTGCAACAAACTAACTGAAAACCGACCAATCGCTAATTTATGTTGGTAAGCAAAGCAAATCGACTACGGTCGTTCTGAAATCAGAATCTACTGATTCCAGAAACTAACCTCTCCCCTGCACCAATTCGCACTTGCAAATGCTACCTAAACGAATTCATTGAGGCTTACATATCAGAAGGCCAGGGACAGGGTTAGGCTATTCCATTTCTGAGATTCTGTGTTTCTGATCCATCATGGGGTATATATATGTACTTGCACCCTAATGCATTCTCCTCTTATAACACTGATGAGCTAAAATCAGTTTCATACTGGCATGTCAGCGTCAACTTCACACGTGTACAATAATGAGAAAATATGTATTGGGATAGTTATATCTGAAGACCATGTATTTGTCCCACAGGTCCACAACGCACGCCAGACTGGTTGGAAATAGTTATTTAAATGCTTTTTTTTTCCAAAACAAATAGCAAACATCACTGTAAGGATAAACAAATGTTGAAACAACCTCCAGACAGGGGTAGTTTGGAGCTCATGCAGGCATATCTAGGACATGTTTCTTCTTCTTTCAATTAGTATGTGTCATGTGCAATCAGTTGGGAAAAAAATTGTTATATTGCTAGATCCAACTCAGAATAATATCAAGAGATAAACCAACCCAACAAACCAGAACACATAGTAGTATTAACCAATAGCCACTCATTGATTAATTGAATGAGTATGACATTGACACAGCCGGCTAGTCCATTCTTTTTTCAGCACCTGTAAAGCTTAGCTGAGCCAATGGATCAGTTAGATTGTTAAATGACAAAATGTGCACATGACCTCTTCATTCTGACCAATTCAGCATAAGCACTAACAAATGACCAAATGTAAGTGCACAGAATGCAAGACCATTTCCAACAACCAGTAAAGTCACATATGGCCAAACAACTTCAGCATGTTTCTTTCTTAAAGATACCTCTCATCACAGTTTGGATTCCACCGGAGCCTGCACTACACTAGCATTCCTATAATTATGCCCCCATGTGCTAGTCCATAAAGCTGTGTGTAACATAAATGCTAAATAAGTGGAATCAACCATATAAGTTTTCAGTTAAGGTTATACAGAATTTAAAATTGAAAAAAAAACACTTATGAAATCACATTCTTAATAAAAAAAACTTTTTATCTGCAAAATTCGTTTGGGAACCCTAAAAGCTGGTAAAACATAATTTGACATAACGTGAATCACCAAGAAATCCTGAAAACATTGTTGCTCTTAATAAAATTGTAGCTGAGCGGTCATCGTAAAAAACAATTACCTGATGGCTACCAACATCGAAAAATTTCGTCAGTGAAAAGCACAGCATACATTTTGATGCTTCTTGGACAGTAATTAGGTGATGTAAAATCGTCCCACAAGCATGATGGGAGTATCCTAGAAACTACAGTATCCCAAAGGAGTCAACATTGACCTTTCCTCTTTCTTGGGAAAGCCCTGGAGACTACCACTACATCACTGGTAAAACAACCGTTTCAGCATGACTCACATTAACCCACCGAGAATTTCGTGTATCCCTCGCTAACCAATGGAGTAAGTTCGCTAGTTTTGCGGTGGGTTGAGTCGTTGATCCGACACGCTTTCATACACACAACTCTCTGACTTTTCGGTAACCCCAACATGGACAGCTAAGGTTCCCAAACTAAATAAAAATACAAGAAAGCATACACGAAGAGAGGAAAGATCCCGACTTGCGGGACCCGCGCGTCAGCCTCACGTGGAGGTCAAGGTGGCTGAGGCGAGCGGAGGAGGGGAAGGAGATGGGTAGTACCAGGAGGAGAGGAAGAGGATGAGGGCGCAGGCGCGGGCGCCGCCGGGGCGTAGCGCCGCGCCGCAGCAGAAGCAGCGGCTGGCGACGGCGGCCACCGCCTGGCCCACGAGCAGCAGCGCGAGCGCGGCGCCGCCCAGCCCCGTGGCCGCGTCCGGCCGGTACACGCAGTAGGTCCACTCGTTCCTCGCGTCCGTCTCCTGCCTCGCCTGGCGGAGTCGACGGCAAGAACAAGAACAGCAGCAGCAGCGTCAGTACCGATACAGCACTAGCCGCGCACCGGCGGCGGAAACTCTTTTTCAAAAAGGAATTAAAGGGAATCGCGGGGTGGATCGGGCGCACCGTGGGGTGGCTCTGCTCGGCGCCGATGGCGAGGCCGAAGGCGACGACGTCGACGACCAGGATGACGGCCAGCACCGTGGGGGAGCCAGCCATGGGGGTTGGCGTCGCAAATTCACAATTAGCGGCGGCTCTGGTCTGGGATTTCAGCTTAGCCGGGTGCCGGACCGTCGTGTCGCGGGCTTTGGCTTTTGGATGCCAAAAACTCGGGACAAAAGGGTACGAGAGAGGGGCCTATACTGTAGTATCGTTTTCGCAAACCATCCTTGACCCATCGTATAAAATAAAGACGGATATTTATAATAGGTACAGCGAAAATATCATACTAAATTTATATTAAAATCTAAAATATATTTTGTATTTATAAATAAAATTATTAAAAATATCTCGTATAAATTTAGACGAAGTGAGCAGTAGAGATAGTTTATCTTACTTGCAGTTTCTTTTCATTTCTCACAACTGGGTCATGAGTTGTAAGTATCGTACAGAGAGACGTAATTAATGCTAGTTGTAGTAGAAGAAGGGGACAAGAAAGAGTAAGAAGGGTTAAGCAGTGAAAAGTCAAAATTCTGCTCTTGGCTAGTGGTCGGCTGACCGTTTCACCAACAGTAAAATACAGCACCTTGTCAATCGTAAACATGCTGCGTTGCGGCACCGGTACTTAGAGCAGATAAAAAAAAAGAACGACCACTACTTACTTTTTTATCTATATCGTTTAGAATAAGTAATAAATTTAATTTGAATAATAATTATCTTTAAAAATTGTCTTTAGAGAAATTTTTTTACTATAACATTAAAACTTATATAATAACTATCTTTTATTCATGTCATCTAGAGTAAATATACTTGCTCAAACTCAGACTTTTGACTGATGATAGCACATTGTTTCCCGTACGATGTTGTCTACTGCATGAGAGCTTGAGCTAACAGATTCAAAAATTTAAATGGTTCCTGCATTATTGCCAGATTTGTTTCAAAACTGATGCCTCTAAACACATAGCTAAACAGACACTGAAAAGGGTTCTAACTTCTAAGCTCTGACACTCTGCTACCAATCCTTTATGTCTCATTAGAGAGATGACAAAAACTTTGGTATTCTTCTTTGTGGATGCTAATGCCATCTAAATTTCTGTGATAAAATAGCCAAAATCCAAAGTAGAGGCCATGGTGAAGTAAAGAGTCCTCCACTTGGGCCATTTAGCAATTTCAGCCAAATAAATATTCAGTTACCAAATTTACCTATAAGAAGAAAAAAGAGAGAGCTGTAAGACGATAATTGCTTATCTGCAGTTCAGACATAACTACTAAAAAAAGATTGTGGGATATACATACCTGTAAATTACACTTCACATACAGAGAAAAAGAAAAGATCTCTTCTCGATGAACAGTCAAGAGTCTCAAGAATGTCTAGTCAGAATTCCATCGTTGCAAAAAGCTTCCGCCGAGCATTTTACTAATAATGCAAAATTTAAATAATGCAAGTCAAAGATTACTTTGAATAATTCAATCAACATGCATTGGGATGAAACCTGATCTGAGCATTCTTGCTTCAAAGTCATAGATTATCTTGAAAGATCTTGTAGGTAGGTTTCCTAAAATCTCAACCCCTCAGATGACAGCTCCGCTTGGTCGGAATATCAAGCACAATCCCATGGATGGATCTCAACAAAATAAACACTCTTTAGAGGCAATTCCAAGATCATGTGAATGGATTTCAGCTGCACTACTGGCAAATGAATCGCTTCAGTCCACCTCAGACTATCCCCATACAGATTCCTTAAACATTGCAGTTGTAAGCCAGAAATAACCTTGTCTATTGCGTTGTACATAGGCAGCAACAGGAACATATCGAAGCTCCCAGAACAAAAAAGTCATCAAAGCACCTATAATTTAGAACTCAGGTCGATGGAAGCTCCCTTCCGTCCACCACGTACCATGCCAAACAACTGGATAGAATACACTGGCTGGTCCCAATTGCTGAAGTTGAAATTGTCTGAGGACATCTCTCAATCGACAAGCTGATCACTGTGTCTCCATAATCTCTTGGTTAAGAACAGTAAACATACAGTAGATCATCCAAAAGTTGAACATTGTGTCATCGCATTAATATTTCTGTCTACGAAAAACAACAGATAATGCATGCCTAAATATTCGCTATGACCAATGTTGCCAAAGCCGGAAAAAAGGAAGACAGCACAATTACTTCCTTAATTAACACAAAAGATAAATGTTCATGCAATCGATCACTATATCACTCTCATTTCATAAGACATTTTGACCGGAAAAGAACACTGCAAAAATGTATATTTTGTCCACAATATATAAAGAGGAAAATAAAAGCCAATAGTGACCATACAAATAAACAAACCCAGTTAATTATATGCTGATCGGTGAACATGTTCCACTTAACATCCCCATTAAAGAATTACACCCCCTCCAAGAGTTGTTATCAGTATACCACAAAAGGAAATAAACATCTGGAGTAAACCACAAAAATTATTTGAAGGAATGCAATTTTACAGGTCCGCATATCAACAGAAATTCAATATCCAAAAGTTCGACAGAATAAAATTTGACAGAAAATGAAGTAATTACAACCGGGCGTCTGGGTTACATATAGTTTTCGAAGAAAAGGGCTTACCTGGAGTATACGGGACAAATAATCCGTGCACAATTGCTGGCAGCTTTCAAAACAAACCAGCAAAACACACATAGCCAAGCAGATATTAGCAAGGAAAAACAAGAAAAAATAAAATAAAAACCTATATTAATAGATGCATTCATGATTCACCTCAAAAGATGATAAAGAAGTCGTGAATTGTGAATTTGTGATTGCCCGCTGAGAACATTAATTCATGTGTAACTTCCACAGCAAAGTCATCATGTTCCAAGGTACAGTTTTTGTGATATAACACTCCTTGTATTTGGCCACCTGACCTTCTTCAACCCATTGGGATATCAAGACTATAAGATTTTATTGTTAGACAACATAAGAAAAAGGTTGTGATATTACAGTAATAAATTAAGCTATCCATCCAAAAAAACGACAAGGAAAATGATACGAGAATATTTACACACTCCTTAAGGAGAATATACCCAGACATTTAATTAAGTAACACTCCAGGCTGTTTTTATCAGCCACAAAACCATTGCTGGGAGACAATTCAGAAATTCCTTGTATCCACTAGAAAATGGTATTTTTCAGGGAGTGCCTTTGCATGTTGCTGATATTTCCCCTTCGAGAAAACTGATATTAGTAAGGAAGCAGTAGAAGCTTCAAGGGAGAAGTTGTTTTCATCAATTTTGGAGAGGTAGGCGCCAGCCCTACTTGTGTCACCTCTCTGCAGTAATTTCCTTACTATAGCATTAAGCATACGGCAGTCTGGAGCACAGCCACTCTTCTCCATGGCTAAAAACAGATCATTGGACTCTTCTCCCAATCCTTCTTCTATGAGATTTCCTATCATCAACCTGTAGGTCACAACATCCGGCGCTAAACCATTGGTCGAGATAGCAGCAAACAAATCCATGGCTTCATCCTTTCTGCCATGTTTAAGCAAGGCATCAATCATAATATTGTAAGTGCAAGTATCAAGCCGAAAACCCATCGAACATAGCTTCTGAAAAGTTCTGAATGCCTCACCAACACAATTATTTTTACAAAGTCCTTCTAGAATTATTTTGTATGTGATAATATCCAATGGTGTTCCACTCTTGATCATCTTGAGATAGTGTTCCTTTGCATCAGCAGTTCTCCCAGTCTGAAATAAACCGTGCAGTACAGTGTTATATGTAATAACATCACACTTAACTCCCTTGCTCATCATTGCTCTGAAAAGAGCTAAAGCATCATCTGTCCTACCATTTTTACAGTAGCCATCAAGCAAAGTATTATAGGTAACCGTATTAGGTTTCAAGCCAATTGAGACCATATCATCAAGTAACTTTGTCGCTTCATCCATCTTGCCAGCTAAGCAATGTCCATCTATTACTGAATTATAGGAAAAAACATCAGGCTCCACGCCTGCACGCACCATCAAGTCAAAGAGATCTTGGGCTTCTACAAGCCTTCCTTCTTTGCACAGGTTGCTCATTATTGTGTTGAAGAACACTGCGTTGGGATGGATGCCTCTATTCATCATTTCAAATAATAACTCCTCAGCCTTCTCCCATTTGCCACAGGTGCAAAAGCCATGAATAAGGGAGTTAAAAACGATAATGTTAGGAATTAGTCCTTCATTGTTCATTCGATTGAAGAGGTAAATAGCATCATCCACTCTACCTGTGCTGCAAAGTGCATCTATTACCGTTCCGTAGTTGACTATATTAGGGCTCAATCCGTGCTGCTGCATTTTATTAAATATATACATTGCATCATCAACCATTTTCACATTAGCGTATGCCCATATCTGTATGTTGAAGACATGATGGTTAGGTGGAATACCATTTCCTACCATCAAATCTAGGAGATCCTGCATTTCAACAAGAGCTCCTTTCGTAGCATACCCATGAAGCAGAATGCCATAGGTAGTAGCATCGGGTTGTTGGCCCTTCTGAACCATAGAATCAAATATCTTTCTAGCTTCTGCACATCTTCCGTTCTTGCAAAGATAGTCCATCAGCGAGCTATAAGTAGCAACATCTGGTTCAACACCATCTCTAGACATTTTCTTGAAAATTCTGACAGCCTCTTTCCACTGTCCTGAAGAGCAATATCCGTGGAGAAGACTATTGTATGTACAATTATCCGGTGTAATATCTTTATCAAACATCCGTTGAAGGACCCCCTCGGCCCTATCCATTGCTTGAGCTTTGCACAGGCCATCAATGATTGAGCTGTAAGTCACAACATTTGGTGAAATCCCCCAATCCTGCATTTCACGAAACAGACTGCTAGCCTTGTCCACCTCACTCTCTTTAGAAAAGCCATCGATCACGGTGGTGAACGAAAACACATCTGGCACGCAGTTGCCTTCATCATCAACCATCATGTGGAGCAGCTCGAGAGCTTCTTGGCTCCTCTTCTCATCGCAGAGCCCCTTGAGAAGAATGTTGTAGGAGACGACATTAGGCGTGCAGCCAAGCTCGGTCATTCTGCGGAGCACTATGTCCATGGCCTCGCCCACCCGCTTCTCGGCACAGAGGCCCTTGAGCAGAGGAGTGAAGACGATGGTTTTCACCCCACATCCCATGTTAATGATATAGCCGAAGGCGGCGAAACCGAGGTCCAAGCGGCCCGCGCGGCAGCAACAGCCGATGAGGATGCCGTAGGTACATATGTCGGGAGCCACCTTCTTGTCGCCGGCTCGGGCCATACGGTTGAAGAGGGAGACGGCGAGCGCAGGGCCATCTCGCACGGAGGAGGAGGCCGGGGCGCGGCAGACGGCAGTGAGGAGATGGTTGAAGGCGTAAACCGAGGCTGGCCTGGCTTGCGGGAGCAATTCGTCGAAAAGGTTGAGTGCGTGCTCGGGGCGGAGGTTTCCCGAGTGGGCGAGGTCTCTAATGATCTGCTCCAGCTCCGAGCATGGGCGGCGGCCGGCGCTCGCCCGGCGCGACATTTCCGGCTGGGAGGAGAGGCAACGCACGCGACACGACCGGTGGTGGGAGCTGCATGCCGCTCGCGCTCGGGGAGGAAGGAGAGGAAAGAACAGCCAGTAGTGGCACCGCATCGGCCTCTGTATCCGTGGGAGCTCGCGGTCGCCCTCAATGGTGGTGGCGGCGGCGGCGGCGGCGGTGTCAGATCCCTTGGCCACCGGTTGTCGCCGGGTCGTGAGATCGCCACAATCGCAGGAAAAGGGAAGAAAGAGTAGGAAAGAAGAAAGGAACAAACAGTCAATCAGATATTTTTTTCATTCTCCCCATCCAACGTATCATTACAGAACTTATATGCTCCTCACCACGCCAAAGTAAAACTCACAAAATGAATTACTGAATTCGCTTCCTTTACTCCCTTCGTTGCCGACTCTGTTATCTTCTTCCTCCAACAAGTTTGCTAGCGCACCAGGCCTGGGCGTGACAGGCGGCAGCGGTGTTGGTTCGAGTTGGTGCGGGACGACGGCCGTAGGCTGGGAAAACCCCTCTTGTCGTAGAATAACTCGACTTTCTTTTCTTTTTCAAAGATTTTTTTTAACTAGCCCGGTGAATACATTTGCAAAAATAACTCCTTTCTTTATACGGAAGATACAGCAGACGATACATATCTTCTATCGCACCTTAGAAGATAGGTCGCTAACATCCCAATAACTTAAGTGACCGCATGGGGTAAGCACTTGTGCGCGGGCCGACAGGCTCTACCATACTACCTGATCGAGGAAGGAGCCCTGTCGCGGTTGGGCACCTCCTGCTCCTGCGGCCGGCTGAGTTCTCCGATGGCCTTATGTGCTTCTTAGATGTGGCAAATGATAGGTGTTGTTTGCCGCACCTTCCACAATAGAGGAGCTATTTTGGCAAATGCAAACATGAGAAAACTAGATTAAAAAAAACTACATAAGCTAGATAAGCACAGGATTCGAACAACCCAATATTTGTCACATGGACCGAGAAGAAAGAATGATTTTTGCCTCTTTCTTTCATCAAGTAATTGCTTGATGGAAAATTTTGGGCATTTTAGTCAATTTCGCAATATTTGTCACATGACCGGGAAGAAAGAATGCTTTTTCAAGACGATTGTGGGAAAAAGCATCCATAATCCTTACGTTAAAGCAAATAATCGATTTTCTTTTAAGTAGAATTGGATGAGTTGCCCCGAAAGGGGCCTTAGGGTATGTACAGTGATATAGATAGTAACTGTCTGCAATACATCTCCGTGTCATATATAGACATATTTAAAGACAGTTTATACACTTAATTATCTATATAGATGTCTATAATGGTCACTCATACAATTAATAGACTATCTATACAATGATACAAATAGTCTAAAACCATCTATAAGATAACATTTTTTCTCTCTCCTATTTCGCTCTCTTTTACACTGTCTAAAATCCTATATGGCATTAAGTTATAAGCAGTGGCGCGTGTATTATTGTACATGCTCTTCAGAGCAAACAAAGACCTAACGGGTTAAATTAATATTGAGTAAATTGCACTACACGTATAACCACCTGTCAGTGGGTGCAACTAGGTCATAGTACTTGATCGTTGCTTAAAGTGGGTCATAGAATTTGTTTAAGGTCTTATTTCGAACGTAGAAATTTCACGTAAAACAATTTGATTACCTTCGTTTGGAGACGGCCTATGCATTTGTTGGTACGAGTGTTGCTAATAATTCAGCTGCCTTTAAATAAAGTTCAAAAATAATTGTGGACCACTTCCGGTCCCTGGATCTTAAACGGTTGGACCCTGTCCAATTCGAAGTGGTTTTTGAGAGATGTTTTCATGTTTTTTCTTTTGACAGTTGCACAAATATTAAAAACATGAATGAATGGTAGATAGTGATTACTTACTCTTTCGTTTTCTTTAAGATCTGTGCAATTTATATTAAGAGGAAAAACATTGAAACACTGCTCGTGATTTCTTTAATCTAAGGATCGCACCGATAGACTAGTTTCATGTACACCAACTCCTCTCCCTTTGCTGGACGAAGCGTAACTCGGTTGTCAACAGGAGTCATTGAACTCCCTGCTCACCTCACAAGAATAATTAAAAACTAGCAAGAATAACGCGCTACGCCGCGTCGCGCACGACGATGTAGCGTGAAAAATCTGAAGAATTTGGTTGTATTTTCGGTTTGCGTTCTTTTTTAAAAAAATGGGTCGATTAGGACAAATCGCGAATCCATGAGATGCTATAAACCTTCAACGAATCAGTATTTTTTTTGAGAAAACATTGTTAGGACTGTCGGCGAATCTATAGGGTTGTATAGATCTTTGATTGAATCAGTATTTTTTAGAAAACCATTGTTATGACCGTCGGTGAATCTATGAATTGCTATAAACCTTCGTCAAATTTGTGTTGTTTTAATTGTAGAGATATAAATTATTTTTTCCGGGTCCGCTCCACTAAAACCACCGGAAGGACCTAAACGTAAACCACGGAGGACCTAAGCGTAATTTCGATATTTTTCGGGTCTATTTTATTAAAAAATCGTCAAAAGGATGTAAACGTAATTTCTAATTTTCCGGAGGGCTTATTTGTGAGGGGGGTGACGTGGGTGGGCTCAATGGCCGGGAATTCTCGGCGCCATAAGGATAGTTGTTATTAGAGAGGACTGAGTTGTAGCTCAGTTGATATGTGTTGCCGTGTTGTGCACATTGCCCACCCTAGTTTGAACGCTCGCCAATTAAAAAACAGATACACAGCATACGCATTAAGTGAAACAATGTTTTCCTGCACTCCGAAGATCACGGAGTCTCCAATTAATTTCTTAGCATGTGTAGGAGACAAACACGTGTGTGTACAAGTGGAGCGTGAGTGTAATATGTATCAATTGTGTGACTCCGCCTCGTATCTCTAAAAAACTTCTCCCCTTTGCAACCTTAAACCTCCTAACGTCGCCGTATCATCTCTCTCTAGGGTTTTACGTACACTTCCAAACACCACCACCTGTCCCCCTCCCTCGTCGCCACTCGTCATAGTCTTACCCCGTCGTGCTCTATCCCGGTGTCCCGCTTACCTCCGACCATTGTGATGGTGGGTAAGGAGGGCGAGTACGTGACATTGTGGGAGCTGTTTCGGCTGCACGTTGAGTCGTTAGACTCCTTCCTCAAGGAGAGGCTCGACGAGATGATCCTCTCCATCCGCCCCATCAAGATCGTCGAGCCCTCCTCCAACACCATGCTAAGAAATTAGATGCACACCATGCCCGCACGTTGCTGTGAGTGGAAGGAATTGTTGAGACAGGCAGAGATTTAACGGAGAGTGGGTTTTTTGGGTAATACCTCCAAAAGGGGGAAAAAGTCGCAGTGCAATCGTAAGTTTTTAAAAAAACCACAGAAGTTTGATCACACTCTAAAGTTTTTATGGTAGCTTAGGTATGCTCTCAGGACCACTCTCACAAATTTTCAAGAATTTACAAATTTAGTAGCTCAATTAAATCAATGAAGTCGCTCTAAATGCATTAGTAGCACCACCGGAATTTTTAAAAATCAGAAAAATCTGATCATGATCTAGGATTTTTACAGTAGGGTAAGCATGCTCTCAAGACTCTCCTCAAAAAAATTCAAGAATTTGCGAAGCTATTAGCTCAATCAAATTAGTAAAAAAAAAATTAAAATGCAGTATTACCAATTTTAGAATTTTCTAAAATTGCACAAGTTTGATCATGACCCAAAAAAATTCTACTTGATTTAATAGCTCAATTAAATAAGCAAACCTGATGCAAAAAAGTTTAGAAATAATGGCTACCATGGGATTAGAACACGCAACCTGTCGGCCAAATTGCAAGGTCTAGACCAAATGAGGTAAAGTGGGCTTGACTAATAGAAACCACAGTAAAAACCGATGCATGGCGGGCTGTCGTGCAGGGGCGTTTAACTCCCAACAGTAGTAGTTGGGAGATACTAGCGCTCAGACATCCGATCACTGTTTATTCTATCGGACGTCTCTTGCAACATTTTTTTTTCTTTGTGTGTAACATTTTTTCTGACGCGTGCAACATTTTTGTTGAACGTTTGCAACATCCGTTTACTGTAGTGAATTTCACTGTTTGTCGAAGAAAAATGTTGCACATGTTGGTAAGAAATGTTGCACGTGTATAAAAAAAATGTTTGCAGTGTATCCGAAAATTTCGGACGTCTAGACATAAGTCATTAGGTAGTAGTATTTATTATGATATCCTTAGTACTTCAATTAGTTTTTTGTTTTTCGGTTTTCTCTTTTGCTATTCAGTGCAGTGATTATGTATAGCTTTAGGATTTTAGCTGTTGCAACAGGTAGTACGAGCTATCAGTGTCCAAATTCTTTTTTTTTTTTGGGGCCTGGTTAGTAGCAATTGGCTGTTGCAGGACACACTGGAGAATTTCCATGTTCTTGTAAAGCTGGGCAAAAGGGTGCAAATTCTCGTGAATCATCATGAGATGCACCGCGTGTACTTCATTTGGCCACTCGCCACAGTAGAAATTTAAGATAATTTTTAGGATTTCCTGGAGTTAAACTATGGGCAAATTCTCCTTAAAAAAATACTTAGTACCAACTTAGAGCTACTAAATGACAGATTGGATTTATTTTATTTTATTTTTTACTGCCTCTCTGTATGCGGATGCTGAATGTCCATGAAACCAATCAACACTAGAGGGAAGTTTGGAACGCACGTTAAATTTGTGGACATCTGGATTAAATATCGCACATTCGCACTGAATGATGTATCAGCACAGCGTGGTTACTGTTTCCCTTTTCTTTCTTTTTTTTCCTCTTTATTTTTCCTTTTAACAATTGTCTATACTATCCTTGGAGAAGGGTGGGTCATGTGCTCCCGCTGATGAGGGATGGTCTGTTGTTTGGATAGGTTTTTGTGTAGTCCATACGAGACTGCAACTTAAGTATTACTCGGATCTTAGAGTTGTCTGATTGAACCACAAATAATCCGTTTTTTGACCCAATGGTCTATATGCGACTGTTTAAGTTGCAATCCCAATCGAAACTGCATTGTATCTCTTTCCTGTTGGCTAAACCACACTACCCCCAGGAGGTTTGTAATATTTCTCTGGGATTTGCTTACCTATTTTTTATCTTAAAATCGTAGGCTATATAGAACACTCTTTTGGTATGTTCTTATTGGTCTCCTCGTGAAAAATTTAGATAGGTGTGTGTCAGTTTGCATCCATTCCCATCTTCTTTCGAGTCGAAACTTTTTTTTTCAAATCGAAAGTTACGAACAGAAAATTTTTGAATCAAAAGTTTTTGAAATTTTCCATTCTAAAATTTTTTCACTTGAAATATTTTTGATTTGAAATATCTTGAGTTAAAATTTTCCTAGTTGAAAGTTCCTCGAGTTGAATTTTCCAAATTGAAAGTTCCCGAATTAAAATTTTCAGATTCAAAATTTTTTGAGCGATTCAAATTTTTCCAAGTTGAAAATTTTCAATTTGAAATTTCTAGAGTTGAAATTTTGCATAGTTAAAACTTGTTCGAGTTGAAATTTCCTAAGTTGAATTTTTCTGATTTGAAATTTTTTTAGTTGAATTTACTATGAGCTAAAACTTCTTGTTTGAAATCTGGAAAGTTAAATTTTCCTGATTTGTAGGGGGGGAAGGGTGGAGATAGATGGAGAAAATGACACATGGCAGCATAGGAGGGTGTCTTTAAATATTTTAGTTCAAGGATAATCTCAAACTAGTTGTCGGTGTTTCGTATATCGGCAAGTAAATTTGTAAGTTAAGGGGTCGCGCGCTCCCTCTCCTTGAATGGTTAGACTCAGTGAGCCCAAGATGTATACTGGTTCGGGCCAAAAGTCCCTACTCCAATTCGTGTGGTGGTTCTATATTGCTTTGGGTGCAGCAGACTGCACGGTGTTACAAGCGAGGGCTTAAGAGCCGGCCTTGAGCGCCTCGTCCGAGTGGGAGAGGTAAGAACTGTGTACTCGAAAAAGCCGTGTGCTCGTAAGTGCTCGTAAGTGCCGGGGTCCCCCTCCCTGAGGGTCCTGCCTCCCCTTATATAGACGGAGGGGGCAGGTTACATGGGAACTCGGAAAAGAAAGGATGGGGTGTCCTCGTCGAGAGTCTGGTCTTGATCTTAGCGACCGATTTGGTTCTGCTCATCCTATGCTGGGTCGGTAGACACAGCGAGCGGTGCTCCATCAGGAAGGGGCGCACCTACTCTCTGTGCGTTTGTCAGATGCTGACGTCGTAGTACTTGGTCCTAGTGTCGCCTTGGGAGGGAGCGAGTCCTCCCACTGTGCATGACAGGGCGACGGGACTGGTACTTGACTTCGGCAGCCTCCTCGCCGCCTCGGGAAGGAGCCACCTACCCTCGCACGGCCGTCGTGTCCGTGGGGCAGGTGACCAACTCGAGGTTGACTGGCGACGATCTTTTACCCGATCCTTTAGCGGAGGTCGTCCGGGCTTGGTCGGAGGTTGTGGGGTTCCCAACCCATGGCGGGGGTCGGAGCTTGCGGTACGCCCGACCTGTGGGGGTCAGACCGTCCCCTGGTCGGTTGGGTCGGGGACGAGCGTCCTTCGTGGCCCATCGGGGCCTTAGGCCAGAGCTGGACTCGGGGCAGCCCATTTGTCATTCCGAGCCGCTGGAGGCACCCATGGTATGAGTACTCGTCAGTAGCCCCGAGCCCCGAGCCCCCGAGCGGGTTCGTCAGAGGCGGTCGGGGGTTTGCCTTGGTCGGGAAGAATTCGACCAAGCGTGGCGGGCGGACTTGGTCGGCGAAGTCCGACTGGGCGCATGAGGGCGGGCCCAGTTGGCTCTGTGCTCCGAGCGGGTCGGGGGCTGTCTTTGGTCGGTAGAGTCTGACCGACTTGGTCGGCCGGTTTCGACCGGATGCGCGCGAGCGCACCCGGTGGGTGTAGCCATCAGAGTAATTGATTAAGCATATCCATAGTATGGCGTACACCGTTGTATTAGAAAGTGTGGCTCCCAACACCTCGGTGTGGGCACCCCGTCGAGCAAACCTAAAAAGGAGAGTCCGTACTACTTCGGCCCTCCAAAATGCAAAGTTAAACTAGATAACTTAATTGGTTTAAGGATGCCCCATAACAACACTTGCGGTTTGCACAGATTTCTTGGATCTATAGCGTCCCATTGTTCGGTCCTTAATCTAACACGGGCGACACTTCACCCTACACTACGTGCAAGGCCCTTATTGCACTTCCGGCTATTGCCAATAATCACCCGCGTCAAACCATAGTTTTATTTTGAGTTTTTAATCAAAATACCCGTAACTAACAGTGCTATTCCCAATGTTTTCAGGAAACAATTTTGATCTGATCATCAATCTTGTTGATTCTAAGGCATGACTAAGCATGATTATGTAATCGTATATACCCATGTTGACATTAAGTAATGCCTATCCTTTAATCTATGGTTATCAAGGTTCACATGTCATACATATCAAGGAGGTTTTTTGAGACAAGAGGTATATCTACCAATAACACAAAATAGCAAATTTACATAAAGTAAACGTATGCATGAAACCATTTGATAAACAAAAGGAAAATAAATACTGGGATCAATATGGTCAAAGGGGTGCTTGCCTTGCTTAATTACTGCTTACGACGAAGTCGAGGCTATGATTGATGAAGGCGGCGATGCTATTGGGGACGTTAAGTTCTACACATCGATCAACGAAAATATAGCAAATAACATATTTCAATAAGGGAAAAAAGAAAGTAGATAGAAAGTCAAATAAAGACAATCTTACAGAAAGAAGGCATGGCTGTGGTTTGGATTAGATGATTTCAATTTCTCGTGTTTTAAATAATTAAACTTTACATTGATATTAGTTTTCAAGTTTGATCGGAGGACAACTTACTTTTATACATTGTCTATTTTACTCTACGAATTTAAGAAGCTGAATTATGTATTCTTGTATTTATAATATCGAATTCAAGATGCAAAAATAGTTTGGATTAATAGAATTAATCATTAGTTGCAAAGTTCATTGATTTATTATTCACAATATGATTTCGGGTAACTTTATCACTTATGGGTTTTACTTTATTAGGATTCAGATTCAAAGCAAGATAAAATAAGAATATTTTCTTGATTATTACAGATTAAATCCTAAGGTTCATTTCTGGGCTGTTAGTTAACATAATTTGCGCTTAGACGAGATACTACATAGGCTACCAAAAGGGCTTAAACAATCACATTAAATATGAGCGAATAGTTCTTTATCATAGATGGATTTCAGCTTAGAATTTGATTTACGCATGTTAGATCCACTGATTTAGGCTACAGATATCATTTCCCAGACATTTAAGAAGGTTCTGGTAATACAAACTTTATAACTATTGATTTCTCATTTAAACTCAAAGTTTATTCATTCATATTACGCTCTTAAGAAATATGAACACTTAAGGTTATTGGGCTACCACGATTAATATGCAAATCACGACGAAGTGAGATTATGTTTTTATAGTAAGGTAATCTATACTTTGGAGAGTACTACTGGGTTAATTTCATAAGTTTTAGGATTTAGACGCGACATTATATTCATCACTTAAAAAGCTTATGTGGCATTATATAGTTTACGTTATACGGAATCGGCAAGAATATGAAGTGTGAGATTAACACTTAAGGGTCTTGAGCTAATAGGATTAATATGCAAACTTTAGTAAAAGGAGATTATCTTTTCATAATGGGGTAGTCTACACTTTAAAGAACACTACTAAACTAGTTACACAAGTTTTAAGGTTTGGACAAGATATTATACACATTAACGAAAAAGCTTATGTAGTAACTAAAGTTTACTATTCATGGAATCGGCCAAAAGTGAATCGCACGATTAATGATTAAGGGTTTTCAACTAACTAGATTTAAATGGAAAGCACATTATAATTAAGATGTTTTTGTAGAATATGGTAGAACAAACTTTGTAGAGCGATACTAAACTAACTTCATATATTTTAGTGTTTAGACGAGTTATTTTATCTACTGCTGAAATAGCCTAAATGACCATGATGAATAATGCTAAATCGGCTAACTTCATTTTATGTTTGCAACTACATTATACATGATCTTTAATTCATTTTTCAGGCATTAGCAGGGTGCAACTCTAGAAATGTTTTAAAGTTAATTTTGCATTATTTCGCTTTTAACTGCAATAGGTTACCCATTTAATTATTGTTATAATTTACATTTCCTTATGCTAAAAGAATGAAAAATGAACCTTATTCCAAATATTTTTATATATTTAGGTTTTTACTGCTTTCAAGAATTTAACACAAATTACTTTATCATTTTATGAGCTATCATGCTATTATTTTTGTTAATGGTTATAATAGGGCTCACTAATGGTTATAAAGCAAATAATATGAACTTAGTTCAAAAATTAAACATTTTACATATTTAAGTTTATTATGATTCCAGGGCACATAAAAATTTATTTAACGATTTTAAGAATTATATTTTCTATATGTGCAATAATATCCATAATAGTGTGTTTATATCATTTTCAATTTTAATAATTGTTCGGGACTCAAAAATCAAATGCTTTTGTAGATTAAAATTCATCCTGGTCTATTCACAATATAAAAATTTATCTTATTGTTTTATGATTTATTATTTACATAATTAATACAAAGATCATATTAAGGTGATTAATAAAGTTTAATTTAAATAATTACTCAACAATTCAAAATTTTAATATTTTTACATATTTAGATTCTTCTTGATTTTATATGAATATATAAATTTGTTTCATTGAATTTTGATTAAAATTACAAAAGATATTTAAGATTGAATTTATTTCGGAATTGGAAATGCTTTGAAATTTCAAAATACGCTTTACCAATGAGAAAGCGCCTTTTATCGTTTAAACTAGAGTTTCATGTGTCACTGCCACGTGGGGCCCATTTGTCGGTGGAAGAAACAGAGCAGCCTGGAGGGGGAGATCGCCGGCGACGGAGGAGCGACGAGCTGGCCCGACGGTGAGTGGCGAGTAGGGATGGCAACGGGGACATTTCTACGAGAATAACCCCGTCCCGATCCAATTACGAAAAAAATCCGTTCGCCCCGACCCGTTTGGGCCACCCACCTGTTCCTCGCCCCGATCCGATATCGGGTCCCGTGGGGAGTAATACCGGATGACATTCAATTCTACAAGGCGTAAAAACACGTAGAAGTAGGAATAACCTCTTGATATGCTATAAATAGATGGTATAAATAGATGGTGACTAGTGTGTTATAGTGCATATTTTTGACAAGATTACATACATTATACAAACAATGGACATACTTACATCTTTGTTGCAATGCGATCTTTGCAATACAAGCTGCTATTACGACAGACTACCGATCGCACATTTACACTAACATTAGAAAGCGTTACGCCCGGGTTCATGGATGGAGGCGAGCACTGACCGCAGGCACATAAGCCATGAGTATCTAATTGGGGTAGCATGGCTTGCGCTTTGGATCGAGAAGTCCATTTACGCAAATAGCATAGACTCAAAGCAACATGTATGTACGCAAAATCTCCAACAATCTTTTAACCATGTGAAAGAACACAAAATATTATAACTGCAAAAATCAAAATTCTCAATTGCACAAGCTACAACAATACCCAGTTACAAGAAAATTAAGCGTTCCTAATTAAATTGTCACCAACCCAATTCCAAACATCTTATGATCTAATAATTACTCCAAGAAACAATGAATAGAAAAAGCTTATGAGTAAGTCTGAGATGAAAGCAGACCTGAGAAGGACCTCAAAACAATCCAAGCAAAATTCGAACTCTGAATGAAAGTGAAGCTAACATGCAGTCCTTCACAACATTCATGGAATCATGGTCTCCTGGAATGCCTTGTAGCCTACATTACATAGTCCACAAGGAACAAAAATAAAGACATGCTTCAAATATCATCACAGATAATACAGTACCCATAACTAAGTACCAATGAAGGGAGTAGGGATAATTATCATACCTGGTGCATCCTCAGACAGAAAAGAGCATGAGAATAAGGATCACTACAACATACCAGCACTTAATAGATGATTAAAAGGTTCATCTACATCACTTAATAGGCAATGGTTCACAATCACATAATACAACCCCTTAAATAGTACTTAGTACACAAGCAATGCATAGCTTCCAAGAATTCGAATTCCAGCACAAATCACATAATACAACCACTTAAATATTACACATACCAATTCACCAAACAAACCAAATAGCAACAATGAAGGACGTAGTGAGTAGTACTAGTGAGTAGTGACCACCAATAAGCATTTCTGTTTGAGTCTTCAGAACTCAACAATTGTAGCATGTCAAACTCACAATGCCATCTCCTATATAAGAGTATAAGACAGAATAGTTAACCATTTGAAATATAAGCACACTACTACATGTATACATATATGATTCTATGAAATTGAGATTTATTTTGCAATTACTCCACCTGTAGCCCTTCTTGAATATCTTGAAGACAAGTCCAAAAGCTTGAAGGGTCTCCCTTTTCTTCATCTGTAAGATACAAATGTAAATATTTTTTTCTTTTGTTGACAACTAACAAAATAAATATGAGTCAAATTCTTCTATATACATACCTCTATATTTGTTTCGAAGCCAATCTTGCGAGCACATTAATGCCTCCAACATCTCAGAAGTGAGACGGCTGCGATGCTCGCTAAGAATTCTCCCACTCGTGCTAAAAGCGGACTCGGAAGCCACTGTACTTATTGGAATAGAAAAGATGTCGCGTGCAATCATTCTCAAAGTAGGATAACGAGTCCCAGCAACTTTCCACCAATCCAATATATTAAAATTTTCCTTTGTTGTTGGTACATAGTCATCATCCAAGTAACGGTCTAACTCAGATTTCAGCCTAAAAGATTCTGGCCTTCTCTTAGCAACACGTGCATTAAAGATTGACATAACAGCAGGAGCTTCAATTGCAGGTATTGTGACTGATGATTCTATATTATCCTCAGGATTATCTACTTGATACTCAATCATCAAATTGCATAATGAGGCAGTGACTTCTTGAATACGGTCCTCACAATTTTCACCACTAACACCATGTAGCATTTCGAAGCAAACTAATAGCATTTCAGTCTTAAATCGAGGATCAAGAAGTGTAGCTATGCCCATTAAGCTTTGAATGTCAGTCCAATACTTATCAAACTTTTGATTCATGCTAACTGTCATTTTTTCTATAATTGGGTTGCCACAACTTGACCATAGCCTAATTTTCATTTTAATTTCGCAAATCTTGGGGAAGAAAATATTAGCAGTAATATAGTTAGTTCCAGAGAACATTTGGTGATATCATAGAACAACCGTAGCCTCTCAACAACATCGTGAGAAAGTTCCATTCTTCTTCACTAGGACCACAAGTGTATTGTTTCTCAACACGCCATACGATCAAAAACAGCCTTGTAGGGTAAAGCAACACTAAGCATAGTGAAAGTAGAGTTCCATCTAGTTTTGCAGTCAAGAGCTATCTTCTTCGTTATTTTAACTTTCACAAACTTAGCAATATCCTCAAACTTCTCTACTCTTTTGGGTGTGGCAGTCCAAAAAGCTACACTATCACGAATATTTTCAATAGCCCTAGTCATCACATCCAACCCATCCTTCACAATCAAGTTCAGAATGTGTGCGCAACAACGCATGTGAAGCATCGTACCTTTCAACATAAGCTTGGCTGGCCCTATCTTCCCCACAAGTAAATCAATAACCTTGTCGTTTGTGGAGCAGTTGTCAAGAGTCACGGTGGATAGTTTCTCATCAAGATTCCAAGAAACCAGGGATTCAAAAATTTCTTCGGCAATAACTTCTGCAGTATGTGGAGCTGGGACATAAATGAACCTAAAGATTAAAGAAAGTGCTTAGAAATGGGTTACTTAGCAGGTTCATGAGCAATAATAATGAAAGTTACTACTCATTAGTCATTACCTCATGACAATGCTCCTAAGTTTCCATAAGTCATCGATGAAATGGCCTGTGATAGCCATGTATCCTTTTTTTTGGTTGTCAGACGTCCACATGTCACTAGTGATAGCAACTCTTGATTTATTCCCCGCCATATACTCAATAGCCTTCTTTCTTTCTTCTTTGTATTGATCCACAATGTCCTTTCTAGCAATTAAGAAATGACAACGGCATTAGAATATGGAGCAAGTAGAGATATGACAATTGAAAAATAAAAATTAAGACAATTCATACCTAATAGTATTCCTTGACACCATTTTGAATAGAGGCTGCAGCGCACTAACAAATCTTCGAAAACCAACATGATCAACCATGGATAAGGGGTATTCATGCAACACCATCATCGCAGCAAGTTCCTTTCTTGCAATTTCTTGGTCAAATGTGTAGTTCTCCACTGACACTTTCCCTTTCTCTTTATAATTAAACCTCAAAGAAGATTGACAAAATGTCTTGTTCTGTGACTGTGATACCATTTTGCTCTTGCGATAAGGACACACCTTCAAATGATCGTGAAGATGCTTAGTTCCATTTTTGGTTTCTCCCCCAAGCTTCTTGAAACAATGATTGCATTTTGCCTTGATTCGACCCATAACTTTCACTCTCTTAAACTCACTCCAAACAACCGAAGTCAACTTTCTCTTGGAGCCAATACTAACATCCTCGTCTTCATCATCCGAAATTTCTATCTCCTCGTCTCCCTCCCTAGGTGCTTCCGAGTCATTAACTGACTCAGGTATAGACTCTCTCTGTGATTGTGAAGCCTGTGTTTCTGAAGGTGAGGCTCGGGCTAAGCCTTGGTTGCTGCTTTCACTCCGAGGGGTTGACATTATAAATCTAGCTCTACAAAGCAAACACTTTATCAAACTTACAAAGCAACATTATTAGGAGATGCATAACCATATATTTACAAAAGAAAACTTTGGATGTTGTAAGTAACATGCACCCAAATCATGGTTTAAATAGAATTCATTTGGCAGACAGAACATTTATATTGTACAATTAGAACTTGTTTTGAAACCGATTAGTGCTTTGTATATCCTATTTGAAGACATGGGCATATAATGAGTCAACATGTGGTAAATGGTTGTATTTGGTTGCAAAATGAATTCATTTAAACCATGATTTGGGTGCATGTTACTTACAACATCCAAAGTTTTTTTGGTTCAAAGACTCACACTTGATGATATAATGCATATCAAATGCGAGCCGTGCAAGAAATGAAGAAGGGAAACTAATATCATTGTCGCTCGCAGTTCAAAGTCCAACAACGATGCAGATGCGCTATACATTTCATGCTCGCGCTATACAAACAGAAATCGAGTGAAGACTGGGAGAGAGAGAGCAAGTACCAAAGAAGTCGGTGGCGGGCGGCATGCGGATCTAGTGAGTCGGCGGCGGGATGGCGACTACCAACAGGGAGGGACGGCGAGAGATCATGCTACACGGTGAAGTCGACGACGCGAGGCAGCGATGGAGGGACGGTGGGCACCTCGCGCTCTCACGGATCCAGACTCCAGAGGGAGACCGCGGTGAGTCGACGGCTGCTGAGTCGACGACGACAGGCGGTGGCCGGTGGGGGAGGATCTGACGAGGCGCCGACCCGGACTCCCGGAGGACAAGGGATTGGGGAAGGGCAGGCGGTGCCGCGGTGGCCGGTGGGGGAGGATCTACCGAGGCGGTGGCCGGTGGGGGAGGATCTGCCGAGGCGCCGACCGGACTCCAGGAGGACAAGGGTGAAGGGTCAAGGGATTGGTGGCCGATTGGGGAAGGGAGTCAAGGGAGTGAGGGACTCGGGAGTGCTAGGGTTAGATCTGGCGGTCTTGTGTCCGGCTGAAGCGCACCGAAGCGAGGCATGAAATGGGCAGATGGCCTTGGCGGTTGGGCCGCTTAACGCAGTTGATGACGGCGATGCTTCAACCGGTGCAGGGTAGCGGTACTGGGGACGGGAGTACCAGAACGTGCCGAACCCGATTCCCCGATGGGGAATGTTTTTCTTCCGTTTTTATCCCCGTGGGGGAGGAAACTTCCCCATCCCCGTCCCCTAATAGGGGAATTCCCCGTCGGGGAACGGGGAATGGGGCCCCATTGCCATCCCTAGTGGCGAGGCACAAGGGGGATACCTCTCACTCAGGGGAAGTACCTATTCGGCCGGAGAGCTACCAGAGAGGTGCGTAGCCGAGCTTAGGCGGTGGTGCAAATGGTGGCTCGGTGGAGAAGAAGAACCAAGGCGAGGGAGCTCGGATGGGTTCCGGATTTAGCTTGAGGGCGACATGGTGAGTCCATTTTTGGGTTCAGCTTGGCCGGAGAAACACCGAGGAGCTCTGCCCTCGTCGGCCGGCCATGGAGAAGATGGGTCACGGTGGCGGCGGCATTTCACAAAAGAAGTTCCAGAAATGGTTGAGGGGTTTTGCTTCTCTTAGCTTGATGATGCTCTAGTCAAGGTTAATTGGAAAATGGTTGAGTGGATCGGCTGTAATTGAGTTTGAGCCGAGCTCTAGAGCTCTTCGGTAATGGCGGAAAGGAGCAGGATTTTGAGTGTTTTGGCTGAGAAGAGAAGAAGGGAGGTGAGAGGAAGGCTTGCGCGACATAGGTGAGCATCTAGGCGGGCTTTATAGATGGCAAAGGCGGTTGGAGCAGTGTTTAAACGGAAGGAGAGATGGCGGCGCTAGAATAGGAGGGGGAATGGGCTTAACACCACTTGATCGCAGCTCGAGCAGGCGCAGGGGAGTTGGCGTCGTCGTGGTGGTCTCTGCCTCTCTGGTGGCTTGGGCGGTGCCTCGGGTGAAGAACTGCGGCGTGGAGGGGATAAAAACGGAGGCGATGCTGGCTCTGGCGACCACTTCTCTGCGTGCGCAGGAGAACACCGAGAGGGGAGGAAGAAGAGTTGAATTGGGATTGCGCTGGATGGCTGACAGGTGGAGATCTGACGGTCGAGGTAAAATGGACGGCTCAAAAGTACTGTGGCCAAATTGCCCCAGGATTTGAAGCATTCAAACCGACTCATGATTTTGTGAAACTTTTTGCAGATGTTGATCAGAGGAAGATAAGGGTCCAGTAAAATTTTTAGATAAAAAATATTTTTATATATTTTATTAAAATTCTGACAATGTATAATGCATGAAATTCCCATTCTATTTTTGATTTATTAAAGTATCTCAATAAATTTATTTATTTTTCAAACTTTGTTTTTCATATGTATTTGAGATAATAATTCTTCTGTAAAATTTCCATAATTTTATATTCAATATATAAATTATAAAAATTCTGACATTTCATTTTTACAGTGTTTACTAGCTTCTGTTTTTAATTATTTGGAGGCTTATCCAACTTGATAAATTCTTGATATTTTTACCAGAGGTGAATCCTGCATAAAGGGTGCTTTGGTAATTTTCTCAGATTTATATAAACTCTTAATATTTTTCATTAATTCGGATGATATACTGTTTTTAGTCAAAGTTTGTCTTTTCCATTATTACTAATATTTTTACCATGCAGTAAAAATTAAATTTACCAGGTAAAAAGTTTACCTGAGGGTTAAAATATTTAATATAAATTTTTCAAGATTTTACTTTTATATTTTTATCTTTTTACCATTATCCATTCATTAATTCTCTTTATTTCAATTTTTCATGCAATGCAAAATCCCAATGAAAATTCAAATAAAACCAATAATGCCAAGAAACTCATAAATAATAATTTTCAAATTCAAAATATTTATTTTTATTTAATTGCATTTTTCAGGATGTTACAGGGGTGTCCTACGTCGTCGAGTCTCGCTCTTGATCTTAGCGTCGACCGGTTCTGCTCATCCCATCTTTGGGTCAGTGAGACACAGTGAGTGGTGCTCCATCGGAAGGCGCACCTACCTCTATCGTTTGTCGATCTTGACGTCGTAGTACTTGGTCCTGGTGTCGCCTCGGGAGGGAGCGAGTCCTCCCACTGTGCATGACAGGGCGACGGGACTGGTACTTGACTTCGGTAGCCTCCTCGCCGCCTCGGGAAGGAGCCACCTGCCCTCGCACGGCCGTCGTGTCCGTGGGGCAGGTGACCAACTCGAGGTCGATCGGCGACGATCTTTTACCCGATCCTTTAGCGGAGGTCGTCCGGGCTTGGTCGGAGGTTGTGGGGTTCCCGACCCATGGTGGGGGTCGGAGCTTGCGGTACGCCCGACCTGTGGGGGTCGGACCGTCCCCTGGTCGGCTGGGTCGGGGACGAGCGTCCTTCGTGACCCATCGGGGCCTTAGGCCAAAGCTGGACTCGGGGTAGCCCATTTGTCATTCCGAGCCGCTGGAGGCACCCATGGTATGAGTACTCGTCAGTAGCCCCCGAGCCCCTGAGCGGGTTCGTCAGAGGCGGTCGGGGGTTTGCCTTGGTTGGGAAGAATCCGACCGAGTGTGGCGGGCGGACTTGGTCGGCGAAGTCCGACTGGGCGCATGAGGGCGGGCCCAGTTGGCTCTGTGCTCCGAGCGGGTCGGGGGGCTGTCTTTGGTCGGTAGAGTCTGACCGACTTGGTCGGCCGGTTTCGACTGGATGCGCGCGAGTACACCCGGTGGGTGTAGCCAGCAGAGACTTAACAACCTCGAAGCGTGTCCCCGATCGACTATGGACCGCCCCGCACGGGCACTTCCTTCTTCCACAAAGCACTACTTAGCAACCGTAGCCGCTGGGGCGTAGACCGTAGCACTTGGGTCGAGAGGGTTACCACTTGGGAGGTCCCGATGGCCGGTCGGGTGTGCGTTTGTCAAATGCTGACATCGTAGTACTTGGTCCTAATGTCGCCTCGAGAGGGAGCGAGTCCTCCCACTGTGTATGACGGGGCGACGGGACTCGCGCTTGACTTCGGCAGCCTCCTCGCCCCCTTGGGAAGGAGCCACCTGCCCTCGCACGGCCGTCGTGTCCGTGGGGCAGGTGAACAACTCGAGGTCGACCGGCGACAATCTTTTACCCGATCCTTTAGCGGAGGTTGTCTGGGCTTGGTCGGAGGTTGTGGGGTTCCCGACCCATGGCGGGGGTCGGAGCTTATGACGCTCAACTTTGTGGGGTCGGACCGTCCCACAGTGGTGGAGTCGAGACGGCGTCTTCGTGGCCCATCGGGGCCTTAGGCCAGAGCTGGACTCGGGGCAGCCCATTTGTCATTCCGGGCCGCTGGAGGCACCCATGGTATGAGTACTCGTCAGTAGCCCCCGAGCCCCCGAGCGGGTTCGTCAGAGGCGGTCGGGGGTTTGCCTTGGTCGGGAAGAATCCGACCGAGCACGGCGGGCAGACTTGGTCGGCGAAGTCCGACTGGGCGCATGAGGGCGGGCCCAGTTGGCTCTGTGCTCCAAGCGGGTCAGGGGGCTGCCTTTGGTCGGCAGAGTCCGACCGACTTGGTCGGCTGGTTTCGACCGGATGCACGCGAGCGCACCCAGTGGGTGTAGCAAGCAGAGACTTAGCAGCCTCGAAGCGTGTCCCCGATCGACTATAGACCGCCCCGCACGGGCGCTTTCTTCTTCCGCAAAGCACTACTTAGCAATCGTAGCCGCTGGGGCGTAGGCCATAGCACTTGGGTCGAGAGGGTTACCGCTTGAGAGGTCCCGATGGCCGGTCGGGTGTGCGTTTGTCAGATGTTGATGTCGTAGTACTTGGTCCTAGTGTCGCCTCGGGAGGGAGCGAGTCCTCCCACTGTGCATGACGCGGCGACGGGACTGGCGCTTGACTTCGGCAGCCTCCTCGCCGCCTTGGGAAGGAGCCACCTGCCCTCGTACGGCCGTCATGTCCGTGGGGCAGGTGACCAACTCGAGGTCGACCGGCGACGATCTTTTACCCGATCCTTTAGCGGAGGTCGTCCGGGCTTGGTCGGAGGTTGTGGGGTTCCCGACCCATGGCGGGGGTCGGACCGTCCCCTGGTCGGCTGGGTCGGGGACGAGCGTCCTTCGTGGCCCATCGGGGCCTTAGGCCAGAGCTGGACTTGGGGCAGCCCATTTGTCATTCCGGGCCGCTGGAGGCACCCATGGTATGAGTACTCGTCACTAATGTACCCCGGAGTTTTTAGACCGGCATATCGACTATTAGACAAATATATGGGATGATAAGCTCCAAAAAAATATTTGAAAATGAACCATGATATTTATGTTTTTTTGGAAAGGGGAATGTGACTTACACTACAGTCGTTGTCATTATTGTGGGACTCATACATTTATGACTTTATTGAGGACTCTATTTGTGACTTCATTGCATGTATGCTAACTTGTATCCATGACATGCAACATGAAAGCACCAATGAGGAAACTATACGTAAAAACAATTCAGAAATAAAAAAGAGAATAATTCAACCTTTTCTGTACTTCTTTTTTCTATAGGAGTTTCCTGTTTTATGCCATCACCTCCACCTTGCCATTTAGCAACTCCATCCATCGCCATACATCATTTTATCCTGCAAGGCTCGGTTGTGCTGCCCCTGATTGGAGGGTGTTGTTTCATCCCCTCCCATCGCCTCCCTCATGGTCCCACACTAGTTCCACTTCCTCCTCCTCCTTCGATTGCATGTGTCACCACCTTCTTCTATTGGAAGCATGAATCTGTTGCCATCACCAAGTCTACGCATGGCCACTGCCATCCCTCTTCCATGGGGTCTCAATGCCTCCTTTCGATGATGGACGAGGGCCTAGTAGGGAAGGGAAGAGGGGTGGAGAAGTTTGGGAAGAAGATGGAAGGTCGACGTCAACGATGACAGGTGAGGATGTGGTGGTGGCAGGAGTGAGAGTGACGGATGGTGGAGCTGAGATCAAGAGGAGGGAGAGGAGAGTAGTGTGAGGGGAGGGGGCTTGATAGGGTAAGAGTTTTATGTGATGATTTAGGGCTACGAAAGCATCTCGTCCAGCCAAATGAGATCCGACGGCCTACATAATTGGAGCACGTGGCCCTAGCCTCCTACTCTAACTTGTCTAGCCCAAGCAGGCCAAGTTTTGGCTAGGTTCGAGGCCCAAATGATCCACGGAGCACGGCTCGCCTTTACTACCATTTGCCCCAAAACGAGCTTCGCTCAAATTTTATCTGGGCCACTTCTGCGGCCCAAAAGCCTAACATTCCCACTAATACGCGGGCCTCTCCAGTCTTCACGTCTCCCACCGGCCATCGCCCGTCCCTCCCAATTGTTTCGGCAACCAGTAGGGGTGAAAACGAGACGGATAATTCCCGCCCGATCCGGAACCGGATCTGGTTAGAATCGGATTCGGGAAGAAAAACGGATATCGGGTCGGATCCAGATTCGGATATTTAAAAACGGATATCGAATCGGATTCGGAGCGTAAAGTATCCAGAAAATATGGGTCGAAAATCGAATATCGGATATTATGCTATTCGGATATCTGAATTTAAAATACAGTCAAGCCATCCTGATAGTCTGATACTGAATCTAATTAACTACTAGCCTCTTGCTCGGTTAGGTCAACCCTCGTCGCTCTTAGCTCTCACGGTCTCACCCTCTATCTCTCGGACTCTCGTTCCCCAATCGCGCCACCCTAGCCCCCAAGCTCAAGCCAATCTGCTGCCGTCCTCGGTCCGGCGGTCCCCCTGGCCGGCGTCTCTCCTCGACCGGCGCTCCAAGCCTCCAACTTCCCCCGGCGTCGTCTCCCCCAGCCCGCGCACCGACCCCCGGCGTCTTCCTCCGGCCCGCGGCGTCTCCCTCTAGCCCGAGCTCAGATCCTCCCCGACGGTGTCTCCCTCTGGCCCGCAACGTCTCCCCCAAGTGGCCCGGCGTCTCACTCCTCCAATCTCCCCCGACTCCTCGGCCAGATCTGATTACCTCCGTCGATTCAATCGATCGCACAGAAGGCACTTTCGAGGTAAGCAATGGCATATACATGAATACATGATGCTCAACTTATTTTCCCTTCTTTGCACGCATCAAGCTCATCAAGATGATCATAATTTTGGACATACTTGCCAGTTATTAGTGTAGTAGTAATCTTTGCCCTCTAGTCAGATAAAATATTTCCAAGGTTCTGAATTTCTGATATCAAGTGATTGCATTTGTAGGTAGTGACTCCTGCTGGGAATGTATTGGTTGATGATTTAGCTCCCCGAGTAGAAACGGGTTGTAATCTTTTGATCACTGGTAATCCTCTCGGTCCCTGCTTCCTCTTGTGCACAGAGTAAATGCAAATGGGGTGCTGTATTGCTGTATGTATGCATGTGTCCGTATGTGTGCTGCTACTAGGAGTATTGCAGATGAGCAAACCTGGTACTTGTATTTTGCCTATACGCATAACGCACCTGTATCGTTTAGAAATGGTAGCATCATTGTATTGTTTCAACTTTCAACTTAAGACATATGCCGCAGAACATCAAAAGGGCTAGTCTAATGAACTTTTTTTATTTGAATAACATTTCTACAATTATCTGGGTCAACATCAATATCATTTGGACCAGCACAGCCAAACAATGCAGCCGATCCAAGTCCCCCAGAATAGGATGTAAAATGCTTCCTTTAATCATTTGAAAGAACATACATTGAATTAACAGTACTTGGTCATCTATGCCAAGAAAATTCGATGATCAACCTTGGCTATGCATATCTTAGCATCATGTGTAGCACATAATCATTTAACATGCTGATCAGTGAGCATCATCTGGAATTGAATGAACCTTCAGTGTCCTCACTGAAGATAGTAACTCAAATCTTTTACTCTTCCAACCTTTTTTCCTCCTGTCCACACTAATTGAAAGGCCTCAAGTCCAGAACTTGGTCACTGGGATATCTGGAACTTGGTCTGCTACTTGACAGGAGAAGCCTCTGGTCTTTGCTTTAATATGATAAAGCTTAATGGTAGTGATTAGAATGAGATACACGTTGTTGTAGCCTTGTAGGAAAACCCTTCTTATATTGTCAACAATTGAAGCTTTTAGAGCAAGGTTAGCCAGATTATTCTGAATACTACTATTCTTTGTTTTTCATTTACAGAAGGTGATGAAGGCTGGTGGTCTATTTGCTGGGTCCATCTTCCTAATGTATAACTTCGATGAACTAATGACCGTCTAAAGAGGACTTGATAAGATAGCAATGGAGATCCAATGGAGCTGTATTTTTGTTTTCTTTTCCATAGAAACAACTGAATGCCAAGGCCACCGCGATGTAGACATGTACTGTTAATCTGTTATCGTCTATGTGTGAACAGTTCTGTTAAACTCTGCATTAGACTATTAGTAGTCTTGGCTGTTGATTGAGGTCTGGTAGATGGTAACTATATGATTACCAGTGATGACACTTGACCTAGGAGAATTAATATTTGCCCTTCTCCTTGCATGATTGCTTATCAACTAGTGCCGGCATGGTCTAATTCATTTCTCTGTTAGAATGTTGCCAAGCAGTACTATCTTGAACCTTTTCTGTTCTTGCCCCTATGCCACTTGTTCTACTTATACTAGTGTGTGATTGTTGAAGATACTAATACTAGTTTCATCTCCTAATGATGGTTATACTACAAAATGGTGCTCTAGTAGCTTTGTTGTGTTTGTTCTGTTTCTATGGAGATGATTTATCTTATATCTTGGGAGTTGACTTCTTGATTCTAATTGGATATGTAGGTAAACCATGTGTACATTTGCTCACATGTAAAAATCACACATGTAACATTTATCTTTCCAAGCATGGTGATGAAGTTTGCTAAGGGAGTAGAGTATTTGTTTTGACCTCTAATTGTTTGACTACTTATGGTAGATTAGGTTTTCTTGAAATGTTTCACTCAGTTCACCCGTGCTACTATCAATTCTGATGCATGATATCAAGATTCCAAAATATTGCTCAACAAGGTGAAGAGGCTTATAAGGATAAAATTGTGCGTGCATGAATATGCATTTCCATTGTGTACAGCGATGGTAGAGCTTAGAGTTTATGTAGATGTAGTAGGTAATTTGTATCCCACGGTTTTTCCTCTACTTGCATTGAAGACATCTCATATTGGATATTTCTTGCCTGGATCCATGAATTTGTGAGATGAGATGAATCTATGAGATGAGATAAGCAAGATATATAAGACTTCGTTTTTATTTATTTACTTCACATACACTGAACTCAGATTCTAGATGCGAAGTCATGTATTTGTGTGGTTTGATTCTACATATATTACTTTATGTATGCGTGCATTATCCGTTCCCGAATTATCCGTTTCCGATTCGAATCCGTCATATATCCGACCCGTATCCGTATCCCGAATTATCCGGATTCGTATCCGGATCCGGTTAGCCCGTATCCGGTTCCGAATTCGGGAAAAAAATATGGGTTAAGATACGGGAAGAGCAATATCCACCCGTATCCGATCCGTTTTCACCCTAAGGGCCTATACTATAGTATCGTTTTCGCAAACCATCCTTGACACATCGTATAAAATAAAGGCAGATATTTATAACAGGTGCAGAGAAAATATCATACTAATTTCATATTAAAATATAAAATATATTTTGTATTTATAAATAAAATTATTAAAAATATCTCGTATAAACTTAGACGAAGTGAGCAGTAGAGATAGTTTATCTTACTTGCAGTTTCTTTTCATTTCTCGCAACTGGGTCATGAGTTGTAGGTATCGTACAGAGAGACGTAATTAATGCTGGTTGTAGTAGATGAAGGGGACAAGAAAGAGTAAGAAGGGGTAAGCAGTGAAAAGTCAAAATTCTGCTCTTGGCGAGTGGTCGGCTGACCGTTTCACCAACAGTAAAATACAGCACCTTGTCAATCGTAAACAGGTTGCGTTGCGGCACGGGTACTTAGAGCAGATTAAAAAAACAACGACCGCTACTTACTTTTTTATCTATATTGTTTAGAGGAAGTAATAAATTCAATTTGAATAATAATTATCTTTAAAAGTTATCTTTAGAGAAATTTTTTTCCTATAACATTAAAACTTATATAATAACTATCTTTTATCCATGTCATCTAGAGTAAATATACTTGTTCAATGATAGCATGTTGTTTCCCGTACGATGTTGTCTACTGCATGAGAGCTTGAGCTAACAGATTCAAAAATTTAAATGGTTCCTGCATTATTGCCAGATTTGTTTCAAAACTGATGCCTCTAAACACATAGCTAAACAGACACTGAAAAGGGTTCTAACTTCTAAGCTCTGAAACTCTGCTACCAATCCCTTTATGTCTCATTAGGAGAGATGACAAAAAACTTTGGTATTCTTCTTTGTGGATGCTAATGCCATCTAAATTTCTGTGATAAAATAGCCAAATCCAAAGTAGAGGCCATGGTGAAGTAAAGAGTCCTCCACTTGGGCCATTTAGCAATTTCAGCCAATTAAATAATCAGTTACCAAATTTACCTATAAGAAGAAAAAAGAGAGAGCTGTAAGACGATAATTGCTTATCTGCAGTTCAGACATAACTACTAAAAAAAGATTGTGGGATATACATACCTGTAAATTACACTTCACATACAGAGAAAAAGAAAAGATCTCTTCTCGATGAACAGTCAAGAGTCTCAAGAATGTCTAGTCAGAATTCCATCGTTGCAAAAAGCTTCCGCCGAGCATTTTACTAATAATGCAAAATTTAAATAATGCAAGTCAAAGATTACTTTGAATAATTCAATCAACAAGCATTGGGATGAAACCTGATCTGAGCATTCTTGCTTCAAAGTCATAGATTATCTTGAAAGATCTTGTAGGTAGGTTTCCTAAAATCTCAACCCCTCAGATGACAGCTCCGCTTGGTCGGAATATCAAGCACAATCCCATGGATGGATCTCAACAAAATAAACACTCTTTAGAGGCAATTCCAAGATCATGTGAATGGATTTCAGCTGCACTACTGGCAACTGAATCGCTTCAGTCGACCTCAGACTATCCCCATACAGATTCCTTAAACATTGCAGTTGTAAGCCAGAAATAACCTTGTCTATTGCGTTGTACATAGGCAGCAACAGGAACATATCGAAGCTCCCAGAACAAAAAAGTCATCAAAGCACCTATAATTTAGAACTCAGGTCGATGGAAGCTCCCTTCCGTCCACCACGTACCATGCCAAACAACTGGATAGAATACACTGGCTGGTCCCAATTGCTGAAGTTGAAATTGTCTGAGGACATCTCTCAATCGACAAGCTGATCACTGTGTCTCCATAATCTCTTGGTTAAGAACAGTAAACATACAGTAGATCATCCAAAAGTTGAACATTGTGTCATCGCATTAATATTTCTGTCTACGAAAAACAACAGATAATGCATGCCTAAATATTCGCTATGACCAATGTTGCCAAAGCCCGGAAAAAAAGGAAGACAGCACAATTACTTCCTTAATTAACACAAAAGATAAATGTTCATGCAATCGATCACTATATCACCCTCATTTCATAAGACATTTTGACCGGAAAAGAACACTGCAAAAATGTATATTTTGTCCACAATATATAAAGAGGAAAATAAAAGCCAATAGTGACCATACAAATAAACAAACCCAGTTAATTATATGCTGATCGGTGAACATGTTCCACTTAACATCCCCATAAAAGAATTACACCCCCTCCAAGAGTTGTTATCAGTATACCACAAAAGGAAATAAACATCTGGAGTAAACCACAAAATTATTTGAAGGAATGCAATTTTACAGGTCCGCATATCAACAGAAATTCAATATCCAAAAGTTCGACAGAATAAAATTTGACAGAAAATGAAGTAATTACAACCGGGCGTCTGGGTTACATATAGTTTTCGAAGAAAAGGGCTTACCTGGAGTATACGGGACAAATAATCCGTGCACAATTCGCTTCCCTTACTCCCTTCGTTGCCGACTCTGTTATCTTCTTCCTCCAACAAGTTTGCTAGCGCACCAGGCCTGGGCGTGACAGGCGGCAGCGGTGTTGGTTCGAGTTGGTGCGGGACGACGGCCGTAGGCTGGGAAAACTCCTCTTGTCATAGAATAACTCGACTTTCTTTTCTTTTTCAAAGATTTTTTTTTAACTAGCCCGGTGAATACATTTGCAAAAATAACTCCTTTCTTTGTACGGAAGATACAGCAGACGACACATGTCTTCTATCGCACCTTAGAAGACAGGTTGCTAACATCCCAACAACTTAAGTGACCGCGTGGGGTGAGCACTTGTGCGCGGGCCGACAGGCTCTACCATATTACCTGATCGAGGAAGGAGCCCTGCCGCGGTTGGGCACCTCCTGCTCCTGCGGCCGGTTGAGTTCTCTGATGGCCTTATGTGCTTCTTAGATGTGGCAAATGATAGGTGTTGCTTGCCGCACCTTCCACAATAGAGGAACTATTTTGGCAAATGCAACCATGAGAAAGCTAGATTAAAAAAAACTACATAAGCTAGATAAGCACAGGATTCGAACAACCCAATATTTGTCACATGGACCGGGAAGAAAGAATGATTTTTGCCTCTTTCTTTCATCAAGTAATTGCTTGATGGAAAATTTTGGGCATTTTTAGTCGATTTCGCAATATTTGTCACATGGACCGGGAAGAAAGAATGCTTTTTCGCACGATTGTGGGAGAAGCTGTCCATAATCCTTCCGTTCGGCAAATAATCTGATTTTCTTTTAAGTAGAAGCTGGACAGAAGTTGCCCCGAAAAGGGCCTTAGGGTATGTACAGTGATATAGATAGTAACTGTCTGCAATACATCTCCGTGTCATATATAGACATTTGTAAAGACAGTTTATACAATTAATTATCTATATAGATGTCTATAATGGTCACTCATACAATTAATAGACTATCTATACAATGATACAAATAGTCTAAAACCATCTATAAGACAACATTTTTTCTCTCTCCTATTTCGCTCTCTTTTACACTGTCTAAAATCCTATATGGCATTAAGTTATAAACAGCTGACGTGTATTATTGTACATGCTCTTCAGAGCAAACAAAGACCTAACGGGTTAAATTAATATTGAGTAAATTGCACTACACGTATAACCACCTGTCAGTGGGTGCAACTAGGTCATAGTACTTGATCGTTGCTTAAAGTGGGTCATAGAATTTGTTTAAGGTCTTATTTCGAACGTAGAAATTTCACCTAAAACAATTTGATTACCTTCGTTTGGAGACGGCCTATGCATTTGTTGGTACGAGTGTTGCTAATAATTCAGCTGCCTTTAAATAAAGTTCAAAAACAATTGTGGACCACTTCCGGTCCCTGGATCTTAAACGGTTGGACCCTGTCCAATTCAAAGTGGTTTTTGAGAGATGTTTTCATGTTTTTTCTTTCGACAGTTGCATAAATATTATAAATATGAATGAATGGTAGATAGTGATTATTTACTTTTTCGTTTTCTTTAAGATCTGTGCAATTTGTATTGAGAGAAAAAACATCGAAACACTGCTCGTGATTTCTTTACTATGTCCCTCCAGTTTGATAAAAGATGTCGTTTTGGACATCGACACGGTCTTCAAAACACAACTTTGACCGCTAATTTTTATTATAATATATTTATAAAATTCAATAAAATTATAATATTATGAAAGTACATCTCGAGACAAGTCTACACATATAATTTTTATGTATCCAATTTAAATATTTAAAAATATATCGTTAGTCAAAGTTTTGGAAGTTTGACCATCACTATGTCCAAAACGGCATTTTTTATCAAACTGGAGGGAGTAAAAAATAGAGAGGACATTGCCCACCCTAGTTTGAACGCTCAGTTGATATGTGTTGCCGTGTTGTGCACTGAATGATGTATCAGCACAGCGTGGTTACTGTTTCCCTTTTCTTTTTTTTTTCCTCTTTATTTTTCCTTTTAACAATTGTTTATACTATCCTTGGAGAAGGGTGGGTCATGTGCTCCCGCTGATGAGGGATGGTCTGTTGTTTGGATAGGTTTTTGTGTAGTCTATACGAGACTGCAACTTAAGTATTACTCGGATCTTAGAGTTGTCTGATTGAACCACAAACAATCCGTTTTTTGACCCAATGGTCTATATGCGACTGTTTAAGTTGCAATCCCAATCGAAACTGCATTGTATCTCTTTCCTGTTGGCTAAACCACACTACCCCCAGGAGGTTTGTAATATTTCTCTGGGATTTTCTTACCTATTTTTTATCTTAAAATCGTAGGCTATATAGAACACTCTTTTGGTATGTTCTTATTGGTCTCCTCTTGAAAAATTTAGATAGGTGTGTGTCAGTTTGCATCCATTCCCATCTTCTTTCGAGTCGAAACTTTTTTTTTTCAAATCGAAAGTTACGAACGGAAAATTTTTGAATCAAAAATTTTTGAAATTTTTCATTCTAAAATTTTTTCACTCGAAATATTTTTTATTTGAAATATCTTGAGTTAAAATTTTCCTAGTTGAAAGTTCCTCGAGTTGAATTTTCCAAATTGAAAGTTCCCGAATTAAAATTTTCAGATTCAAATTTTTTTGAGTGATTCAAATTTTTCCAAGTTGAAAATTTTCAATTTGAAATTTCTAGAGTTGAAATTTTGCATAGTTAAAACTTGTTCGAGTTGAAATTTCCTAAGTTGAATTTTTCTGATTTGAAATTTTTTTAGTTGAATTTACTATGAGCTAAAACTTCTTGTTTGAAATCTGGAAAATTAAATTTTCCTGATTTGTAGGGGGGGGAAGGGTGGAGATAGATGGAGAAAAAGACACATGGCAGCATAGGAGGGTGTCTTTAAATATTTTAGTTCAAGGATAATCTCAAACTAGTTGTCGGTGTTTCGTATACCGGCAAGTAAATTTATAAGTTAAGGGGTCGCGCGCTCCCTCTCCTTGAATGGTTAGACTCAGGGAGCCCAAGATGTATACTGGTTCGGGCCAAAAGTCCCTACTCCAATTCGTGTGGTGGTTCTATATTGCTTTGGGTGTAGCAGACTGCACGGTGTTACAAGCGAGGGCTTAAGGGCCAGCCTTGAGCGCCTCGTCCGAGTGGGAGAGGTAAGAACTGTGTACTCGAAAAAGCCGTGTGCTCGTAAGTGCCAGGGTTCCCCTCCCTGAGGGTCCTGCCTCCCCTGATATAGACGGAGGGGGCAGGTTACACAAGAACTCGGAAAAGAAAGGATGGGGTGTCCTACGTCAGGGAGTCCTGGTCTTCGGTCTTGGCGACTGACTAGTTCCTGCTCATCCCATGCTAGGTCGGTAGACACAGCGAGCGGTGCTCCATCGGGAAGGGGCGCACCTACCCTCTGTGCGTTTGTCAGATGCTGACGTCGTAGTACTTGGTCCTGTTGTCGCCTCGGGAGGGAGCGAGTCCTCCCACTGTGCATGACAGGGCGACGGGACTGGTACTTGACTTCGGCAGCCTCCTTGCCGCCTCAGGAAGGAGCCACCTGCCCTCGCACGTCCGTCGTGTCCGTGGGGCAGGTGACCAACTCGAGGTCGACCGGCGACGATCTTTTACCCGATCCTTTAGCGGAGGTCGTCCGGGCTTGGTCGGAGGTTGTGGGGTTCCCGACCCATGGCGGGGGTTGGAGCTTGCAGTACGCCCGACCTGTGGGGGTCGGACCGTCCCCTGGTCGGCTGAGTCGGGGACGAGCGTCCTTCGTGGCCCATCGGGGCCTTAGGCCAGAGCTGGACTCGGGGCAGCCCATTTGTCATTCCGAGCCGCTGGAGGCACCCATGGTATGAGTACTCGTCAGTAGCCCCCGAGCGGGTTCGTCAGAGGCGGTCGGGGGTTTGCCTTGGTCGGGAAGAATCCGACCGAGCGTGGTGGGCGGACTTGGTCGGCGAAGTCCAACTGGGTGCATGAGAGCAGGCCCAGTTGGCTCTGTGCTCTGAGCGGGTCGGGGGGCTGTCTTTGGTCAGTAGAGTCTGACCGACTTGGTCGGACGGTTTCGACCGGATGCGCGCGAGCGCACCCGGTGGGTGTAGCCAGCAGAGTAATTGATTAAGCATATCCATAGTATGGCGTACACCGTTGTATTAGAAAGTGTGGCTCCGAACACCTCGGTGTGGGCACCCCGTCGAGCAAACCTAAAAAGGAGAGCCCGTACTACTTCGGCCTTCCAAAATGCAAAGTTAAACTAGATAACTTAATTGGTTCAAGGATGCCCCATAACAACACTTGTGGTTTGCACAGATTTCTTGGATCTATAGCGTCCCATTGTTCGGTCCTTAATCTAACACGGGCGACACTTCACCCTACACTACGTGCAAGGCCCTTATTGCACTTCCAGCTATTGCCAATAATCACCGGCGTCAAACCATAGTTTTTTTTGGGTTTTTAATCAAAATACCCGCAACTAACAGTGCTATTCCCAATGTTTTCAGGAAACAATTTTGATCTGATCATCAATCTTGTTGATTCTAAGGCATGGCTAAGCATGATTATGTAATCGTATATACCCATGTTGACATTAAGTAATGCCTATCCTTTAATCTATGGTTATCAAGGTTCACATGTCATACATATCAAGGAGGTTTTTTGAGACAAGAGGTATATCTACCAATACCACAAAATAGCAAATTTACATAAAGTAAACATATGCATGAAACCATTTGATAAACAAAAGGAAAATAAATACTAGGATCAATATGTTCAAAGGGGTGCTTGCCTTGCTTAATTACTGCTTACGACGAAGTCGAGGCTATGATTGATGAAGGCGGCGATGCTATTGGGGACGTTAAGTTCTACACATCGATCAACGGAAATATAGCAAATAACATATTTCAATAAGGGCAATAAGAAAGTAGATAGAAAGTCAAATAAAGACAATCTTACAGAAAGCAGGCATGGCTGTGGTTTGGATTAGATGATTTCAATTTCTCGTGTTTTAAATAATTAAACTTTACATTGATATTAGTTTTCAAGTTTGATCGGAGGACAATTTACTTTTATACGTTGTCTATTTTTACTTTACGAATTTAAGAAGCTGAATTATGTATTCTTGTATTTATAATATCGAATTCAAGATGCAAAAATAGTTTGGATTAATAGAATTAATCATTAGTTACAAAGTTCATTGATTTATTATTCACAATACGATTTCGGGTAACTTTATCACTTATGGGTTTTGCTTTATTAGGATTCAAATTCAAAGCAAGATAAAATAAGAATATTTTCTTGATTATTACAGATTAAATCCTAAGGTTCATTTCTGGGCTATTAGTTAACATAATTTGCGCTTAGACGAGATACTACATAGGCTACCAAAAGGGCTTAAACAATCACATTAAATATGAGCGAATAGTTCTATATCATAGATGGATTTCAGCTTAGAATTTGATTTACGCATGTTAGGGGGCGTTTGGGACAGCTCCAGCTCTACCAAAATCTGTGCAGTTGGTGGAGCAGGGTGTTTCTAACTCCAGAAATTCATGGAGCTGGAGCTGTGGGTACATTAAGAGTGTTTAGGTAGATCATTTTGTTTACATTTTAGACTAAAAATATAAACTTAATTCACTTTATTTTAGATTATAAGTTTCAGATCTGAGCTGGACCTGGGAGTTGGAGCTCTCCCAAACAGGACCTTAGATCCACTGATTTGGGCTACAGATATCATTTCCCAGACATTTAAGAAGGTTTTGGTAATACAAACTTCATAACTATTGATTTCTCATTTAAACTCAGTTTATTCATTCATATTACGCTCTTAAGAAATGTGAACACTTAGGGTTATTGGGCTACCACGATTAATATGCAAATCATGACGAAGTGAGATTACGTTTTTATAGTAAGGTAATCTATACTTTGGAGAGTACTACTGGGTTAATTTCATAAGTTTTAGGATTTAGACGCGACATTATATTCATCACTTAAAAAGCTTATGTGGCGTTATATAGTTTACGTTATACGGAATCGGCAAGAATATGAAGTGTGAGATTAACACTTAAGGGTCTTGAGCTAATAGGATTAATATGCAAACTTTAGTAAAAGGAGATTATCTTTTCATAATGGGGTAGTCTACACTTTAAAGAACACTACTAAACTAGTTACACAAGTTTTAAGGTTCGGACAAGATATTATACACATTGACGAAAAAGCTTATGTGGTAACTAAAGCTTACTATTCATGGAATCGGCCAAAAGTGAATCGCACGATTAATGATTAAGGGTTTTCAACTAACTAGATTTAAATGGAAAGCACATTATAATTAAGATGTTTTTGTAGATTATGGTATCACAAACTTTGTAGAGCGATACTAAACTGACTTCATATATTTTAGTGTTTAGACGGGTTATTTTATCTACTGCTGAAATAGCCTAAATGACCATGATGAATAATGCTAAATCGGCTAACTTCATTTTATGTTTGCAACTACATTATACATGATCTTTAATTCATTTTTCAGGCATTAGCTGGGTACAACTCTAGAAATGTTTTAAGGTTAATTTTCCATTATTTCGCTTTTAACTGCAATAGGTTACCCATTTAATTATTGTTATTTTAAATTTCCATATGCTAAAAGAATGAAAACTGAACCTTATTCCAAATATTTTTATATATTTAGTTTTTACTGCTTTCAAGAATTTAACACAAATTACTTTATCATTTTATGAGCTATCATGCTATTATTTTTGTTAATGGTTATAATAGGGCTCACTAATGGTTATAAAGCAAATAATATGCACTTAGTTCAAAAATTAAAATTTTTTACATATTTAAGTTTATTATGATTCCAGGGCACATAAAAATTTATTTAATGATTTTAAGAATTATATTTTCTATATGTGCAATAATATCCATAATAGTGTGTTTATATCATTTTCAATTTTAATAATTGTTCGGGACTCAAAAATCAAATGCTTTTGTAGAATAAAATTCATCCTAGTCTATTCACAATATAAAATTTTATCTTATTGTTTTATGATTTATTATTTACATAATTAATACAAAGATCATATTAAGGTGATTAATAAAGTTTAATTTAAATAATTACTCAATAGTTCAAAAATTTAATATTTTTACATATTTAGATTCTTCTTGATTTTATATGAATATATAGATTTGTTTCATTGAATTTTGATTAAAATTACAAAAGATATTTAAGATTGAATTTATTTCGGAATTTTGATCGCAGCTCGGCAGTCTTGAGGAGTTAGGCGTCGTCGTGGTGGTCTCTGGTGGCTTGGGCGGTGCCTCGGGTGAAGAACTGCGGCGCGGAGGGGATAAAAACGGAGGCGATGCTGGCTCTGGCGACCACTTCTCTACGTGCGCAGGAGAACACAGAGAGGGGAGGAAGAAGAGTTGAATTGGGATTGCGCTGGATGGCTGACAGGTGGAGATCCGACGGTCGAGGTAAAATGGACGGCTCAAAAGTACTGTGGCCAACTTGCCCCAGGATTTGAAGCATTCAAACCGACTCATGATTTTGTGAAACTTTTTGCAGATGTTGATCAGAGGAAGATAAGGGTCCAGTCAAATTTGAGATAAAAAATATTTTTATATATTTTATTAAAATTCGACAATGTATAATGCACAGAAATTCCCATTCTATTTTTGATTTATTAAAGTATCTAAATGAATTTATTTATTTTAAAACTTTGTTTTTAAGATGTGTTTGAGATAATAATGCTTCTGTAAAATTTTCATAATTTTATATTCATTATATAAATTATAAAAATTCTGACATTTCATTTTTACAGTTTTTACTAGCTTCTGTTTTTTAATTATTTGGAGGCTTATCCAACTTGATAAATTCTTTATATTTTTACCAGAGGTGAACCCTACATAAAGGGTGCTTTGGTAATTTTCTCAGCTTGATATAAACTCTTAATATTTTTCATTAATTCGGATGATATACTGTTTTTAGTCAAAGTTTGTCTTTTCCATTATTACTAATATTTTTACCATGCAGTAAAAATTAAATTTACTAGGTAAAACTTTTACCTGAGGGTTAAAATATTTAATATAAATTTTTCAAGATTTTACTTTTATATTTTTATCTTTTACCATTATCCATTCATTAATTCTCTTTATTTGAATTTTTCATGCAATGCATAATCCCAATGAAAATTCAAATAAAACCAATAATGCCAAGAAACTCATAAATAATAATTTTCAAATTCAAAATATTTATTTTTATTTAATTGCATTTTTCAGATGTTCTGAGGTGTCCTACGTCGTGAGTCCTGCTCTTGGCTTTTAGCGATCGACCGGTCTCGCTCATCCCATCTTTGGGTCAGTGAGACACAATGAGCTGTGCTCCATCGGGAAGGGGCGCACCTACCCTCTGTGCGTTTGTTAGATGCTGACGTCGTAGTACTTGGTCCTGGTGTCGCCTCGGGAGGGAGCGAGTCCTCCCACTGCATGACAGGGCGACGGGAATGGTACTTGACTCCGGTAGCCTCCTCGCCGCCTCGGGAAGGAGCCACTGCCCTCGCCGACGCCGTCGTGTCCGTGGGGCAGGTGACCAACTCGAGGTCGATCGGCGACGATCTTTTACCCGATCCTTTAGCGTAGATCGTCCGGGCTTGGTCGGAGGTTTTGGGGTTCCCGACCCATGGTGGGGTCTGAGCTTGCAGACACCCGACACTGTGGGGTCGGACCGTCCCCTGATCATTTGGGTCGGGACGAGCGTCCTTTGGCTCCATCGGGGCCTTAGGCGTAGCTGGACTCGGGCACCCATTTGTCATTCCGGCACGGAGGCACCATGGTATGAGTACTGCCAAGAGTTCCCGAGCGGGTTCGTCGAGGCGGTCGGGGTTTGTTTTGGATCGGGAAGAATCCAACCGAGCCTTGGCGCGAACTTGGTCGGCGAAGTCCGATCTGGCGCATGAATGGGCCCGATTGGCTCTGTGCTCAAGCGGGTTGAAATTTGCCTTTGGTCGGCCGGTTTCGGCCGGATCTTGTGGCGCACCGGTGGTGTAACAGCAGAGACTTAGCAGCCTCGAAGCGTGTCCCGATCGACTATGGACCGCCCCGCACGGGCACTTCCTTCTTCCGCAAAGCACTACATAGCAACCGTAGCCGCTAGGGCGTAGGCCGTAGCACTTGGGTCGAGAGGGTTACCGCTTGGGAGGTCCCGATGGCCGGTCGGGTGTGCGTTTGTCAGATGCTGACGTCGTAGTACTTGGTCCTAGTGTCGCCTCGGGAGGGAGCGAGTCCTCCCACTGTGCATGACACGGCGACGGGACTGGCGCTTAACTTCGGCAGCCTCCTCGCCGCCTTGGGAAGGAGCCACCTGCCCTCGCACGGCCGTCATGTCCGTGGGGCAGGTGACCAACTAGAGGTCGACCGACGACGATCTTTTACCCGATCCTTTAGCGGAGGTCGTCCGGGCTTGGTCGGAGGTTGTGGGGTTCCCGACCCATGGCGGGGGTCGGACCGTCCCCTGGTCGGTTGGGTCGGGGACGAGCGTCCTTCATGGCCCATCGGGGCCTTAGGTCAGAGCTGGACTCGGGGCAGCCCATTTGTAATTTCGGGCCGCTGGAGGCACCCATGGTATGAGTACTCGTCATTAATGGTACCCCGGAGTTTTTAGACCGGCATATTGACTATTAGACAAATATATGGGATGATAAGCTCCAAAAAAATATTTGAAAATGAACCATGATATTTATGTTTTTTTGGAAAGGGGAATGTGACTTACACTACAGTCGTTGTCATTATTGTGGGACTCATACATTTATGACTTTATTGAGGACTCTATTTGTGACTTCATTGCATGTATGCTAACTTGTATCCATGACATGCAACATCAAAGCACCAATGAGGAAACTATACGTAAAAACAATTCAGAAATAAAAAAGAGAATAATTCAACCTTTTCTGTACTTCCTTTTTCTATAGGAGTTTCCTGTTTTATGTCATCACCTCCACCTTGCCATTTAGCAACTCCATCCATCGCCATACATCCTTTTATCCTGCAAGGCTCGGTTGTGCTGCCCCTGATTGGAGGGTGTTGTTTCATCCCCTCCCATCGCCTCCCTCATGGTCCCACACTAGTGCCACTTCCTCCTCCTCCTTCGATCGCATGTGTCACCACCTTCTTCTATTGGAAGCATGAATCTGTTGCCATCACCAAGTCTACGCATGGCCACTGCCATCCCTCTTCCATGGGGTCTCAATGCCTCCTTTTGATGATGGATGAGGGCCTAGTAGGGAAGGGAAGAGGGGTGGAGAAGTTTGGGAAGAAGATGGAAGGTCGACGTCAGCGACGACAGGTGAGGATGTGGTGGTGGCAGGAGTGAGAGTGACGGATGGTGGAGCTGAGATCAAGAGGAGGGAGAGGAGAGTAGTGTGAGGGGAGGGGGCTTGACAGGGTAAGAGTTTTATGTGATGATTTAGGGCTACGAAAGCATCTCGTCCAGCCAAATGAGATCCGACGGCCTACATAATTGGAGCACGTGGCCCTAGCCTCCTACTCTAACTTGTCTAGCCCAAGCAGGCCAAGTTTTGACTAGGTTCGAGGCCCAAATGATCCACGGAGCACGGCTCGCCTTTACTACCATTTGCCCCAAAACGAGCTTCGCTCAAATTTTATCTGGGCCACTTCTGCGGCCCAAAAGCCTAACATTCCCACTAATACGCGGGCCTCTCCAGTCTTCACGTCTCCCACCGGCCATCGCCCGTCCCTCCCAATTGTTTCGGCAACATGTAGGAGCAGCAGCAGGCGGCACGGGTGCACGGCATGTAGGAGCAGCACAGCAGCAGGCGGCGTGCACCAGCGGCCGATGGCCTACAACTCTGACCACTCAAAAACTTTCTGGCATTCAGTATGCACCAAACCAAAAGTTGAACATTGTGTCATCGCATCAATATTTCTGTCTACGAAAAACAACAGATAATGCATGCCTAAATATTCGCTATGACAAATGTTGCCCAAGCCCGGAAAAAAAGGAAGACAGCACAATTACTTCCTTAATTAACACAAAAGATAAATGTTCATGCAATCGATCACTATATCACTCTCATTTCATAAGACATTTTGACCGGAAAAGAACACTGCAAAAATGTATATTTTGTCCACAATATATAAAGAGGAAAATAAAAGCCACTAGTGACCATACAAATAAACAAACCCAGTTAATTATATGCTGATGGGTGAACATGTTCCACTTAACATCCCCATAAAAGAATTACACCCCCTCCAAGAGTTGTTATCAGTATACCACAAAAGGAAATAAACATCTGGAGTAAACCACAAAATTATTAGAAGGAATGACATTTTACAGGTCCGCACATCAACAGAAATTCAATATCCAAAAGTTCGACAGAATAAAATTTGACAGAAAATGAAGTTCTTTGGTGTGTGCCACACAAAACCAATAGTATCACAGTATACTTGACTAAAAAAGAAAGGCTCAATTACAACCGGGTGTCTGGGTTACATATAGTTTTTGAAGAAAAGGGCTTACCAGGAGTATGCGGGACAAATAAATTTTTTTAATTAATTCGTGCACAATTGCTGGCAGCTTTCAAAACAAACCAGCAAAACACACATAGCCAAGCAGATATTAGCAAGGAAAAACAAGAAAAAAAAAACCTATATTAAAAGATACATTCATGATTCACCTCAAAAGATGATAAAGAAGTCGTGAATTGTGAATTTGTGATTGCCCGCTGAGAACATTAATTCATGTGTAACTTCCACAGCAAAGTCATCATGTTCCAAGGTACCGTTTTTGTGATATAACACTCCTTGCATTTGGCCACCTGACCTTCAACCCATTTGGATATCAAGACTATAAGATTTTATTGTTAGACAACATAAGAAAGAGGTTGTGATATTACAGTAATAAATTAAGTTAACCATCCAAAAAAATGACAAGGAAAATGATACGAGGATATTTACACACTCCTTAAGGAGAATATGCCCAGACATTTAATTAAGTAACACTCCAGGCTGTTCTTATCAGCCACAAAACCATTGCTGGGAGACAATTCAGAAATTCCTTGTATCCACTAGAAAATGGTATTTTTCAGGTAGTGCCTTTGCATGTTGCTGATATTTCCCCTTCGAGAAAACTGATATTAGTAAGGAAGCAGTAGAAGCTTCAAGGGAGAAGTTGTTTTCATCAATTTTGGAGAGGTAGGCGCCAGCCCTACTTGTGTCACCTCTCTGCAGTAACTTCCTTACTATAGCATTAAGCATACGGCAGTCTGGAGCACAGCCACTCTTCTCCATGGCTAAAAACAGATCATTGGACTCTTCTCCCAATCCTTCTTCTATGAGATTTCCTATCATCAACCTATAGGTCACAACATCCGGCGCTAAACCATTGGTCGAGATAGCAGCAAACAAATCCATGGCTTCATCCTTTCTGCCATGTTTAAGCAAGGCATCAATCATAATATTGTAAGTGCTAGTATCAAGCCGAAAACCCATCGAACATAGCTTCTGAAAAGTTCTGAATGCCTCACCAACACAATTATTTTTACAAAGTCCTTCTAGAATTATTTTGTATGTGATAATATCCAATGGTGTTCCACTCTTGATCATCTTGAGATAGTGTTCCTTTGCATCAGCAGTTCTCCCAGTCTGAAATAAACCGTGCAGTACAGTGTTGTATGTAATAACATCACACTTAACTCCCTTGCTCACCATTGCTCTGAAAAGAGCTAAAGCATCATCTGTCCTACCATTTTTACAGTAGCCATCAAGCAAAGTATTATAGGTAACCGTATCAGGTTTCAAGCCAATTGAGACCATATCATCAAGTAACTTTGTCGCTTCATCCATCTTGCCAGCTAAGCAATGTCCATCTATTACCGAATTATAGGAAAAAACATCAGGCTCCACGCCTGCACGCACCATCAAGTCAAAGAGATCTTGGGCCTCCGCAAGCCTTCCTTCTTTGCACAGGTTGCTCATTATTGTGTTGAGGGACACTGCGTCGGGATGAATGCCTCTATTCATCATTTCAAAAACTAACTCCTCAGCCTTCTCCCATTTGCCATAGGTGCAAAAGCCATGAATAAGGGAGTTAAAAACAAAGATGTCAGGAATTAATCCTTCATTGTTCATCTGATTGAAGTGGTAAATAGCATCATCCACTCTACCTGTCCTGCAAAGTGCATCTATTACCGTTCCATAGCTGACTATATTAGGGCTCAATCCGTGCTGCTGCATTTTATTAAATATATGCATTGCGTCATCAACCATTTTCACGTTAGCGTATGCCCATATCTGTATGTTGAAGACATGATGGTTAGGTGGAATACCATTTCCTACCATCAAATCTAGGAGATCCTGCATTTCAAGAAGAGCTCCTTTGGTAGCATACCCATGAAGCAGAATGCCATAGGTAGTAGCATTGGGATTTTGGCCCTTCTCAACCATAGCATCAAATATCTTTCTAGCTTCTGCACATCTTCCGTTCTTGCAAAGATAGTCCAGCAGCGAGTTATAAGTAGCAACATCTGGTTCAACACCATCTCTGTGCATTTTCTTGAAAATTCTGACAGCCTCTTTCCACTATCCTGAAGAGCAATATCCATGGAGAAGACTAGTGTATGTAAAATTATCTGGTGTAATATCTTTATCAAACATCTGTTGAAGGACCCCCTCGGCCATGTCCATTGCTTGAGCTTTGCACAGGCCATCAATGATTGAGCTGTAAGTCACAACATCTGGTGAAATCCCCCAATCCTGCATTTCACGAAAGAGACTGCTAGCCTTGTCCACCTCACCCTCTTTAGAAAAGCCATCGATCAGGGTGTTGTACGAAAACACATCTGGCATGCAGCTGCCTTCACCATCAACCATCATGTGGAGCAGCTCGAGAGCTTCTTGGCTCCTCTTCTCATCGCAGAGCCCCTTGAGAAGAATGTTGTAGGAGACGACATTAGGCGTGCAGCCAAGCTCGGTCATTCTGCGGAGCACTATGTCCATGGCCTCGCCCACCCGCTTCTCGGCACAGAGGCCCTTGAGCAGAGGAGCGAAGGTGATGGTGTTCACCCCACATCCCATCTTAATATATGACCGAAGGCGGCGAAACCGAGGTCCAAGCGGCCCATGGTGGCAGCAACAGCCGATGAGGATGCCGAGGTACACAAGTCGGGAGCCACCTTCTTGTCGCCGGCTCGGGCCATACGGTTGAAGAGGGAGACGGCGAGCGCAGGGCCATCTCGCGACGGAGGAGGAGGCCGCGCGCGCGATGGCAGTGAGGAGATGGTTGAAGGCGTAAACCGAGGCTGGCCTGGCTTGCGGGAGCAATTCGTCGAAAAGGTTGAGTGCGTGCTCGGGCGGAGGTTTCCGAGTGGGCGAGGTCTCTAATGATCTGCTCCAGCTCGAGCATGGGCGGCGGCGCGCTCGCCCGCGACATTTCCGGCTGGGAGGAGAGGCAACGACGCGACACGACCGGTGGTGGGAGCTGCATGCCGCTCGCTTCGGGGAGGAAGGAGAGGAAAGAACAGCCAGTGAGTGGCACCGCATCGGCCTCTGTATCCGTGGGAGCTCGCGGTCGCCCTCAATCGCACCGCATCGGAATGATGTATCAGCACCGCATCGCACCGCATCGGAATGAACAGCCAGTAGTGGCATCGAACCGCGTCAGAATGATGTATCAGCACAGCGTGGTTACTGTTTCCCTTTTCTTTCTTTTTTTCTCTTTATTTTTCCTTTTAACAATTGTCTACACTACAGTATCCTTGGAGAAGGGTGGGGTCATGTGCTCCCGCTGATGAGGGATGGTCCGATGTTTGGATAGGTTTTTGTGTAGTCCATACGATACTGCAACTTAAGTATTTCTCGATCTTAGAGTTGTCTGTTTGATCCACAAACGATCCATTTTTTGACTCAATGGTCCATATGCGACTGTTTAAGTTGTAATCCCAATCGAAACTGCATTGTATCTCTTTCTTGTTGGCTAAACCTCACTACCCCCAGGAGGTTTGTAATATTTCTCTGGGATTTGCTTACCTATTTTTTACCTTAAAATCGTAGGCTATATAGTCTCTGGTATAGTTCACACTCTTTTGGTATGTTCCTATTGGTCTTCTCTTGAAAAATTTAGATAGGTGTGTGTCAGTTTGCGTCCATTCCCATCTTCTTTCGAGTCGAAACTTTTTTTTTTCAAATCGAAAGTTACGAACGGAAAATTTTTGAATCAAAAGTTTCTGAAATTTTCCATTCTAAAATTTTTCCACTTGAAATATTTTTGATTTGAAATATCTTGAGTTAAAATTTTCCTAGTTGAAAGTTCCTCAAGTTGAATTTTCCAAATTGAAAGTTCCCGAATTAAAATTTCCAGATTCAAAATATTTTGAGCGATTCAAATTTTTGCAAGTTGAAAATTTTCAATTTGAAATTTCTAGAGTTGAAATTTTGCATAGTTAAAACTTGTTCGAGTTGAAATTTCCTAAGTTGAATTTTTCTGATTTGAAATTTTTTTAGTTGAATTTACTATGAGCTAAAACTTCTTGTTTGAAATCTGGAAAGTTAAATTTTCCTGATTTGTAGGGAGGGGAAGGGTGGAGATAGATGGAGAAAATGACACATGGCAGCATAGGAGGGTGTCTTTAAATATTTTAGTTCAAGGATAATCTCAAACTAGTGGGAGGGTGTCTTTAAATATTTTAGTTCAAGGATAATCTCAAACTAGTGGTACCCCGGAGTTTTTAGACCGGCATATCGACTATTAGACAAATATATGGGATGATAAACTCCAAAAAAAATATTTGAAAATGAACCATGATATTTATGTTTTTTTTGGAAAGGGGAATGTGACTTACACTACAGTCATTGTCATTATTGTGGGACTCATACATCTATGACTTTATTGATGACTCTATTTGTGACTTCATTGCATGTATGCTAACTTGTATCCATGACATGCAACATGAAAGCACCAATGAGGAAACTATACGTAAAAACAATTCAGAAATAAAAAAGAGAATAATTCAACATTTTCCGTACTTCTTTTTTTCTATAGGAGTTTCCTGTTTTATGCCATCACCTCCACCTTGCCATTTGGCAACTCCATCCATCGCCATACATCCTTTTATCCTGCAAGGCTCGGTTGTGCTGCCCCCGATTGGAGGGTGTTGTTTCATCCCCTCCCATCGCCTCCCTCATGGTCCCACACTAGTGCCACTTCCTCCTCCTCCTTCGATCGCATGTGTCACCACCTTCTTCTATTGGAAGCATGAATCTGTTGCCATCACCAAGTCGTACGCATGGCCACTGCCATCCCTCTTCCATGGGGTCTCAATGCCTCCTTTCGATGACGGACGAGGGCCCAGTAGGGAAGGGAAGAGGGGTGGAGAAGTTTGGGAAGAAGATGGAAGGTCGACGTCAGCGACGACAGGTGAGGATGTGGTGGTGGCAGGAGTGAGAGTGACGGATGGTGGAGCTGAGATCAAGAGGAGGGAGAGGAGAGTAGTGTGAGGGGAGGGGGCTTGACAGGGTAAGAGTTTTATGTGATGATTTAGGGCTACAAAAGCATCTCGTCCAGCCAAATGAGATCCGACGGCCTACATAATTGGAGCGACGTGGCCCTAGCCTCCTACTCTAACTTGTCTAGCCCAAGCAAGCCAAGTTTTGGCTAGGTTCGGGGCCCAAATGATCCACAGAGCACGGCTTGCCTTTACTACCATTTGCCCCAAAACGGGCTTCGCTCGAATTTTATCTGGGCCACTTCTGCGGCCCAATGGCCTAACACTCCCACTAATACGCGGGCCTCTCCAGTCTTCACGTCTCCCACCGGCCATCGCCCGTCCCTCCCAATTGTTTCGGCAACCAGTAGGGGTGAAAACGGGACGGATAACTCCCGCCTGATCCGGAACCGGATCCAGTTAGAACCGAATTCGAGAAGAAAAATGGATATCGGGTCGGATCCGGATCCGGATCCGGATATTTAAAAATGGATATCGGATCAGATTTGGAGCGTAAAGTATCTGGAAAATATGGGTCGGAAATCGGATATCGAATATTATGCTATTCGGATATCCGGATTTAAAATACGGTCAAGCCACCGATAGTCGACATCTTGAATCGATTAACTACTAGCCTCTCGCTCGGTCAGTCGGCCCTCGCCTCTCGGCTCTCACGGTCTCACCTCTGTCTCTCGGACTCGTTCCCCAATCACGCCCCTAGCCCCCAAGCTCAAGCCAATCTGCTGCCGTCCCCGGTCCAGCGGTCCCCCTGGCCGGCATCTCTCCTCGACCGGCGCTCCAAGCCTCCAACTTCCCCCGACATCGTCTCCTGTAACATCCTGAAATTCAACAAGGTAATAAAAATTTAATAAAATATGGAAATAAGTTTAATTTGTGTTTTCCTGGTATTTTCTAAATGTTCTCTGGTTTTTCCTGTTTTTCTTGAATATTTCTTAGAAGGGAAATTCTTTTCTTAATTATTTGTCAAAGCAATAAGTAATAAGTAAAGAGTTGAAAAACAAAAAAATGATAAAAATTCCTGAAAAATCTTTTAATTATCCATTAACTCGAAATATGAATTTTTAAAGTCATGTCCATGCATTAAAACTGAAATGAAAGGTGAATTAAGAAATTTTGACTAGAAATAGTAATCATGTCAGAATTTAATAAAAATATTCCCTCATTAATTTGATGTTAAAAGTTTTAAAATTATCTTTACACTAGCTGATGCATCTACAGTAATGAAGGTATATATATATATCCAATACTAAGCACATAAAGATTTAAAGAATAAGTCAAAAGGGTACATATGACAGTAAGAAACTGAATATATGAATTTTGAAATTTATAAACAATTTTTGCATCTTGAATTCGATAAATAAAAAGAATGATTCATATGAAGCATGAAGTGCTAGATAATGATTAGCATAAAGCTAATAATCACAAATAATAAAACAATATACACATCTAAACACCATTTATAATTCTGCTGTTGATTATTTATATGCCGTTATTTGAGTTTTCATTTGAATGTTCCTTTTTGTCTTTTATTTGTTCTTATCGGATCTATTGTTTCTCGTATGGAACGACGTCTAGAGTGCGACAACCCAGAATTGGTAGACGACGACACTGCCTTTGACCCTGATTTTCTACTAGACTGCGATCAGCAAGGCAAGCACCTCCTTGACCATTTTGTTCCTAATATTTTAATTAATTATCTTTTAAATGCTTGCAAAACTATTATGCATGCGCGTATTTTTCGTAAAAACGCTATGTTGGGCTGATGGTAGATAAACCCGTTATTTCTTAGAACTTCCCCCAATAAAATCAATCATGTGATCCTTGTTGAACATAAGAAAAAGGGATAGACAATAAAACTATCAATTGGGTATATATCAATATTTACAATGCTTAGTCATGCTTAATTAGAAATGAAGTAAATGATTAAATCAAAACTACTTCTTGGGAATTTGAAATTACTAGAATGGCATGATGTCAACTCTGGTATTTTATTTACAAATTCCAAAATAAAACTATGATTTCGATGCAGGCGATTATTGGCAATAGCCGGATGTACAAAGGGATTGTACGTAGTGTAGGGTGGAGTATCGCCCGTGTCAAACTAAGGACCGAGCTATGGGTTGCTACAAACCGAGAAAACCGTACAACTATGAGTACTGGTATGGGACAGTCGTAATATGTGAGACCCCAGATTTACCATCCGGAATCTACTGTGTATAACCGTACCAGTCCCTGATCAGTTGCTAGTACACACAGTGAAGCAGTGATATACATAACCAGAACATTGTATTAAACGATAATAAACTGAAGTACTGATCATATGATCACTTATTACAACCACAGGTCAGAAGGCCTGCAACACCACACAGCGGAAGACAACAAATAAAAAGCCCAACTCATTCGCCACAGGCAAACGACCGGGAACGCACACCTATTCCTCAGGCTCGCCCTCCTCGAAGCCACAAGCGAAGAATTCTTCTTCCTCAGCGGGATCCTCAAATAGCTCTGAAGAGGTTGAATTGTAGCACGTGAGTACAAACGTACTCCGCAAGTCTAGGAAATTATGTAACATGCAGGCTTTCCAAAGAGAGGCTTATATGGTTCATTTTGCACAAAGCAATTTTTATTAAACAGTACATGTATAATTTTTGTAAAGCAGTTTTAACAATTATTTGTAACTTTCGAATTTATTAATATTTGTAGCGATGGTTCTAACCACCATCACTTAGAATATAGGCTCTATCCGCATAATTTAAAAGATCATGATAAACCAACTCATGACTCTATCCGTCATGATTTTAAAATAGGTTCAATCTAGCTCTGAATTCTATCCGAGAGTTCCAACCACTCCCGAATTCCCAAATCCATAGTTTTCAAAATAAAAAACCAAGTCTACCAGTATGAAAGCATTCTTTGCCCGCTCTTGACCATGAGCACGGCTATTCGAATAGTTTATTTACTCTACAGAGTTTGTACACTTTACCCACACGACATGATCAACCATTGGTGCCATGCAATTAACACACTTCTTTTGGTGTGTCGGCAGAGTGATCATGACAAGGCTTTTACAATGTAACAATTTAACCCGACTCGACCGCTAAGGTTTCACCATTGAAGGGTTCCATCCACCAATCGAAGCCCTCTTCTTGGCAGTGTGGGAATAAACCATTCTGCCTCCATCCGGCACCCACATCCAACCATCCGGCGAGTCTAAGTTAAATTACTACAAATTAATCTGCCAGGTCGTACCCATTTCGGACATGTGGTTGTATTGTTTTGCTTAGAATGGACAATCATAAGCGTCGGTCCTTAATCAACTCGAGCGGCACTTGCGCAAAGCCAAAAGTCAGTGCTCCATCCGCACCCGCCCATCGGACCGATCCGCTCAAGTCAAAATCATTTTTACTTTCATTTTATTTTGCAAATACAGCAGCAAATACATTGCTACCATTTTATGAATACGCTTTCATAACAATTTTTAACTCAATTTCCCAATAGGCATTTAATCACTTTTGCACCTAAGCATTAATCTACCGTTCTATTCAAGGATAATCATGGTATATATGATAACAAGAAATATTCTATGGTTACAAGGGCATGAACAACAATCAGCAAGGGATTATCAACAAGTTGGATTAACTAAACAACCTAATCATTTAAATATCAATTTTTACTCAAATTAGCCATGCATTTGATAAAATCATAAAAAGACTTTTAAAACATAGGATCAAAGTGCATCAAGGAGACTTGCCTCCTCTGGTCGCAAAGTCGTCGACGCACTGAAGCTCTTCGGAATTGACAGCGGCAACGGCGGAATCTTCGGCTACGCGCAAAACGAGACAACAAATAAAATAACAGAAAATAAATAAAATCTAAAAATTATAATAAAAATACTGGCAGATAGAGGATAATTTTAGACGAATTTAGCAATTTGAATCACTTGATTCGGAGTTCGGATGACAAAGATAAAAATGTTTGAAGTTTGCACAGATTGGAAAATCAAAAACGAAAGAATATTCTCAGAATCTTTCTTTTGGCTGAACGTTTTCTGATTTCCTTTGTTCCTATGACGGGTGGGACCCGTTTGTCATCCTCTCAAGCTTTCTTCAACCTCCAGCCCTCCATTGAAGAACAGAGAAGCTTCTGGCCTCCATTGACGCCGGCGTTTGGGACCACTGCAGGCGACGGCGTACAGCAAAACGGAATGGCGGCATGATGGGGAAGTGGTGGCGCACGGCGGCAAGGGGCGGCGCGGCCTGCTGCGGCGCGCGCAGCACTCGCAAGTAGTGGCGGCGGTGCTGGACGGCTCGCCGGCGAAGGGGAGGTGCAGGTGACCGGCGGAGGGGCGCATGAGGGTCAGCTGGGTCCGGAAGAGCTGATGGAAGACTCGGCTACGGGCGGGAGTGGCCGAGGCGACGGGTCCACGGCGGCCATGGCCGGCGCGGGCGGGCGTGCGTGGCGGCGGCGAACGGCGGCGAGGCGGCAGCCGGCGAGGGCGGGGAGGAGTGAGGTGGGTATGGCCGGAGGAGATGCATGCGCCAAGGATGACCGGGAAGGCCCCAAACAGCAGTGGCACAAGCTTGGGCCGGCAGCCATGGAGATGAACAGGAACAGACGCAGAGCAAGAATTTGGGGAAACTTCTATTTCGCGAGATTTTGCAAAATCAGTGAGCGCAATTGAAAGAATATGATGAGATGAATATAAGGATGCAGGGAATTGAATTGGGAGTTACCGATTCACAAGAAATTGGCGATGAATGACGAAACGGGCGACGATGAACAATCTTCAAATCAGAGACCGAAACTGCAACAAAAACGGAATTTTGTTGAGGGCTTTTGATCTACATGCCAAGAGACACGATATGACACGGTTAATGCATGGCTTGGCTCACCGGATTGAAAGATGGTTCGACGGCGTCGACGACGGACGTCGGCCGGATGTTCTTACCCAAATTCGGAGGTCCAAACGATGATGAATCGAGAAAGTAAAGGAAGCACCGCGTCGGGGGCATCAAGACGATTAAATAGAGTACTCAAGCACGCGAAGAGACAAAGAAACGGCCGAGTTATGGAATGTGCAAAGTTTCACGGATTGAGCATGATTGTGACCGTTTCGGGAGAGGAAAGGGCGAGCTTCTGTGGGATTTGATTCTCTAGACTCTTGCCATTCCAATGCTTCAGTTTCCCCTTTGATTGGTGCATTATTTTGGCTTGAGTGGGTTTGGAAAGGAAGAGGCAGCCATGGATGTCCTTTCAGCTTGCAGTCTGCTCGTTTCCTGATCGGTTCCTGTGCATGCGCATGGTGAAAGAAAGAGAGGAGAGAGAAAATGAGAGCTTTGCAATTTGGTCCTAAGGAAATGGATGTCAGCCCAAAAAGAAAAATGAGCTAAAATTAGAATTGGATTCAGGATTGAATTTCGGATTGAATGAATGCGATGGCGAATTTGAATTTGATTTGAAATTTGAATTCGAATTTAAATTTGATATGAGGCAAATTTAGAATTTACAGATGAATTTGGAATAAATTCCAAATTTAGGTGGAAAGGATGCCAGGATAAATATTCAAACCAAATAAAATCCAAATCTTTAAATTAAATAATTTAAATTAAATTTTTAACGGAAAGCCGAAAACGGGGATGTTACATAATCTATTAAGTTACTTGAATCTGGCTTTGCACATTGGTAGGCAGAAGAAAGTAGAAGCATTCTGGTTAGGATTGCTTGTGAGGGGCTTCTATACTTCGGTATGGGTAAATGCATATCGGTACAACAGTGTACGCCTTATTATGGGAAGGAACCTATATTGTAGGGGTACTACACATATTACTTTTATGAAAGACAGGGTATGTCTACCATTCTTATTTCTTCTCCATAATAAGGACAAACGTCACTGGGCTGGTGCAAAGTCGGGATTAAGTAATGTAACGATTATGTTATGATCACCATGCTAACACACCAAAGGAAGTGTGTTAAATGGCCTTGCAAAAATGGTAGATCATTTCTTATGGGTAAAGTTGTACATCTCTGCAGAGTATGAATCTAATTAATTAGCCGCGCCTACGGTCAAAGGCACTTGGTAATGTCATCACATAGCTAGACTTTAATATTTCAAAAAATGATTTGATGGGAAACTGGTGTTTTGAATTCTAAACATGTCAGGGGATGGCATAAGAATGGATTGAATTGGTCAAGGAGACTATGTTATGGTGCTGGATATCTTGTTAATATTTTGCTATCATAGAAATTGCTCTTTTACAAAGTCGTGATTACAATCTACATATGCTATGATTTATTTGTGCAATTGCAAAATAACTGCAGAAACTTCTCCATTGTTATAACCTGCATTTTATTTATACTGCACTTGTCAAACACTACAAGTCTTGCTGAGTACACAATGTACTCAATCTTGCTATCAACATTATTTTTAGGTGACGACTCTGATTACCCCAACGATATTTATGTCGCTTCAGAATATGGGGATAACGATGACGCCTTTTTCTAAGGATTTTACCTTGTTTGTTGCCTGGGGTTATGGGGCAAACTACAAGATAAATAATGCTTCTGCTGCTGTTATAAGTTTTTGGACTGTATTATGCTTGTATGAACTTAAATTACTGCTACAGTTGTAATAATCTCGCGTATGGATGTGATGTCAATTTGTAAACTGTGTGTGCTAGCTACTGATCCAGGGACTAGCACTGTGTGCATAGGGATCCCATTGTTGATAATTTATTATCAAAAATGGGGTCGCCACATCTCCCCCAGCCCGCGCACCGACCCCCAGCGTCTTCCTCCGGCCCGCGGCGTCTCCCTCCAGCCCGAGCTCAGATCCTCCCCGGCGGCGTCTCCCTCCGGCCCGCAACGTCTCCCCCAAGTCGCTCGGCGTCTCACTCCTCCAATCTTCCCTGACTCCCCGGCCAGATCTGACTACCTCCGTCGATTTAATCGATCACACAGAAGGCACTTTCGAGGTAAGCAATGGCATATACATGAATACATGATGCTCAACTTATTTTCCCTTCTTTGCACACATCAAGCTCATCAGGATGATCATAATTTTGGACGTACTTGCCAGTTATTAGTGTAGTAGTAATCTCTGCCCTCTGGTCAGATCAAATATTTCCAAGGTTCTGAATTTCTGATATCAAGTGATTGCATTTGTAGGTAGTGACTCCTGCTGGGAATGTATTGGTTGATGATTTAACTCTCCGAGTAGAAACGGGTTGTAATCTTTTGATCACTGGTAATCCTCTCGGTCCCTGCTTCCTCTTGTGCACAGAGTAAATGCAAATGGGGTGCTATATTGCTGTATGTGTGCATGTGTCCGTATGTGTGCTGCTACTAGGAGTATTGCAGATGAGCAAACCTGGTACTTGTATTTTGCCTATACGCATAACGCACCTGTATCGTTTAGAAATGGTAGCATCATTGTATTGTTTCAACTTTCAACTTAAGACATATGCCGCAGAACATCAAAAGGGCTAGTCTAATGAACTTTTTTTATTTGAATAACATTTCTACAATTATCTGGGTCAACATCAATATCATTTGGACCAGCACAGCCAAACAATGCAGCCGATCCAAGTCCCCCAGAATAGGATGTAAAATGCTTCCTTTAATCATTTGAAAGAACATACATTGAATTAACAGTACTTGGTCATCTATGCCAAGAAAATTTGATGATCAACCTTGGCTATGCATATCTTAGCATCATGTGTAGCACATAATCATTTAACATGCTGATCAGTGAGCATCATCTGGAATTGAATGAACCTTCAGTGTCCTCACTGAAGATAGTAACTCAAATCTTTTACTCTTCCAACCTTTTTTCCTCCTGTCCACACTAATTGAAAGGCCTCAAGTCCAGAACTTGGTCACTGGGATATCTGGAACTTGGTCTGCTACTTGACAGGAGAAGCCTCTGGTTTTTGCTTTAATATGATAAAGCTTAATGGTAGTGATTAGAATGAGATACACGTTGTTGTAGCCTTGTAGGAAAACCCTTCTTATATTGTCAACAATTGAAGCTTTTAGAGCAAGGTTAGCCAGATTATTCTGAATACTACTATTCTTTGTTTTTCATTTACAGAAGGTGATGAAGGCTGGTGGTCTATTTGCTGGGTCCATCTTCCTAATGTATAACTTCGATGAACTAATGACCGTCTAAAGAGGACTTGATAAGATAGCAATGGAGATCCAATGGAGCTGTATTTTCGTTTTCTTTTCCATAGAAATAACTAAATGCCAAGGCCACCGCAATGTAGACATGTATTGTTAATCTTTTATCGTCTATGTGTGAACAATTCTGTTAAACTCTGTATTAGACTATTAGTGGTCTTGGCTGTTGATTGAGGTCTGGTAGATGGTAACTATATGATTACCAGCGATGACACTTGACCTAGGAGCATTAATATTTGCCCTTCTCCTTGCATGATTGCTTATCAACTGGTGCTGGCATGGTCTAATTCATTTCTCTGTTAGAATGTTGCCAAGCAGTACTATCTTGAACCTTTTCTGTTCTTGCCCCTATGCCACTTGTTCTACTTATACTAGTGTGTGATTGTTGAAGATATTAATACTAGTTTCATTTACTAATGATGGTTATACTACAAAATGGTGCTCTAGTAGCTTTGTTGTGTTTGTTCTGTTTCTATGGAGATGATTTATCTTATATCTTGGGAGTTAACATCTTGATTCTAATTGGATATGTAGGTAAACCATGTGTACATTTGCTCACATGTAAAAATCACACATATAACATTTATCTTTCCAAGCATGGTGATGAAGTTTGCTAAGGGAGTAGAGTATTTGTTTTGACCTCTAATTGTTTGCCTACTTATGGTAGATTAGGTTTTCTTGAAATGTTTCACTCAGTTCACCCGTGCTACTATCGATTCTGATGCATGATATCAAGATTCCAGAATATTGCTCAACAAGGTGAAGAGGCTTAGAAGGATAAAATTGTGCGTGCATGAATATGCATTTCCATTGTGTACAACGATGGTAGAGCTTAGAGTTTATGTAGATGTAGTAGGTAATTTGTATCCCACGAATTTTCCTCTACTTGCATTAAAGACATCTCGTATTGGATATTTCTTGCCTGGATCCATGAATTTGTGATATGAGATGAATCTGTGAGATGAGATAAGCAAGATATATAAGACTTCGTTTTTATTTATTTACTTCACATACGCCGAACTCAGATTCTAGATGCGAAGTCATGTATTTGTGTGGTTCGATTCAACATATATTACTTTATGTATGCGTGCATTATCCGTCATATATCCGACCCGTATCCGTATCCCAAATTATCCGGATTCGTATCCTGTATCCGGTTAGCCCGTATCCGGTTTCGAATTCGGGAAAAAAATATGGGTTAGGATACGGGAAGAGCAATATCCACCCGTATCCGATCCGTTTTCACCCCTAAGGGGTCTATACTATAGTATCGTTTTCGCAAACCATCCTTGACACATCGTATAAAATAAAGGCGGATATTTATAACAGGTGCAGAGAAAATATCATACTAATTTTATATTAAAATATAAAATATATTTTGTATTTATAAATAAAATTATTAAAAATATCACGTATAAATTTAGACGAAGTGAGCAGTAGAGATAGTTTATCTTACTTGCAGTTTCTTTTCATTTCTCGCAACTGGGTCATGAGTTGTAGGTATCGTACAGAGAGATGTAATTAATGCTAGTTGTAGTAGATGAAGGGGACAAGAAAGAGTAAGAAGGGGTAAGCAGTGAAAAGTCAAAATTCTGCTCTTGGCTAGTGGTCGGCTGGCCGTTTCACCAACAGTAAAATACAGCACCTTGTCAATCGTAAACAGGCTGCGTTGCGGCACCGGTACTTAGAGCAGATTAAAAAAAACAACGGCCACTACTTACTTTTTTATCTATATCGTCTAGAGTAAGTAATAAATTCAATTCGAATAATAATTATTTTTAAAAGTTGTCTTTAGAGAAATTTTTTTACTATAACATTAAAACTTATATAATAACTATCTTTTATCCATATCATCTAGACTAAATATACTTGCTCAAATACAGACTTTTGACTGATGATAGCACGTTGTTTCTCGTACGATGTTGTCTACTGCATGAGAGCTTGAGCTAACAGATTCAAAAATTTAAATGGTTCCTGCATTATTGCCAGATTTGTTTCAAAACTGATGCCTCTAAACACATAGCTAAACAGACACTGAAAAGGGTTCTAACTTCTAAGCTCTGAAACTCTGCTACCAATCCCTTTATGTCTCATTAGGAGAGATGACAAAAACTTTGGTATTCTTCTTTGTGGATGCTAATGCCATCTAAATTTCTGTGATAAAATAGCCAAATCCAAAGTAGAGGCCATGGTGAAGTAAAGAGTCCTCCACTTGGGCCATTTAGCAATTTCAGCCAATTAAATAATCAGTTACCAAATTTACCTATAAGAAGAAAAAAGAGAGAGCTGTAAGACGATAATTGCTTATCTGCAGTTCAGACATAACTACTAAAAAAAGATTGTGGGATATACATACCTGTAAATTACACTTCACATACAGAGAAAAAGAAAAGATCTCTTCTCGATGAACAGTCAAGAGTCTCAAGAATGTCTAGTCAGAATTCCATCGTTGCAAGAAGCTTCCGCCGAGCATTTTACTAATAATGCAAAATTTAAATAATGCAAGTCAAAGATTACTTTGAATAATTCAATCAACATGCATTGGGATGAAACCTGATCTGACCATTCTTGCTTCAAAGTCATAGATTATCTTGAAAGATCTTGTAGGTAGGTTTCCTAAAATCTCAACCCCTCAGATGACAGCTCCGCTTGGTCGGAATGTCAAGCACAATCCCATGGATGGATCTCAACAAAATAAACACTCTTTAGAGGCAATTCCAAGATCATGTGAATGGATTTCAGCTGCACTACTGGCAACTGAATCGCTTCAGTCCACCTCAGACTATCCCCATACAGATTCCTTAAACATTGCAGTTGTAAGCCAGAAATAACCTTGTCTATTGCGTTGTACATAGGCAGCAACAGGAACATATCGAAGCTCCCAGAACAAAAAAGTCATCAAAGCACCTACGATTTAGAACTCAGGTCGATGGAAGCTCCCTTCCGTCCACCACGCACCATGCCAAACAACTGGATAGAATACGCTGGCTGGTCCCAATTGCTGAAGTTGAAATTGTCTGAGGACATCTCTCAATCGACAAGCTGATCACTGTGTCTCCATAATCTCTTGGTTAAGAACAGTAATCTCTTGGTTAAGAACAGTAAACATACAGTAGATCTTGGTGCAGGAAAGAAACACACCCTAAGGCGCAGCAGCAGGCGGCAGCACCAGGCGGCGTGCACCAGCGGCCGATGGCCTACAACTCTGACCACTCAAAAACTTTCTGGCATTCAGTATGCACCAAACCAAAAGTTGAACATTGTGTCATCGCATCAATATTTCTGTCTACGAAAAACAACAGATAATGCAAGCCTAAATATTCGCTATGACAAATGTTGCCCAAGCCCGGAAAAAAAGGAAGACAGCACAATTACTTCCTTAATTAACACAAAAGATAAATGTTCATGCAATCGATCACTATATCACTCTCATTTCATAACTCATTTTGACCGGAAAAGAACACTGCAAAAATGTATATTTTGTCCACAATATGTAAAGAGGAAAATAAAAGCCACTAGTGACCATACAAATAAACAAACCCAGTTAATTATATGCTGATCGGTGAACATGTTCCACTTAACATCCCCATAAAAGAATTACACCCCCTCCAAGAGTTGTTATCAGTATACCACAAAAGGAAATAAACATCTGGAGTAAACCAAAAAATTATTTGAAGGAATGCCATTTTACAGGTCCGCATATCAACAAAAATTCAATATCCAAAAGTTCGACAGAATAAAATTTGACAGAAAATGAAGTTCTTTGGTGTGTGCCACACAAAACCAATGGTATCACAGTATACTTGACTAAAAAAATGAAAGGCTCAATTACAACCAGGTGTCTGGGTTACATATAGTTTTTGAAGAAAAGGGCTTACCTGGAGTATGCGGGACAAATAATTTTTTTTAATTAATTCGTGCACAATTGCTGGCAGCTTTCAAAACAAACCAGCAAAACACACATAGCCAAGCAGATATTAGCAAGGAAAAACAAGAAAAAATAAAATAAAAACCTATATTAATAGATACATTCATGATTCACCTCAAAAGATGATAAAGAAGTCGTGAATTGTGAATTTGTCATTGCCCGCTGAGAACATTAATTCATGTGTAACTTCCACAGCAAAGTCATCATGTTCCAAGGTACAGTTTTTGTGATATAACACTCCTTGCATTTGGCCACCTGACCTTCTTCAACCCATTGGGATATCAAGACTATAAGATTTTATTGTTAGACAACATAAGAAAAAGGTTGTGATATTACAGTAATAAATTAAGCTAACCATCCAAAAAAACGACAAGGAAAATGATACGAGGATATTTACACACTCCTTAACGAGAATATGCCCAGACATTTAATTAAGTAACACTCCAGGCTGTTCTTATCAGCCACAAAACCATTGCTGGGAGACAATTCAGAAATTCCTTGTATCCACTAGAAAATGGTATTTTTCAGGTAGTGCCTTTGCATGTTGCTGATATTTCCCCTTCGAGAAAACTGATATTAGTAAGGAAGCAGTAGAAGCTTCAAGGGAGAAGTTGTTTTCATCAATTTTGGAGAGGTAGGCGCCAGCCCTACTTGTGTCACCTCTCTGCAGTAACTTCCTTACTATAGCATTAAGCATACGGCAGTCTGGGGCACAGCCACTCTTCTCCATGGCTAAAAACAGATCATTGGACTCGTCTACCAATCCTTCTTCTATGAGATTTCCTATCATCAACCTGTAGGTCACAACATCCGGCGCTAAACCATTGGTCGAGATAGCAGCAAACAAATCCATGGCTTCATCCTTTCTGCCATGTTTAAGCAAGGCATCAATCATAATATTGTAAGTGCTAGTATCAAGCCGAAAACCCATCGAACATAGCTTCTGAAAAGTTCTGAATGCCTCACCAACACAATTATTTTTACAAAGTCCTTCTAGAATTATTTTGTATGTGATAATATCCAATGGTGTTCCACTCTTGATCATCTTGAGATAGTGTTCCTTTGCATCAGCAGTTCTCCCAGTCTGAAATAAACCGTGCAGTACAGTGTTGTATGTAATAACATCACACTTAACTCCCTTGCTCATCATTGCTCTGAAAAGAGCTAAAGCATCATCTGTCCTACCATTTTTACAGTAGCCATCAAGCAAAGTATTATAGGTAACCGTATCAGGTTTCAAGCCAATTGAGACCATATCATCAAGTAACTTTGTCGCTTCATCCATCTTGCCAGCTAAGCAATGTCCATCTATTATCGAATTATACGAAAAAACATCAGGCCGCACGCCTGCATGCACCATCAAGTCAAAGAGATCTTGGGCCTCCGCAAGCCTTCCTTCTTTGCACAGGTTGCTCATTATTGTGTTGAGGGACACTGCGTCGGGATGAATGCCTCTATTCATCATTTCAAAAACTAACTCCTCAGCCTTCTCCCATTTGCCATAGGTGCAAAAGCCATGAATAAGGGAGTTAAAAACAAAGATGTCAGGAATTAATCCTTCATTGTTCATCTGATTGAAGTGGTAAATAGCATCATCCACTCTACCTGTCCTGCAAAGTGCATCTATTACCGTTCCATAGCTGACTATATTAGGGCTCAATCCATGCTGCTGCATTTTATTAAATATATGCATTGCATCATCAACCATTTTCATGTTAGCGTATGCCCATATCTGTATGTTGAAGACACGATGGTTAGGTGGAATACCATTTCCTACCATCAAATCTAGGAGATCCTGCATTTCAACAAGAGCTCCTTTGGTAGCATACCCATGAAGCAGAATGCCATAGGTAGTAGCATTGGGTTTTTGGCCCTTCTCAACCATAGAATCAAATATCTTTCTAGCTTCTGCACATCTTCCGTTCTTGCAAAGATAGTCCAGCAGCGAGTTATAAGTAGCAACATTTGGTTCAACACCATCTCTGTGCATTTTCTTGAAAATTCTGACAGCCTCTTTCCACTGTCCTGAAGAGCAATATCCATGGAGAAGACTATTGTATGTAAAATTATTTGGTGTAATATCTTTATCAAACATCTGTTGAAGGACCCCCTCGGCCATGTCCATTGCTTGAGCTTTGCACAGACCATCAATGATTGAGCTGTAAGTCACAACATCTGGTGAAATCCCCCAATCCTGCATTTCACGAAATAGACTGCTAGCCTTGTCCACCTCACCCTCTTTAGAAAAGCCATCGATGCAGCTGCCTTCACCATCAACCATCATGTGGAGCAGCTCGAGAGCTTCTTGGCTCCTCTTCTCATCGCAGAGCCCCTTGAGAAGAATGTTGTAGGAGACGACATTAGGCGTGCAGCCAAGCTCGGTCATTCTGCGGAGCACTATGTCCATGGCCTCGCCCACCCGCTTCTCGGCACAGAGGCCCTTGAGCAGAGGAGTGAAGGTGATGGTGTTCACCCCACATCCCATCTTAATGATATGGCCGAAGGCGGCGAAACCGAGGTCCAAGCGGCCCGCGCGGCAGCAACAGCCGATGAGGATGCCGTAGGTACATATGTCGGGAGCCACCTTCTTGTCGCCGGCTCGGGCCATACGGTTGAAGAGGGAGACGGCGAGCGCAGGGCCATCTCGCACGGAGGAGGAGGCCGGGGCGCGGCAGACGGCAGTGAGGAGATTGTTGAAGGCGTAAACCGAGGCTGGCCTGGCTTGCGGGAGCAATTCGTCGAAAAGGTTGAGTGCGTGCTCGGGGCGGAGGTTTCCCGAGTGGGCGAGGTCTCTAATGATCTGCTCCAGCTCCGAGCATGGGCGGCGGCCGGCGCTCGCCCGGCGCGACATTTCCGGCTGGGAGGAGAGGCAACGCACGCGACACGACCGGTGGTGTGTAATATCCCCTTGCCGCTGGCCCCAGTCGGCGTGAGATCGCAATCGCCAGAATGAGAAATCAGAGGCCGGATACAGAGAAAGAGGCGAATGAGTTTGGGGAAGAAAGTTGGCCAACGCCAGAAAGTTCTTAATTGCTTAACAAGCCATCGTTCCGGGTTACAAAACGGAAAATACGATGTATGACACTCAATTCGTTCGCCTCGCGCAGAATGACATTAAATTGGGACGTCTGATACAAAACGACACCGTGTCATCCAATTTCTCCCACCAGTGACATTCGCCTATTGAATTGACAGAAATGCCCTTGGGTATTTGTTTTGTGCTTGCTGATTGATTTGTTAATTCAATTCCTGGGCAATAAATAATTTCATAATAAATAATTTACATAATAAATAATTTACATAATAAATAATTTACACAATTTCAATAAATAAATATTTAATTTGGATACATGGAAACCATATATGTAGGTTTATCTAAAAAGTACTTTTATAACAGTAGTTATATCAAAAATATTATAAAATATTAGCGAAAAAATATTATTTATTATAACAGTAGCGGAAATTAGCGGAAAATAATATTTATATTAATATTAGCGAAAATTAGCGGAAAAATAATATTTATTAATATTATTGTTAATATTTTTGTTATTAATATTTATTATAACGATGGCGAAAATTAGCGGAAAAATAATATTTATTATAACAGATAGCGTTATATCAAAAATTAGCGGAAATATATTATTTTTTATCACTAATTTTTATAAAATATTTATTACAACGATGAGCGCTATATCAAAAATTAGCGAAATATATGACCCTAGCTTCCAAAATTTTGGAAGCCTCGATAAAATAAACATTAATTTATATTATTCAAGGTAGTCTTAGAAAAGAAATTATCCAAGTGATAAGAAGAGTGCGTATGCATTTGTCTATATTTTGAAAATATTATTCAAGGTAGTCTTAGAAAAGAAATTATCCAAGTGATAAGAAGAGTGCGTATGCATTTGTCTATATTCACCGCATGAAAATAAATTAATGTTTATTTCATCAGAGGCTTCCACAATTTTGGAAGCTAGGGTCATATATTTCCGCTAATTTTTGATATAGCGCCATCGTTATAATAAATATTTTATAATATTTTATAAAAATTAGTGATCAAAAATAATATATTTCCGCTAATTTTTGATATAGCGCCATCTTGTTATAATAAATATTTTATAATATTTTATAAAAATTAGTGATAAAAAATAATATATTTCGCTTATTTTTTGATATAACGCCATCGTTATAATAAATATTATTTTTCCGCTAATTTTCGCTAATATTAATATAAATATTATTTTTCCGCTAATTTTCGCTACTGTTATAATAAATATTAATTTTCGCTACTGTTATAATAAATATTATTTTTCCGCTAATATTTTATAATATTTTTTGATATAAGCTACTGTTATAAAAGTACTTTTTAGATAAACCTACATATATGGTTTCCATGTATCCAAATTAAATATTTATTTATTGAAATTGCGTAAATTATTTATTGCGTAAATTATTTATTGCCCAGAAATTGAATTCACAAATCAATCAGCAAGCACAAAACAAATACCCAAGGGCATTTCCGTCAATTCAATAGGCAGAATGTCACTGGTGGGAGAAATTGGATGGCACGATGTCGTTTCGTATCAGGCGTCCCAATTTAATGTCATTCTGTACGAGTCGAACGAATTGAGTGTCATACATCGTATTTTCCCGTTACAAAACGAGAGATTTTGAAATTTGATACCCTTTAAAAGTGAATTTTTCAATATTTGACACTCTGGTCCACTGTTATTGACTCAGATGGACCCACATATTATACACAGAGCCTGAAAGGCATGCGAATTGGGTGTCAAATATCGAAATACCCCGTTACAAAACACTCCTTTAACAGCCGCACAGTAAAGTTTGTATTAATGACAACAAATTACGACTACAGTAAAAGTAAAACTCCCGCCACCCGCTGAGCCCATGTCTAGAGGTGCAATCGGCTCGGATTCGGTCGGATATCGCTCTTTCCGTATCCTAAACCATATTTTTTTTCGGATTCGGAACCGGATTCGGATAGTACCGGATACGAATACGGTACGGATAATATCGGTAGCGGATTCGAATCGAATACGAAATGGACTCGATACGGTATCGAATAATTTTTGTCGGATAATGCGTGAAAACAGGTACCACATAAAAGAACATATATAGTACTGATTAACCAAACGTATGAGTTCAACATACAACAAGATTATCGCAGTCTAACAAATCATTTTATCGGGCAATCCAATAAAGTTGCAAAAGTACACTAAATTTAATAACTGATAAGGATATCCCTACTCACTAAAACAAAAGAAAACACAACCTCAAACCACACTATCAAATTTCGCCGCTCAACAGAATTCAGAACATCCAAACAAATATGAAGCAACTAAACTTGTTTCTTCATCTACCTCGTGGCATTTCCATGTACCACACTTAGAAATTAAACAGCCAAGACAAACAAGAATCCTCACAATCTTGCAAGTAAAGATGTCACGCAAGCAATAATCATCGAACACATCAACGATAACATATCCATTCAGTGAAAAGTGGCTACCCATGTAACTACGTTCCAAAAATCAATTGCCCTCATGTCCACAGTTCCATCAGCGAGTCCATTTTCATCGCTTTCAGCACCTACTCAAATTCTGTTAATGTGGTGTTCTCTCCATCTGCACCAAAAGCACTACCTTAGTATGTACAACATAACATATCAGGTATCATATGTAAAGATTTCAGAACTATGCAACTTTTACCGGGATTGGAACTATTGAATCTTTGAAGGGAAAGAAAAGAAATGCTACTCGGATCTGTTCTTATATCCTTTAAATGCCAATTCTATATGAAGTTCCTCATAGCACAAATCTTTACTAGCTTCTGAAAATAGCAAAGCACAAATCTTTACTAGCTTCTGAAAATAGCAAAGCTTGATATACAATAGAAGCAACATAATAATAAATTATTATCTCATTCAGCATTAGGGAATAATTGACATGCACTTGTCTTGCAAAATTGAGACTTCTTTGACATTTAAGATCGACTAGATAATGACCCGCGCTACGCCGCGGCATATGCAATTTGTTTGCTGCGTCACGCGAAATATCGCTTGATACCTATGAGGAAAACTGTGTAATCCCGGCTTTTCTGTTTTTTTAAGGAAAAACGTGTCAAAAATAGTCTAGAGGAAAAAGTACAAAAAATTATTAGAGATGACAACCTTCTTTTGTCGAGTTGAATACTCTATGCGTTTACCGAGTAATAATACATGTTCGCAAAACCACCCACCGGTGAAAAATAGTCTAGAGGAAAAAGGACGAAAAATTATCAGAGATAACAACCTTCTTTTGTCAAGCCTAATACTTTACGCGTCCACCGAGTAATAATACATGTTTTAAAAAATATCAGAGATCAAGATGGAAAATCGAGTTAGGGAAAAAGTCTAGATATAAAGCTGCACACATATCTTTGGTGACGAAAACTTTTTTCCCGGGAAAAACGGAGAACACAACCGTGAATAAAAAAATACGGTTTTTTTTAAACGGAAAAATAAAGATGAATGACCCGTACGCGAACATGAGGAAAAAGGGCGAAAAATTATTAGAGATGGCAATCTTCTTTTGTCGAGCCTAATACTCTATGCGTCCACCGAGTAATAGTACATGTTCGCAAAACCACCCATCGGTGAAAAATAGTCTAGAGGAAAAAGGGCAAAAAATTATTAGAGGCGACAACCTTCCTTTGTCGAGCCTAATACTCTACGTGTTCACCGAGTAATAATACATGTTTAAAAAAAACCGCAGTTATGACCCGTTGGCAAATCCCTAAGTTGCTATAAACCTTCGACGAATATGTGTTTTTTTGTGACGAAAATATTTTTTTTGATTTTTTTGCGGGGTGAAAACATTTTTTCGGGTTTTTTGGGCGGCAGAAACATTTTTTCTGGTTTTTTTGGGTGGCGAAAACATTTTTTTCGGTTTTTTTGGGTGGCAGAAACATTTTTCCCGGCTTTTTTCGGTGACGAAAACATTTTTCCCGGGAAAAACGGAGAAAGGACCTGAACGTAAGAAGTAGGGACCTGTTTGTTATTTTTTTGGACTTGTTCGCTATCCTGAAAAATTAGAAAAGGGCTTGTTCGCGATTTGAAACTAACGGGAGGCTTTTTCGTAAAATACCGCGTCAGGGACCTAAACGCAAAGGAAAAAAAATTTGTCTCACAGAAAATCGCGAAGGACCTATCCGTAATTTCAAAGAAACGGAAGGACTTTTTCGCAAATATTGCCGGCGACACGTGGCGCACCGGTTGTGCTGGAAATCTTCCGCCTGTAATAGAGTTGATATTTTTGAGAGAATAATGGAAATTACCCACATTTTGAACAGTACAGTGTTCATATTAGCACTAGCTGAGAAATGCTAGTCCCAAAGTTCAAGCAATAATAATATTTTCCAAGTTAAGTACAGTTATATCAACTAATATCAAGTCAAATAGGAAGATCCAGAAAAGGGAGCACGACACAGACATCACTTGCAGTGGGCCTTTTGTAATTTCGACGGAAAGAAGGCTGGAAATCAAATCTTTGGCTGATGAAGATATTGTTTTCCATGTATGGTCCTGATTCCTGAAAACTGAATTCACCCTGAAAGGAGCACAGCAAGCATACGGCATTAGAGTAAAACCCTGACTAATGCGAGGAAACAATGAGGAGCATCTTATACCCTCATCAGGAAATATGTTTCAACAGCATTAAATTCAAGACCCCGAAGGTTCTGTTTCTTCTGAAAATGCAAACATACTTCTAGCTTTTTGCCACTACAAATCGATATTGTCATATCTAGTTGTAGAAATGCTCCAAAGGTGAGGTGGGCAGACCGGTAGAGGGTGCCAGCAGCCGGGAGGTGAGGCGGGCAGCCTGGGCAGCCCAGCGGCGCCGGGAGGTTGGCTGTGGGAGTCGCGAGATTGGTGGAGGGCGGCGCTTCGGCGGGACTCGGGTAGAGGCCGCCGGCAGCCGGGAGGTGAAGCGGGCGGAGGGCACCGGTAGGCGGGCGGCCTGGGCGGCGGCGCCTGGAGGATCGGCCTGCGGGAGTCACGAAATCAGGAGAGGATGGGTCACCCTCAAAGGAGCACAGCAAGCATGCAATCGCATCTGAGATGGATGGATTTTGTTTTGAAGAAATCGGATATCCGAAGAGGTTTCTACCGGATATATCCGAAAATATTTTCAGAATATACCGATCCGACGGATAGTAATCTCCCGAATCCGAATCCGAAACAAAATATCCGAAATCGAATCCGAATCCGAAAAAATATCCGAATCCGATCCGAAACTATCCGGTCGGTCGGTCGGACGGAAAATATCCGATCCGATTGCATCCCTACCCACGTCCGATTCTGATACCCATCGAACGCGCCAAATCTTCACCGCTCCAACAAGCGAATTCGCTGCTTCATTCAGACTTGGTGCCGACTTCAGTCGTCGTTGCTTCAGACAAACCAATTTGCAATACTTGCACTGACGCACCGGCTATGACATCTCCCCCTACACCAGAACTTGCTTGTCCCCAAGCAAGCGCTCCAGGAAAGCGATCCTGCAAGACTGTCAAATCTTCCCAAGTCGCAGAGTCGACCAGTAGACCAGTCCATTTGATTAGACCTTGAACAATAGCAGCATTTCCCTTTTTTACCAATCGACGATCCAGAATGCGTTCAGGTATTGTATCGGTGCTACCCAGATCAACAACATTTGGTAAATCAGTGAACACAGGGGAGAAATTGGGATTGAAGGCCTTCAATTGGGACACATGAAACACTGGGTGTATCAAACTGTGATCCGGCAAATCCAACTTATATGCCACTTGCCCAATTTTCTCCAGGACTGTATATGGACCAAAAAATTTGAATGATAACTTGGGATATGGTCTGTTGGCGATAGACGTTTGAGCATACGGTTGTAGCTTGAGTAACACCTGTTCTCCAACTTGAAATTGTCGCTCTTGGCGATGCTTGTCAGCTTGAAGCTTCATTCGATTCTAAGCTCGGGCCAAATGATGTTTAATCATCTCATGGAACTGACTGCGCTCCTGCAGCATGCGATTGACATCTTCTGCTGAGCTGCGATATTCTCTGGGCAACACGCCGTAATGTGGATCGGTGCCATACAAAGCCTTGAAAGGAGAGCAGCCTAAAGACGTATGGAAGTTAGAATTGTACCAGAATTCAGCGAGAGCTAGCCAGGTTTTCCATTTCTTGGGAGAATCTTGAACTGCACATCTCAAATACATCTCCAGACGCTGGTTGACCTGTTCGGATTGCCCGTCGGTCTGCGGGTGATACGCGGTCAAGTACTACAACTTAGTGTCAAGCGATCAAAAAAGCTCCTTCCAAAACAAGCTCATGAAAACCTTGTCACGATCAGAAGTGATCGTTGTTGGAACTCCATGCAGTTTAACAATATTGTCAAAGAAAAGCTGCACAACTTGAGGGGCTGTAAAAGGATGGCGCAAGGCAAGAAAGTGAGCATATTTTGAAAAACGATCAACAGTGACCATGATCACATTGCAGCCTCCCGACATTGGCAACCCTTCAATGAAATCCATCGTAATGTCTTGCCAAGTTGCGTACATAATCGGTAGAGGTTTAATAAGCCTGCTGAACGAGTGCGTTCTCCCTTGGCTTGTTGGCATATATCGCATTGCTTAACAAAATCAGTGACCATCTTCTTCATGCCAGTCCAAGAGAACAACTTCTTCACTCGCTAATAGGTTGCTTGGACACCGGAATGCCCGCCAATGGCACTGGAATGGAAGGCGGTGATGATTTTTGTTTGAACAGCTGAGTTCGCACCCACCCAAATGCGGCCTTTACGCCGGATGAGACCTTGCTGTAAATCAAACCCCTCCGCATCGAGACTATGAACAGCTAACTGGGCCAAACGTTGTTGAGCAGCTCTATCCGTGACATAAGTGTTAATGACTTCTTGAAGCCAAACTGGACGCAGCTCGGTGACATTCTGCAGCGACATTAAGTGAGCCGATCTGGATAAAGCATCAACCACGACATTTTCTTTTCCTTTTTTATAAACAATCTTAAATTGTAAGCCCATTAATCGAGTCATCGCTTTACGCTGCATGTTGGATTGCAAAAGTTGTTCCTCCAAGTAGCTCAAACTTCGGTGATCAGTGTGAATAGTAAACTCCTTGCGTTGTAAATAAGGACGCCACTTTTCCACTGCCAATATTAACGCTAAAAATTCTTTCTCATAAATGGACAATCCTTGATGCTTGATGCCCAATGCTTTACTGAAATATGCCACGGGATGCCCTTGTTGAATCAACACTGCTCCAACCCCTTTGTCGCAAGCATCAGTCTCCAATTCAAAAGGCTACTCAAAATCAGGTAGTTTGAGAACAGGCGCTGAAGCCATGGCCTGTTTCAATTGAAGAAAAGCTGCTTGTGCGTGATCAGTCCACTCAAAGGCTTTCTTGTGCAATAGTTCAGTCAAAGGTTTGGCGAGTAGACCATAGTGCTGAACAAATTTACGGAAATAACCAATGAGTCCTAAGAATCCTCTCAATTCAGTGACTGTAGATGGTGTGGGCCAATTCAGCATGGCGGTTGTCTTTTGAGGATGAGTGGCCACACCCTGATCAGAGATGACATGTCCCAAGTACTCAATCTGATTTTGTGCAAAAAAACACACTTCGATTTTTTAACAAAAAACTGATGTAATCTCAGAGTATTGAGCACTAGGGCCAGATGTTCCAAATGAGCCGCAAGTGTAGGACTATAGACAAGAATATCATCGATAAAGACTAAAACAAATTTCCGGAGATATGGGGCTAGTATAGCATTCATCACGCATTGGAATATAGCGGGTGCATTTGTGAGGCTGAAGGGCATCACCTTAAACTGGTAGTGACCATGGTGTGTTTTAAATGTTGTTTTAGCTTCATCTTCTTCTTTCATCCGAATTTGGTGATAGCCAGCTCGCAAATCCAGTTTAGAAAAGAATTTTGTGCCAGCTAGCTCATCCAATAGTTCGTCAATGACAGGCATGGGAAATTTGTTTAATAGTCAAATCATTCAGGCGCCGATAGTCAACGCAAAATCTCCAGGAGCCATCTTTTTTTGCACTAAAAGTACCGGAGAGGCGAACGGACTCATACTATGTGAGATGATCCCTGTCTTGAGCATGTCAGCTACTTGTTTCTCTATTTCATCTTTGTGTAAAGGAGAATACCGGTATGGCCGTGCATTGATTGGTATAGCTCCAGGAATTAGAGGAATATCATGATCATATTCACGTTTTGGTGGTACTCCCTTCGGTTCAGCAAAAACATCCTGGTATTGGTCAATCAATGTGGTGACCTCAGGTTTTGATGGAAAAGGTTCCAGCTCTTTCGTTTGTTCAACCACTGCTACAGCCCAAATATGGTTTCCTTTGTCCCATTTGCCAAACTGTTCAGCCGTAAGGAACTTCAGTTCGGATAACTGTCCCTTCCTAATGCCTTGCAACTGAATTTGTGTTCCCTTATGCTGAAATTCGACCAATTTACCTTTCCAATTGCAAATCATTGGACTGTGTTGTTGTAGCCAGTCCATCCCTAGAATGTCATCGTAGGCACCCAGATCAAGCACTCGGAGATCAGTTTGGAAGGTGTGGCCCTATGCCCACCAGACCATTTGTGGTACCCATTGATCACAATACATCTTTTGCCCATTTGCTACCCTGATCTCTGTTGGTTGCATCTCTTGAGGAATACAACCCACTTTTTGCAGAAAACCAGTATGAACAAAACTGTGCGAGCTACCCGAGTCAAGGAGTATTAACATGACTTGATTTCGAACCAATGCCAAAAACCGAATGGTTTCTACCTCTTCTACACCAGACAAAGCATTAAGGGATAAATGATAAGCTTCCTCATGACAAGCTTCATCTACCTCTAATAAATCCAAAACTTCATCAGAGAGCCTGTCTTCTGGTATATTCATGGACATAGTTTGCAATTGTGCTAGAGCCACCCTTGTACATTGAAGATGATGATTGGGTTCGTACTTCTCGCCACATTGAAAACATAAGCCATTAGCGCGACGATATTCCTTCAATTGCAGCGCTCGCCACAATTCACCCTGTCCAACTTTGATCTTATTATTTGTGTTGTCCATCTTACCCGCTATACTCCCTTCTCGGCCAAAACTTTGCTTATGCTTCCAAGACTTCCCTCGCTCCAGCACTTCGTTTTGAACCTTTGCCAATAGGGCGGCACATTCCACCGTATCACGCACTTGGCCCTGAACTTCTCCCCGCAGTTCCGGCTTCAGCCCTTTGATGAAATGCGAGACAAACAACTCTTCATCGTAGTAAGGATTATGCAAAGAAAGATTGTACATCAATCCTTCAAAATGAGTTTTATACTCCGCAACAGAACCGGTCTGTTTTGTTTCCATCAATTCTGACAACAAACTCTTTTGATCAAATGCCCCAAACTTTGTCTCGGCTGCACTCAAAAACTGGTCCCAATCAGGAACATCATGTTTAGCCTTATAAACTTGCCACCAGCGTGCCGCATTACCATCCAAATGCATCGTGGCAACGGAAATCCACAGAGCCTTGGGTATATTGAAAATCTGAAAATAATCCACACATTTATCCTTCCAAATCCGAGGACTCTCCCCATCAAAGCGCGGAAAATTAAGCTTCGGCAATGGAGTCCGAGTTCCGCCTCCTGTATGCCGCACCTGAACCCAAGGTATATTGATATTATCCAGGTGACTTCCAACTGAACCTCTGGCTCGGATAGTACCTGCAGAAGACGATGATTCTCTATCCATTCTTGCCCAATTCTCTGGTGGTGCTGGTGTCAACAGGATCTTCCCACCCACTGGATGCCCTGATCCGATGCCTCGTCACCTTTGTTGAACTCCATGACCTTCCCAGCTGTTAGCCGCGCAACAGCCTGAGCAGTCACTTCCATCTGCCTGGCCAAAGTTTGTTGATCCTTGGAACTCTGTTCAACCACCCGGGCGGTGAGTTCCGTGCGTGCTAGCAATTGCTGCTGTGTTGTATCCATGAGTTCCATGCGCGCGAAAAGGAGATCAAGACTCTCCTTAATCCCCGTTAATTGTTCCTCCTCCTACGCGGCAGCTTGCTTCATTGCCTCCAGAACAAACTACGTCTGGATTGATGGCTTTGGAGGAGCCGTGATGATCGATTGCCAAATCAGACGAACCAGACTTGAGGATTTTACCAGGATCAATCGAAGCGGACGAACCAACCTCGAGTTCCCGAACCCTCCTCTGGAAAAATTTTTACCGTCCAACCGAGCAAATCTTTCGATTGAACACAGCTCTGATATACCAAATTGTAATATCCTCTTGCCGCTGGGCCCAGTCGGCGTGAGATCGCAATCGCCAGAATGAGAAATCAGAGGCCGGATACAGAGAAAGAGGCGAATGAGTTTGGGCAAGAAAGTTGGCCAACGCCAGAAAATTCTTAATTGCTCAACAAGCCATCGTTCTGGGTTACAAAAGTTTATATACCCTCCACCCCAAAACATTCCTTTAACAGTCCACAGTAAAGTTTGTATTAACGACAACAAATTACGACTACAGTAAAAGTAAAACTCCCGCCACCCGCTGAGCCCACGTCCGATTCTGATACCGATCGAACGCGCCAAATCTTCACCGCTCCGACAAGCGAATTCGCTGCTTCATTCAGACTTGGTGCCGACTTCAGTCGTCATTGCTTCAGACAAACCAATTTGCAATGCTTGCACTGACGCACCGGCTGTGACATGGTGGGAGCTGCATGCCGCTCGCGCTCGGGGAGGAAGGAGAGGAAAGAATAGCCAGTAGTGGCACTGCATCGGCCTCTGTATCCGTGGGAGCTCGCGATCGCCCTCAATGGTGGCGGCGGTGGCGGCGGTGGCAGCGGTGTTGGTTCGGGTTGGTGTGGGACGACGGCTGTAGGCTGGGAAAACTCCTCTTGTCGTAGAAGCAGTTCGCATCGCATGAATAACTCGACTTTCTTTTCTTTTTCAAAGACTTTTTTTTAACTAGCCCGGTGAATACATTTGCAAAAATAACTCTTTTCTTTGTACGGAAGATACAGCAGACGACACCTGTCTTCTATCGCACCCTAGAAGACAGGTCGCTAACATCCCAACAACTTAAGTGACCGCGATGGGGCGCGCTCACTCGAGATTGTGTGGGCGAGGCTCGTGCACGTGGGCGGCATATGCAAGCATGCGTGGGGTGAGCACTTGTGCGTGGGCCGACAGGCTCTACCATGCTACCTGATCGAGGAAGGAGCCCTGCCGCGGTTGGGCACCTTCTGCTCCTACGGTCGGCTGAGTTCTCTGATGGCCTTACGTGCTCCTTAGATGCGGCAAATGATAGGTGTTGCTTGCCGCACCTTCCACGATAGAGGAACTATTTTTGCAAATGCAAACATGAGAAAGCTAGATTAAAAAAAAGAAAAAACTACATAAGCTAGATAAGCACAGGATTCGAACAACCCAATATTTGTCACATGGACCGGGAAGAAAGAATGATTTTTTTGCCTCTTTCTTTCAGCAAGTAATTGCTTGATGGAAAATTTTGGGCATTTTTAGTCGATTTCGCACGATTTGATGTGCCTTGAGATTTGTGTGTCGCTGTCCTTACCTGTGTGTCCAAGTCCAAAACTCCATTGTTTTTTGCATTTTAGATTTATTATATCGTATCTTTATAGAACTACCAGTCAAGTGTTATGCGTTGTCCAAACATATTTTTAACTAAATAGTCAATTTATGTCACATACTTAAAAAAAATAAAATTATACTCTTCAATTGCCTTAGGAAGGAAAAATGAGTAATGGCCTAGCAAGAGGAATGGATGCGGGCAGAAAAGGAGAGATGCAGTTGGTTTTCTTTTTATCCCTTTCTTCACAGGAAGGCCTTGTTTTCCCAGAAATCATGTCAAAAAAATTTGTTCCAGAGATTGGCGTAGTCCCAGAAGCTTCTCAAAATTACAGCGCATGTAGCAGAAATTGTACGATCCGTCCTAGAGATTTTTAAATTACATCTAAATCGCTTTCTTCACGGAAAAGGCCTGGATTTCGTATTACACCTGGCGCGTTGCGGCGCGGCGTGCGCCGCGCCCGCGTGTCTAATAAATATTAATTTCAAATTGATTTGAAATCCACGGGCAAACCGAACTGAAAATCGATCGGTTTCGCTCAATTATCGAATGATTTATGGTGGTTATTGACTGATTTTGGCCGAATATCGAGAGATCGAAGGAATATTGGAAAAAAATCTAGAAAAATTGAAACAAAATTACATAAAATGCTGGAAATTTTTGTAAAAACTCGTTAAAGGCCAAAAAATAAGAAAAAGTTAGAAATGTATAAAAAAACAAAAAATAGAACAAAATTTTAGCATGACCTTTCGTACATTTTAAGACAACGTCAAGGTATAAAGTATATATTTTGCAATAATAGCACAATTATGGAAATATATGAAAAATATGAAAAAAAAATTTGGCATGACCTTTGCTATATTTTAGACAATCTCATATGGAACATTGAACTGGCTCTTTTTCTTTGAATTAAGTGGATGGTAGTCTTGTTCTCTAGAATGGCTTCCCAGTTGTCAGCTTATCCAATTCTTTGCTCTAATCCTTATCTTATGGATTATGGTTGCACATGTCACAACGACAGCCAGGAGATTAATTTTGATTTTTCAGTTAACCATTTCATTTCTTTCCTTCCTAGTTCCACTACAGGAATCCGAGGTATTTACGTCGGCCAAAAGCCGACGTAAATACCTATTTACGTCGGCATGCCGACGTAAATAGACCGACGTAAACCCAGCGACGTAAATAGGTATTTACGTCGGTGCCGACGTAAATAAGGTTTATTTACGTCGGCCTCTAAACCGACGTAAATAGGAATAGTAGTCCACGTCCGGCTTAAGCAAAGCTAACATGGCCGACGTAAATAATGCCCTATTTACGTCGGTTTAACATGGCCGACGTAAATAATGCCTTATTTACGTCGGTTTTTTTAGGCCGACGGAAATATATTTGGCCGACGTAAATAGGTCGGATTCCTGTAGTGTTCTGTCTTTCTTCATGCTGATGTGTTATTGTTTGGCTGCTTGTGTAGCTTATATAACTCTTTATTACAGGATCCTGAGTTCTATAAATATTTAGAAGAGTATGATAACGAGCTCTTGGATTTCAATGATGATGACATCGACGTAAGACGTTATAACCTTTTTCCATTTTGTAATTCTTCTTCTCCTTTGAGGGAACCATATCAATTACCTCTCGTTGAATATTGTGTATAGGATGATCAAGAAACCGATGCGGAACCTAGGTCTCTCCCTAAGGAGGAACCAAAAGAAAGTGTGTAACCTATTACCATAGAAATGGTTGATTCCTGGTGCAATGAAGCAGAAGATGGGAAGATAGGTTCTATCCAATCTATTCTTCAAGCTTTCAGGAAAGCCTGCCATTATGGCAAGGACAGTGGGGAGAATTCAGCACCAAAATTCAGTGTCATGTCTGGTGGTGTACTCGATAAAGTCATGCACTTTGTTTTGAAGAACATGGATAGAATCCTTCGCCAATTACTTGGTGCCCCTAGTTTTGGAGGGAAGAAAGAGACAATCAGTGAACTGATGACTAGTAAACTATGGAAGAGGCATGGGAATTTAATGAGGGTATATCTTGCCAATGCACTCCATATGATAACAGAGATGACTGATGAGCAAATGATAGCATTTACTGTACATCGTGTGAGAGCATCAGCTGCTTTTCTGTCAACTTTCCCTTCTCTCCTGAGGAAGTATGTTAAGGTGTGTAGCATTGGCTTCTATTTTATCTAAAAGTGCCTTCCTGCATTACTCTGATGTCCATATTGCAAGTTTGTAGTTTGTTTTCATTTGGCTGGTCCAATATTAGGCCTTGCTGCATACCTGGGCTAGAGGATGAGGTGCTATGCCTCTTGTTTCATTTATGTTTCTTCGAGACTTCTGCATTCAGTTAGGTTCAGACTGCCTTGAGGCATGCCTCAAGGGTATCTACAAGGCTTATTTGGTGAACTGCAAATTGTCCAAATCTATCAGTGGATCAAAACTGCAGCACATTCAATTCCTTGGAAATTGTGTCAGATAATTGTATAGTGTGTGTTGAAGTATAAATGAATTGCCTATCTTTCCTCATCAGTTTAAGTTTTTGAGTAAATTAGCTGGTGCATGCAACTTAATATAGTACCAGAGCCAAAAGATCTCGAGTTCAAGACTCAGTTGGCGCAATTAAAAAAATAATTGTAGTTCACTTCTATTCCACATTCTAGGCCTGAGAGAGCCTGAACGTGAAGGGAGTGTTAAAGTATAAGTGAATTGACTGTCTTTCCTCATTAGCTTAAGTTTTTGGGTGAACTGACTGGTGCATGCAACTTAATATGGTATTAGAGCCGAGAGGTCTCAAGTTTAAGATCCGGTTAGCGCAATTAAAAAAAAATTGCCACTCACTTCTATAGCGTGTGTTGAAGTATAAGTGAATTACATGTCTTTCCTCATCAGCTTAAACTTTTAGGTGAACTAGCTGGTGCATGCAACTTAATATGGTACCAGAGCAAAAGTAGTCTCGAGTTCAAGACCCGGTTGATGCAATTAAAAAAATAATTGCAACCCACTTCTATTCCATATCCTAGGCCTGAGGGAGCCTGTATGTGAGGGGGGGTGTTAAAGTATAAGTGAATTGCCTGTCTTTCCTCATTAGTTTAAGTTTTTAGGTGAACTGGCTGGTGCATGCAACTTAAGATGGTATTAGAGTCAAGAGGTCTCGAGTTCAAAACCTGGTTGATGCAATTAAAAAAATAATTGCAACCAATTTCTATTCCACGTCTTAGGCCTAAGGGAGCCTGCATGTGAGAGGGAGTGTTGAAGTATAAGTGTCGGGGATTGGATATTTCCTATGACGACCATCGTACCCCGGTCGGCTGTCGACCGTGCTCACCCTTGGACGGTGTCCCCGAGGGAGGTCCTTAGATAGGTTGACCTTCGGAGCTACCCTATCCTCGCTCGAGCTCGTCCCCGAGCATGCTTGCTCGGGGGTGCGCAACCAGACGACCGGGTCCAAGAAAGGGATCTCGGGCATCACCAAAAAGCCGGGCGCGGTCCATGAAGGCGACGTGGCATTAATCACTCGGTGGCTTGGAAGACCATACGGCCACGATCTGAGCCCACTGTACCCACGTCGCGGTATGGCGAAAAGCAAGGAACAGTTTCACCCACGTCCGGGAACAGTGGCACATCGCTCCGTAATAAATATTGTAACGCTGTAATCGCCTATAAATACCCCATCGCACGTAGAGTTTGGGGTTCGACTCCTTTTATTTTTTCCTCACACATAGCAGCTTGTGGCTGGTGGCCTGGAGGGTTGTCCTTAGAACCTCCCAGGGCCCCCGGGCAAGCACCCTGTAATCCATCTTCGAAGGCTAGTGCAATTATTGGACGTAGGGTTGTTATCTCCGCCGTGAGAGGCTCGAACCAGATCAAAAAAGACCCCCTGTTCGCTATGTTATCCCGACCATCCCGATCCATAGCTCGGCAGGCCCTCGAACGCTATACCCTCTGCGAAAAAGGGGCCTTAGGTTGATCCCTCATTCAACAAGTAAGCTCGGCGGGGGACCGGTTCCCGAATCGTCGATAATAAGTGAATTGCGTATCTTTCCTCATCAATTTAAGTTTTTGGGTAAACTAACTGGTGCATGCAACTCGATATGGTATCAGAGCTAAGAGATCTCGAGTTCAAGACCCGGTTAGCACAATTAAAAAAATAATTACAGCTCACTTCTATTCTACGTCCTAGGTCTGAGGGAACTTATACGTGAGGGGGAGTGTTGAAGTATAAGTGAATTATCCACATTTCCTCATCAACTTAAGTTTTTGTATGAACTGGCTAGTGCATGCAACTCAATAGTATGGACCCTCAAAGTGCGTGTCAACATGCTTTTGTTTTCATCCGTCAATTGGCAGTTATCCTAAGAGGCGCTCTTACTGAAAGAGGACCAAATGTACTAGGTTGTGTTGCGCGCGATGCCACGCCACGAGGGAAAAATCCGGCACGAGTTTTTTGCAAATCGAATTTACGGAACCACGGGTCCCTTTTTTCAAAATAACCGACGGAAGGATCTATTTATGATTTCAAATTTTTTTAATAAAAAAATCGACGAAAGGATCTAAACGCGATTTCCAATTCAGCTATAAACCCTCGACGAATCTGCGTTTTTTTCTTCTAAAAAACCGTTTTTTAGAAAACTGTGTGCAAAAAAATCGGCGAAAGGATCTAAAAAACCGTTTTTTAGAAAACCGAGTGCAAAAAAATCGACGAAAGGATCTAAACACGATTTCCAATTCAGCTATAAACCACGTGCAGGGACCTAAACGTAATTTCGATATTTCTCGGGTCTATCTTACTTAAAAAATGGCCGAAAGGACCTAAACGCGATTTTTAATTTTTCTGAAAGGACCTAAACGCGATTACCAAATTTTCCAGAGGCCTCTCTTAGGGGGCTGACCTGTGGATGCCTGGATGGCCTGAGGATGCGGCATTCCTTAGGCTTTTATATAGAGTATATTTGTTGTTGAACTCTCATGATCATATGATGGGACTTAATAGACTGCTTATGATCTGACAGTGTGCCATGTTCTGGTTTTTGAAAGACAGTGAAGGACAAAAGGCAGAAAGAAAGTAACAAACCGATGAAAAAAACAAATGGAGGTAATATTCCCGTTGCTATTCCTCAAGTGCTTATCTTCTTATGTTGGACATGTAATTCTTGCACATGTTTTATGTGCTTCAATCCTTTCCCTTTCAATACAAGTTGTATAAATTTTGAAGTAAGCAAAGGATAATTAATTACCATTTACCATCATTTATGCCTTAATATTTATGCGACTGTTAAAAAGAAAAGCATAGAAGTACCTCTCATGTTTTATTTACTGAGAAGAGTCCCCTATTTACTGAGAAGAGTCCCCTTTCGCTGATGCTATTCCTTCCCTATGCTGGTTGGACGTCATTTGTTATCAAACACTTCAGCAGTGTTTTTCTGTTGCTGGCTGATGGTGAGCTGACCTTGTTCTTGTGTAGAAATCCTACCAAAAAGTTTATGATTGGCAATACATATTCTGCCTTGATCTTTGGACAAGTGATTTACTTCCCTGTACGCCTTAGATGTGTAAAGATGCTTAATTGCATCGCTGAAGCTACTGGCACCTTCATTAGATGTGTAAAAGCTGCATTTGAGTATTTGACCACCAGTTCTACATGGTTACATGGCAAAAATTAGGGTGCTTTTTCCCCCCTTTCCGTTGCAATTTAGGCATTCTCTTCGATGGCCTCTGCTATGCTTCAGAGTTCAGAGCTTCTGTAAAAATTGTCTACATATTTTGCTCGAGAGTGTTGATCAGAGATAAATTGGTGCAGTAGATGAAATATAAATCGATAATGGTGAGCTACTAAGTTTACACATCATTGCAAGATTTATCAATACGCTAGTCATTCCCCATTTCTAATCAAGCGTTTGTGCTTAAACCTTTTTTTTTATTTCAACATTTGTGCTTAAACTACTTCCTCTGGTCGTAAAGAGTTGTTTGGGGAATTGATCATATGCCCTATTTTACTTGGTACAATTGATAAAATGCCCGTAATGTCTCACTGACATATGGGTCTGAGACATTACGGAGTATTTTATCAATGGCTCATGTAAGTGAGGGCGTTTTATCAATTGATCCTTGTTGTTTTGAACATCGATACAGTCTTTAAAATACAACTTTGACCACTAATTTTCTATTACACTATACATATAAAACCCAATAAAATTATAATATTATGGAAGCACTTTTCGAGGCAAATATACATATATAATTTCCGTATATCTAATTTAAATATTTAAAAATATATTTGTGATTGGAGTGAGGAGCATAAGTGAAATTCCATCCATTGACATTGCACAAACAGAACATGCCGACATACACACCCAAGTCCTAACCAGGGATACAAATTTCTCTAAAATTTGCTGAGTTTTCGCTGAAATTTTGGATTTTGAGCCACCACGAAATCCAAACTACTAGGCACAGAAAAAGCTAATTTTTTTGAAATTGCTACAGTAACCATCATTTTTTCGACGAAATTTCATGATTTTTTATAGGTTTTGAAATTTTTAGGGCCATATTTGACCGGATTTAGTCCAATAACCCTTAAGAAAGTCATCTTTCATGAAAATTTGTTGAAAAACTGAATTTTTGAGATATTTTAAAATTTAGGTAGAAACACTGTCAAATTTTTATAAAATTTTACAAGCTTGATAATGATCTAAAAAATTTATGGTACTATTTGTAGTAGTATAGGATCATATAGAATTTTTTTAAAATAATTTAACTTCATTTGTTATCTTTAAAAAGTCAAAAACAGAATGAACATAATTGGGACAGTAACCTTGCTAGTTTTTTATAAATTTTCTCTAGTGTGATTATGATCTAAAATTTTTATGAGAGATTAAGAATTGCCTCAGTACCATTCTATAAAATTTTTAAAAAAAATTAACTTTTTTTTGGTCAATCAAATCTATGTAAGCACTGAACTTCATTTGTTAAATTATATTTCTAAAACAAAAAGAGAAAGAACATAAATGCTACTGTGCCTTGTAAAAATTTTATAAATTCACTGGAGTGTGATCATGATTCAAAATTTTTATGAGATCTTAAACATTTCCTTATCACCCTTCTGTAAAATTTTCAAAAAATTTAAATCTTTTTTGATTGCTAAAGCAAATTTATGTATCGATCATCGGTCTTTTATCAGGACGTAGCACTGTCAGAATTTTCAAAAATTTGTTAAGTATGATCATCATTTAAAAATTTTATGTAACCATTAATGCTATATTAGAACCATCCATAAAAATTTTCAAAATTTTCTAACGTGTTTTGGACTATTTTTTCCTTTCGTTCAAGTTTGCCGGTAAGGCTTTTAACATGACAGTAGCACTGTTTGAATATTTAAAAATTCATAAATATTGAACATCATCTGAAAAAATTTATGAGAATACTATGGATGTGTCAGGACCATCCAAAAAAATGTCAAAATTTTATATCCTCGTTTGTTCGAATTTTTATTCAGTTAAAACTTGCCGGTCAACGTTTTATCAGGACAACAGCAATGTTTGAGTTTTTAAAAATTCCTTAGATTTGATAATCATCTAAAATTTTTATGGCAATATCATCAATGTGTCCGGACTCTTCAAAAAAAAATCAAAATTTTTCGTCGTTGTTTGACCCACTTTTCTGCTAGTGCAGAACAAGCAAAATTTCGGCAATTTTGCCCGAAATTTCGGTAAATTTCACCGAATTTTGGATTTTTTTCAGTGGCAAATGGACCGAATTTGAATTTTAATTTTTGGATTTTGATCGAAATTTATCTGAAATATCGAAATTTCGGATTTAGGTCATACACTGTGTTTTTCCCTAAACGAAATTTCAATCCTTGTCGTAGCTGAACCGCGTTGGCCCGGGAATGGTTGGTTAGCTTAGGCCAATCCACCTCCGTCTCGTACTTAGACATCCTAATCCGTAACCATCTCGTGAGTCACTTTGGAGCCCGATCCTGCGATTAATTTAACGAAACTCCTTCCCCTCGTAAAGCATATCACTACTCATTGCGATCGGTGCGAGGTTGCAAACACAAGCGGATTGATTACTCGTCACGTGACGTCTAGCTCTCTCTCGATCGACGTAAGCCACGCCATGCAGTCCCCGTTCCGGCGGGCCGCGCAAGCGCCGGCGCCGATGCCGATGCTGACGATCCCAGGAAGGAGGCCGCAAAGCTTCGCGGACGACACCTCGGCCGCGGAGAAGGACAGGGACCTAGAGGCCTTCATGCGCAGCCGCCGCCTCCTCGTCTTGTCCTCGGAGAGGGCGCACAATGCCGGCGGCGGCGAGGAGCAGGTCGCCGCCGACCTCCGCGCGTACCTCCGCGAGCTCGACGCGGTCGCGCCTCGCTTCGACGCGGCGGTCAAGCGGGCGATGCTGACGGCGCCCCAGAAGCAGCTGGGCTTCGCGTGGCGCGACGACGACGGCCGCCAGTCGCACACCACGTCGCTTGCCACCGAGCGGGCGGTGGCGATGTTAACGCTGGCCGCGGAGGAGTCTATCATGGCTGCGTCGGAGGACAGGCGCGGGGCGGATGGGATACGGCGCGCGTGCGCGGCGCTCTGCGACGCGGCCGGCGCCCTTGGCGCGGCCGTGTCGGGCGGCCACGCGGACGCCGCGAGCGACCAGCTGTGCAACTTGTCGTCCGCGTGCATCTTGCCGTTCGAGACGCTGATGCTCGTGCAGGCGCTCGAGTGCTACTTCGAGCTCGCTGTCGCCGGTGGCAAGCCGCCGGCCCTGTGCTCCAAGATCGCCTGGCAGGTGCGTGCTCTTGCGTAATCTAGCTGTCTAGTACTACAAAATCATCGCGCTTAGAGTTCGTTTTTTTACAAATCTAACTTTCTCGGTAGTCATTTGCAAATTTGCCCTACTCGCCTACCACGAAAGATACAGCAGATGACACATATTTCTTGCCATGCCTAGGAAGCACGGAAGTTTGCTGGTACCGTAGTAGCCAACACGTGTGCAGCGCACAGGTGTACACAGGAGGGCGAACTAGTGGGCGGCCGCTTGAGCAAACGTGTGGACGAGTCTCACTGTCGTGACCAAGTATTGCGGAAGCTCTCTTGCTGTGGTGGTCGACGGTGCTCCCGCGCTTGCCAGGCACAGTATGGAGTTTTTGCGCTCTCTAGATGCGGCAAGAAAAACGTGTCGCATCTTCCATGATGAAGAGGAACAAATCTACAAATACGTGCGCGGGGCTAGATTTGTAATATATATATATATATATATATATATATATATAGAGAGAGAGAGAGAGAGAGAGAGAGAGAGAGGAGGGGTGCTAAATAAGAGATGAGTTCTAGCTACTACTACTACTCTTTAAAACGTTTAGGATGCTAAATAAGAGATATGTTCTAGCTACTACTACTCTTAAAAGTTAAACCTATATTACTTTCTTAATATTTTTACCCAATGATTGCAATTACTTAATGAACTTAATCTGCATAGCGCGCAATTTACATTAAACTAAGTACCTGATCATCCTTAATTTCTTCCTGAAATAACCACTTTCCTGTCAAGCTCAGTGACAATTCTGCGCAAACTACAGTGTACAATTAATAGCCAATATAAATTTTTACGCGCAGATTAATTACCTGTTCTTCCTCAGCAACCCAACATGCCAAGAAAAAAAAATATATTTTTAACTTGCAGGTGAGCCTGGACTACGACCGCGCGTACATCGCGCTGGAGAACCGCTCCCTGCAGCAGCAGCAGCGGCGGCCGAACGGCATGTCGTGGGTGCCGCACGTGCAGGCGAAGGCAGCCTACTTCCGCGCGGAGGCGTGCCTCCGGTACGCGCAGGCGCTGCGCGAGCAGGGCGACGTCGGCGAGGCGATAGCGCGGCTGCGGCTCGGGCTGGCCTCCCTGGAGAACGCCAAGAGGCCGATCAAGAAGGCGCACGTGGCGGTGCAGGACGCCGTGAAGTGGCTGCGGAAGGAGACGGAGGCCGAGCTGGGCAGCGCCGAGCAGGACAACTGCAGGATCTACTTCATGCGCGTGCCGGCCGCCGACGCGCTCGCCGAGCTGCCCGCGCTGCCGCAGCCGCTCGTGAGGCCCACACCCGCGGACAAGATCCTCCTGCAGGATTCGGACGCCGCCGCCACAGCGACGGCGAAGAGGTAGCTGGCTGAGCGACCGAGGATCGTCGGCGTTAATCGGCGCCTGCGATGGAGGATGTTTGATAGAGTAGCGCTTCCATGCGTCTCGCTCGAGTTGCACAAATATTTTGTTCATATTTTAATATTCGTATAATTTTTAAAAACAGATTCATAAAAAACGACGATTTGTGATTTGAGAAACTGCGTGAAAATCAAACGACAAGAATAGATAGATGCTGTATGGCCTTCACAAGGCATATTTGGCGCATTTGGTTCCAAATCGACAGCGTGAATATGGCAAACCGATCGAAGTAATCAGCAAGATTCATTGGGAGCTCCAATCCAATTATTTATTTTGTCTGAGATTTAAATCTTTCTGTAGTTCCTCCCTGTAGTTTTTCTTTGGAAAAAGAAACCAATCAATTGTTGAATATAAAAAATCACCTATTGAGTTAGAGAAAAATTTCACAATACTTGGTTGCTGAACCTACCCAAAAATACAGATCGATCATGGATGTATCACGAAGTCCCTCAAACAAGTGGTTACGTTTAAAACATAATACTCCGTCTGATGATTTTTATATGGTGTGGTCTGATCTAGCTCGGTCTCTAAAATTGAACTTTGATCGTTGATATCTTTTAATAAAAATTGCTAATAACTACAAAAATTATAATAATACAAAAGGCACATTCAAATACACTTATCACTACACCATGGCACACTTTTAGCCACTGTGAACTGTTGGCAAAAGGTTAATATTGGCGACATATAATTTGTGGGCAATAATCAGACCTTCTACTATCACCTCACCTGCCGGCAATTGTATAATAAAGCAACATGTTATGTGTCGGCATTTGTATTTTGACTGATTATGTGTCGGCCAAAAATAGTAGATAGTTTATCTGTCGGCGTAGCCTAGTTGAACTACTGTTAATCAGTCGGCAATGGTGTGTACCGGACTAGCTAGCGAAAACAAAGGAAAATTGCAAGGCTACACCACAAATGACAGCGGAGAACTAAAGTTTCAGCCGCCAGGCCTTATCTCTTGCGTGCGGACTCCCTTCACAAAACCTAGAAAGAAAAATCCCCAATTCTCCAGCACGACCGCGCGCCGCCCCTGCGCTCGAAGTTGCATCGAGCCCCAGCCGCTGCCCCTGCGCTCGAAGCCGAGTCGAGCCCCAGCCGCCGCCCCTGTTGGCAACCACCTTTGGCAACCACCTCGGCACCTCTGCCCAGAACGAGGCTATCGACCAGCGGGAGCGCCTCCGCCGGTTCGCCCTCGAGACCATCGACCTCGCCAAGGACCCCTACTTCATGCGCAACCACCTCGGCAGTACTCTCCCCTCAAAACCCTAGCTTGTTTGGGCTCGCCGCCTCTCCATCCGTCTTTGCTCAATCCGCCGACTCGCTCTCGGTTTTGCGTGTCCGGCCTCTGAGTGCAAGCATGCTTGATCTTTGCACAACAACGAGGAACTACGGTGCACACGCAAGGGAGTGGCACGGACTAACCTCGCCAAGCCGCTGCCCATGAGGCCAAGGACGCATGTGACCCATTTCAACAAGCGCAAGTTTGCTCCCCGCAAGTCCGGTGCGTAAAAAAATTATTCCCATGTCCTTCTCCCCAACCCAGCTTCCTAGAATTGCATGAGCTGCAAATATTAATATGCGATTATTGTGACTCCATCTGGTTCCGTCAGCTAGGGTCCGCTGATTTTGTTCTGCATCTGCTTGGACTTTGTTTGGTTCAATCAATTACACAGCCTGCTATTGCGCTAGGCTTGTTTGGGTGTGGCATGGTGTAGTGAGATCAGTTGTTTTTGCATGCAAAATCAGTAGATCTAGTAACTAATCACTGGAAGATCAGTTGTTTTGCATGCAAACTGGGCTTTTCGATTCTCTCTACTCTGCACTTGGCTGGGATATTGAACTCCAGCAGCACTTTATTTGGAGATGGTTGATTGCTTTTTTTCTCTCTAAATCAAACCGGAATTGGAATGCTGTTTTCAATTTTTCATGTAGATGCTCAACCCTGAAATGATACGCATGTGCCATCTGAAAACACCAAAGTTTAATCGTCACAGTTGAACATTTTTTTTCATTTTATTTTGTCAATCTTTGCTTTAATATTCACACCTTGAAAGCTTTTCTAATAAGCATTGCGCTTAGCCTTACAGTGAGAACATCCTCTAAAAGGTGCCATAATCCTGTTGTTTCTTCCACCGGTGTCATTTTTAAACCCATTCAGTGGAAACTTTGATGTAGAATGCTACTGAAATAGTAGCCAAGATTGACTTGGCATGGAGTTTCAGAACTCAAGTAGAAGTAAATCTCTTATTTTGAGAAAAAAGAGTGGCCTTCTGCTTTTCACTTTCATCAGAAAATGATTAGTTAGCTATACTCTTGTTCTGCTCTTGACTTTGATTCATTAGAACTCTCTTCTGAATGGGTATTCTACTATTACCTCGTCGGTGTTTTGGTTTATATTTGGAGCGGCAGTTCTTGTGGTTGACGGGCTTGGCGAAGACCATTACTCATTGTAGGTGTTAGTGGAATTGTATGGGAGACGTGGTTAAATCACATTCTATGGGAGACGTGGTTAAATCATATGCCTTTTCCATTGTCTTCACTGCTTTCTTCTTGTATGCTCTACTTGATCTGAGTGTAATTAGCATATCATAATCAATCTCGTGTTGAGTTTCTTTTGTTTGTGAACAAGGTTAGTTGCGAGGACTAACCAGCTTGAGAGTGAGAATGATTTTTCTCTGATCATATCTGTAACATACAGTCATATACCCAAGAATGATTTTTCTATCTGCATGCATCTTAGCATCAGCTGCTTGATAATTTCAAGAGTGTATCGGAAATTATCTCTTGTGTGTAGAAGCATAAATGAAATACTCGTCTTGTTTTGGTCACCATTGTCATTCTATATAATGTTTTCTGATCATATGTTCATTGGATTTGCTGACATATAATCCAGGGTCCAGAGATCCGAACTGGATATGTTCTCTTTTGATATGTTCAATAGTAAATATCGGGAATATGGATTCTACTGATATGTTCTCTTTTTATGTCTTTTGCAGAAGTTGTCTATTTGATCAAGCTCTGACTTCATATTGAGGGAACATCCTGACTTCATACAAGAATGACAAGCCCTGACTTCATACTGACCAATCTGAAAGAGCTTTCTGGTAATCAGTTTGTTGGCAAAATCCCAAGTTCATGGGGGCAGCTGGCTCAACTAAATTATCTGTGAGTTGATGTCAGAATATGACTTCAATTTTTTGTGTCTGGACAGATCCCTGTTGAAGTTGCAAAGCTACCAGGCCTCACATTTATGTTCCATGGTACTACATCACTATATTTGCCGAGATGATCGATGTAATCGTTAGTATTCATCTTTAATATGCCGAACTTACTTATAACAACCTAGAAGATGTAAGTTGTAAGATAAAATGTTGTTGGGAAGTTCTTTGGATATGGAAATTTGTTGTGGAGGGAATGCTAGGCATGAACATGGGTGAAAAGTATTTTGAGGGTTATGTATCGGTTGCCTTTTTACCTAGCCCAATCTGTGTGTGGTTTGTGCCTGTTTTGTCTCTGATTCTTTCTTATGCTTGAAGAAACTATACTCAAACTAAAACATTTTTATTTGGAATAGTCTAATGGTGTGGTCCACAAGAGTTGAAGTAATCTGATTTGATATCTATGTTTTAGTTGAGATGTAGTTTGTCACATATATGTGTTTCATGTATATGATTTGTCATCTTCTTTTGACAACCCCCGTGTTTGCATCTGACATATTGAAGAACTTGTGCCATTAGTAACAACAATTCTGTGAGTGGTACAAATGGTTTCTCACACCAGCTCACTTACAAGAAAAGGATGTTTGATTTGTTGGAGTTTGATTAGTCAGATGGATGTTTGATTAGTATTTGCTAATTTTGGTTCTATAAATAGTTAAATTGATGTTTGATTTGTTGGAGTTGTGCTTTGAGGTTGCCGGTGTTAATTTCGGAGACGGGAGGACCGAGGGTTGAAGGATCAACATTTCTTGGACAACATTCTCATCTTCATCGGATAGCTAGTGATTGGTATGTTTGTTTTCTTCTGGTCTTTGGTTCCAATTCAGAAGTAATCTATGTGCTATAAATTCAGTTCGTTGTTTGAATGTGCATAAATGAGACATATCTGAGGTTTTGTGTTGCTATCTAGGTGTGTTTGCTCATATATTTCAATATTTAGACTCAAGTTCTGTCAAAGTGCATCATGGATAAAAATTGGATGGATATGCCTAGGCATACTGATGAATATATAGAAGGAGTTGACAATTTTTTGGAGTTTGCTTTTTGTAATTCAGCTAAAGGAAGAAAGATATTATGCCCGTGCAAAGCATGTAAAAACTGTTGTTGGAGAGTCAGTGATTTAGTTCGTGAGCATTTAATTTGTGAGGGGTTTACTGAAGGGTACATAACTTGGTTGAACCATGGAGAACCAAGCTCGATTATTTTCAAATATCCAGATGACTGACAGAGTAGAAGTACAAAAGTCAAATGAAGAAGATGACATCTCGATTTACTTGAGACTTAGTGGGGTTTAGATGACATGGGTGACTTAGAAGGGAATGAAGAGCGACATGATGAGGATATGGAATCCTTTTATAGGTTGGTAGAAGATCTTTGGCAAAGAATTGTACCCGGGTTGTAGAAACTTTTCAAAGCTTCGTTTCATCATTAGATTCTTGCATATAAAATTTCTTGGAGGGTGGAGTGATAAAAGTTTTGACATGCTACTAGAGTTACTTAAGGATGTTTTACGAAGGGACATTACTTCCTAAAAACTTCAATGCACCAAAAATATAGTAAAATGCCTTGGTCTTGGGTACACCAATATCCATGCTTGTGATAATGATTGCGTATTGTTTTGGAAAGAGCATGAAAAGAAAAATGTTTGTCCAAAGTGCAACACTTCAAGGTGGAAATCGAAAAGAAAAGTCCTAATGGAAAACGTGTGCATAGAGTTCCTATGAAAGTACTTGGTACTTTCCAATAAAAAAAGGCTTCAAAGGTACTTTATGTCCTCCAAAACAATGGTGATGCAAGGTGGCATGATGAAGAACGCATACGAAAGATGGTTTGCTTAGGCATCCAGCAGATGCTCCTTTTGGAAGGATTTTGACTCTACATATCCGAGTTTGCCTCGGATAGTCGAAATCTTAGACTTCTTTGTGGCTAGTGATGGCTTTAGTCCTTTAGGACCTACAATTCAACTTATAGCATTTGGCCGTTATTTTGATTCCATACAATCGCCACCTTGGAAGTGTATGAAGCAAACTAATTTTATCCTCTCTCTAGTAATTCACGGTCCTAAGGCAGGGGCTGATATGGATGTTTATCTTGAGCCACTTGTCAATGATATGATAGATATGTTTGTTGATGGTGTTAGGACATATGATGCTTCTAAGGATGAGTGCTTCCAATTGCGTCTTTGCTATATTATCTGACATCTCGATTTTCTGGTCTAGGCTATTTGCATGCGCTTGTTACCTCTGGTAAAGTTGCTTGTCCTAATTCTACTCACATGAATGTTCTCTCCAACTAAAAAGGGAGGCAAGTATGTCATCATGTGCCATCGTAGATTCTTAGATGACAACCACATATTTAGGTGCCTCTGTAATTATTTGATGGTCTTGAGGAGCATAGGCGGCACCTACTCCACTTAGTGGAGAGGAAATTTTGGAGCTTCTGACAAACATGGACACAACTTTTGGAAAGGATCCAACTACAAAGAAGCCGACAAACTCATGACGTAGGGGTAGAAATGAGGCACCACTTTCTTGGAAAAGGAAATCTATCTGGTTTAAGTTACCATATTGGAAGGATCTATTACTTAGATATAATTTCGATGTTATGCACATTGAGAAAAATGTATGTGATAACATTGTTAATACACTTTTGAACATTGATGGCAAGTCAAAGGATAATTTAAATGCTCGCTTGGACATAAGAAACCTTGGCATTAGACACGATCTTCATCCGTCGATGTTGATGATAGGTTCTACATGCCTCAAACACTATATGCAATGAGTTCGGATGAGAAGAAGTTGTTTTGCCAAGTATTGAAGGATGTGAGGTTTCGGATGGTGTTGCATCAAATATACACAATAATGTGCATGTTTGAAATGAAATTGATTGGACTAAAGAGCCATGACAACCACGTTTTGTTGCGACAATTACTTCCACTTGTGTCACGAAGGATATTGCCAACACGAGTAAGCTGCAGCACTAATTCGTGTGAGCAATTTCTTCAAGAAAATATCGTATCTACTATTCGAGTAAGTGATATGCACGAAACTAGAAATGAAATAATGAGACACTAAGCATTCTAGAAACTATATTTGTCTGGCATTTTTGACACCATGGTACACTTGATGGTTCATCTTCTGCTCAAGCAAGAATTGGTGGTCTAATGCTGATGTGTAGCATGTGGGCAATAGAGAGGTACTATAAAACTATTTTCACTAACGATTACTGTTTTTAACTTGTAGACTATGGTTAAGTTTATACAGTTAAAATTTATTCATTCTTAGGTTTTTGATGAGGTTGAAAGGCTATGTTCGCACCAAAAGTCATCCGGAGGGATCAATCTGTGAGTCTTATAAATTTGATGAGAGTCTTACATTTTGCTCACAATTTCTACGTGGTTGTGAGACCAGATTTACTAGGCAAGTAAGAAATGGTGAGGATTTGGATAATGCAATGTGCAATATCAATCCTTTCTTTCGAAGCCTTGGGCGAGGTTTGAGTGGCAAGTGCAGTACATCTATAGACTATAAGACATGGCTTCAAGCACATAGATATGTGTTGTTCAACTATGACAACATAGAACCATACTTGAGGTAAGCTGCTCAAACTTATTTTTGTAGATTGCGTTACCCTTATGTATATGTATATTTCTCAGTCTTTTAACTTTACAAAACATTTTCAGCAAGCATATTGAGTACCTTCGCTCAATTGGCCATCGCATAATCGTGAAAAATCAATAGTATTCATCATGAAATGTTTCATGAGTGGTTTAGAAAGCATGTAAGTCAATTACATGCCCAACCATTGTGTTTCAAAATGTTGTTGTTAGGTGCGAATGGAATTTAAGTTGATTAGAATGTTACGTATTACGGTGGAATGGTTAGTTGAAAATGGTATTGAAATCTTTGGAAGAGATGAAAATTTTGGCCAGTGAGCCATTCATGATTGCTACAATGTATAGTAGCTATACTATAAATGGTTTCAATTTCTATACACACTCTAGTGATGAGGGTAGGTCATTTCAAAATAGTGGAGTAGCTCTAGTTGCCCAAACCTCTTGCTTTGAAAATGGAAACACGGACCCGATAGTGCGTAACAAGACATACTATGGTAGGATCAAAGAAATCATTGAGCTGAACTATCGCAATAAGGGAAATATAGTGCTCTTCAAATGTGATTGGGTTGACAACCACATTCAAGATACATGGGTGAAAACGGATCAATTTGGGATCACGATCGTTAATTTCAATCATTTATTCAATACAGAGAAAGATTATTAGATGAGCCTTTTATTTTAGCATCGCAAGCCACACAAGTTTACTATGTTCAAGATCCTGTTGATAGAGAATGGAGTCTTTGTTGTTCGGTCCAAACCACGAGAAATCTATGACATGGGCATAGCGACAAGTGAACAAATAGATAATCAAAATGAGTTTAAGTAGTCTAATTCCTGATCTGCATACAAAAGTGTATGACCTGAATATTTTTCTTCAAGATATGGTCTATGTCAGGACAGATATAGATGGGACCATTGTTTCTGAAAAAAGAGAAAGTAAGTAACAATTGTGTGTTGTAACAATTGCATGGTGTAACAATTTATCATTCATATTTTGTGGTTGTTCATTCATATTTTCAGGAGGAAAGATGGTGACTGCAGGAGAAAAAAGAAAGGGCGTTCCAGTTTGCGAATATGAATCACAAAGGAATGCAAATGTCCTGGCCAATCAGATGAAGATCAAAGCTTTGCAACTTCAAGAGCTTGGACAAGAAGTTACCTCACTATCAATGACAAAGAAAAAGAAAGATAGATGCTATGAGGCAATAGGAAAAGGGATGGTAGCGATGCTACAATTCAAAGACAACTTACGAACAAGCTCAAGATTAAGCTGCTGCAAGGGCTGATCTCTGACCAATGAATGGGAGTACTCAAGTGGTGATCTATAGCCGGGGAATGGGAGTAGTCTTTGCAAGTGCTCATATAAAAGGCAAGGAATGGCGATACTCAAGGAATGAAGGTATGTTTGTGAGTGATTGTATCGGTTGAAATGAATTTACGTATTTTTATTGTTGATCTCATTAGATATATCATTTTGATGTAGAGTTGTGTGTACAAGAAAAGAAAAATGTTAGAGGACCAACTAAAAAGGCTGATATATTTGCAAGACAAAATAAGCCAAAACTCAAAGTAGAGATAAATGAACATGGCCACCTTGCGGACCTTCAAGCATCGAATTTGCTAACTTTATTGGTGCACTTGTGAGAACAAAGGGCTTTTCGATTGCACATGATGATTGGAGGAAGGTTTGCCCACGACAAAAATATAAGTTGTGGATGATGCTCGGGTAGTGAAATTTGTTGGAAATGAATTATGAAGTGATTTAGCTTTGTGATTTGTTGCTACCTTATCTACTACGTTACATGCAACTCTATTGGGATATAGACAATGGTTGCTTCAAGCTGGTTTATGAGGACAAAGTTTGCAAAATGGAAGGAGTTCAAATCAGATTTGAAGAAGGTGTTTGATGATGATTTGTCATTTGAAGAACTGCTTGCATTATGTGATTAAAGAGTGCATGAGGAGGATTGGAAGTGGCTAATTGATCACTGGAGGTCTCCAGAAGCAGTCGTGAGCTACAATTCCCTATTTCTAGAATTTTTATATATGAATCATGAACAATATTAACACTTGATGATAGGTCCGTTCAATGAGAGGGAAAGCAAATCGGTCAAAGTTGGTCCAAAACCATACAATTGGAAGTAAGAGTCATGCACGTGTTGGTAATGAAATGGTATGCACCGTTCTTTGTCATTTTATATCCATTATTCCGATTGTATAGCTAGAGTCCAATTACTGAATTGCACCCGTTGGTAATAAAATGCAGTGCGAAGAGCTAGGGCGTCCCGCACGTAGAGATGAATTGTTTATCAAAACACACACACACAAGAATGGAGTACCTCACAAAGGAGCTGAAACAACAATTGTAAGTGATTGGTCATCTGCTTTTTCGCTTATAAGATAGAAACCAAGCGTGAGAGATGAATTATGTGGCATTATGTACCAACAAAGGTGCGCAATTATCCACAATCTAATTCTTTTTGGAGACATTTATTCTGAGTTTTCTCTTTTCAGGATGTTTGTGCTAACATCATCTATTTGATGTTAGTTGTCACTATACTCAAACCTTTATCGAGTTTGAGATTTTGAAATGGGAGGAGCAAATATTATGCTCAGTAATCAGATATAACAAGGGCGATAGAATCCCTTTCTTGTTTGTAATGTAGTGAGTGAAGCCAAAAACATTCCAAATTAAACTAAACATCCAAGGCTACTAGACTGCTACATATAAGGCATAATCTTATCTGTACACGTTGACTTTTTAGTTTCCACATTTCCCTATCGAGATATTTTGTTTTCTCTAAGTTCGTAGTTACGTTCACGAGTTCCAAACCATGCATATTTTCAGATTACCCAAATCAATTTTCTATTTTTGCAACCATGCCCCATCACTGTTAAGCAAAGAAAATTGTCGCAATTACTTTTTGTGTTGGAATTATTCATAAAAAGCATTAACAAGTATCCTCTATAACTCTATAAGTAGACGCAAAGAACCATCTAATTCGACTGTCATGTAAGATTGTGGATGTTTTAAAAGACATTGTTGATATATCCTATATGCTAGTTGAGTAATTTCAATAGGGTTTTGCTTGTCCAAATGATGAACTGTGCATCAAAAGTTCTAGTTAACTTATCTGTGTTCTAAGTACATTAAAATTCATACTCACAGTGTATAGAAACTGGAAGTTATGTGTTTAATTTCCTTTATATGTGTGTGGATAATTGCAGACCTTTGTTGGTACATAATCTGCTTACAACAATTGCACGTAGAGATGAATTATTACTTTATTACTTAATTACCTCTAGATAATATTGAGTTGTTCTGTGTTGCATAAATATATCTGTAAAATAGCAGCTCTGTCTTGTTTTTTGGATGATATAAAAATTCAGTGTTCTATGAAACTCTGGTGTATCTCATAATTTTTTTTTGCAACATTAATTGCCGTTGTTTTTCAACTTAATACGATCATAAAAATGGATCTTGCTTGCTTCTAGATATAATTGTTGCTGAAGATATGGTGAATTAAGATTGTTTCCATTTCAGCACATGATACTGTGATCTAACATAGTTAATAAATGATGAGTAAACAAGAATTGGACAACGATGAGCGTGGAAAAGCAGTGACTCTCTATTCTCTTCATCTTGCAATTATTCTAATATCTTCATTTTCTATAGAATGCACTTAAAGATGCAATCGAGAGATAATCTTGAACTAATAGAGAAGAGTATAGAGGAGGTGATGCTTATTTCCATGTTTGTGGGCCCGAGAAGAATGGATATGTTCGTGTTATTGGCTTGGGACCAACACTGCTTGAGTTGGACATGCTCAGGGCCAAAAATGCATCGTCAACAAGGCTTCAAATGGAAATTGAAGCACGTCGACAATCTGATAAGAAAGTGGAAGCTATACAAATCCGGTTGGACAATATGAAACAACTACTTGAAAAGCTACTCCAAAGAGAACAAAATGCTTCCGGCCTCCAAATGGATCTAATAATTCCCCCAAGTGGTAATTGGTCATTCCTTTCTGTTATAACTTTATTTTTAATGCGATAATTGTTCCATAGTTGTTCTTTTTATTAGAACTCTTGAGTCGACCTAGTCTTATGGAAGAACTAGAGAACCATGATGATGATAATGTGTCACAAGTCGAGGATGAAATACACTTAAGTGATGATGAAAATATGCTCATGAATAGGCATACCGTTGTCTTTCGGATGAACCACATGATGAAGAGGTAATTGCTAAACCCACAATATATTGTTTACCTTATGTCTAGAACATACTTGCTACCTTGTCTTTGAAACTCTTATGCTTTAGGGTGGAAGAGATGTGATACTATATAATGTTGTGAGGCCCTATAATCTTCCCTGTGGCTAAGGGAACTGTTCAAACAACAAACCCATCATCTATTGTGGGGGTACTCCTCTTGGCATTCAATATTGTGAGGTAGTTGTCAATCATGTTTTCATGAGGATGCCATACTACCTCGCCCATATGGAGCCTTACAGGTCCATTGGAGATGCTCGTGGGAGATGCATCGCGTGGCCACATGATAGAGTAATACCTTAGCTTACATCCATATGACTAAGAAATTTATGGTCTATCATCTACAATAACTTACCAATTTTTTATAGATCAAGGATGACAAGAAGTCTTCAAGGCAATCAAAAGATCCAAGTCTGGTATAATTGCTAACTTGCGGTCCTTCTCTTTGATTATTTCACCTTTTATAAAATTTAAATTCTTCTCTTTGATAGGTACTTAAATACCAAAAGATGTTTTAACTGTTTGGGAGTTGAAATCTTTTTATTTGAAGTGCCCATGTGACCATAGGTATGATTTGGATTTAAAATGTTCACTTTGATGACTTAATTTTCGGTGCGGTTTAAATTTTGGTGCAACCATGCCTAATTGCCTATACTTCATTTCCGTATGATTGCAATGCAAAATTGTTTGCTAATAAAGTGGTTGGGTGATGCCAATTTTTAGCTCAATATTGCTGTTATACTAACAGCAATACTCATCAACTTCTGCATATACTCATCAACTAAACAAGTCATTTGCACAGAAATAGTATAACACAAGTCATTTGCGAAAATGTTATAGCTCACTAATGCATATACTCATTGAAAGGGCGGTGATGTCGCCTAGAGGGGTGAATAGGCGTAATTACAATTTTACAATTTAACATGCACGTGAAATAAAACACCCAAAGTTTTCGGTCCGAGTGTCCGTGGATTTTATCCGGATACTCGGTATAAATGTCCGGACTATCAGGGTTTTAGGTTCGGACACTCGGATTGGAGACTTTGAATGGCGAGGGTTAGCCGGACTCTCCGGACTTTACTCGGATACTCCGGTATAAATGTCCGGACTATCAAGTAATTATCACGGATACTCGGGTTAGGCACCTCGGGATGAAATTTGAAATTTCTCCAAGTTTTAAACAATCTACTTGAACACAAGGATGATAAATACTAGCAGGAACCTAGATCAAGTAGATGCCTAGCGCGAAACTCAATAATCAAATAGAACGGGCAATTTCAAGATTCAAAATCAATTACTAAAGCAAGAACAAAAGTAAGCAAGAATGAAAGGCAAACTTGGAGCGATGATTTTTCACCAAGTTCGGATCCTTGAGGATCCTCGTCTCTGAGGCGGCACCAAGCGGGTCTCTTTCAACCCTTATCCTCCGTTGTTGCACTTTGCACTCATGGCCCTGGTCACACAAGACACGGGGTCTCTTTCAACCCGCTAGCCACCGGTGTTGCACCTTGCACTTGCTTGGCTTCACTTCTTGATTCCTTCCCTTACGGAGGGCGAATTCAACCTTCACAAACTTCCTCTGGCCAACCACACGAAGAACCGGTGGCTCGTGGGTGACCTCCTAGCCATCTAGGAGTCCTCAACCTCAAGAGTAACAAATGCTCACGAAGAACAAGCTTGGAGATGCAATCAAGTGCTCAACAACTCAAATCACACTCAACCCGAGCACTACCCTCTCACACCCAACCCTTCACTCAAAGGGATCACTAAGATCTAGGGTTAGAGGGCTTTGGGAGCTTAAGATCACCAAGAATACACTCCAAGGACCAAGGAACCACCCAAAAACTCTGCACTTGGCTACCCAAGAGGGGCTTTAAATAGAGGTCCCCAAAAAATTAGCCGTTTGAGCTGCATGATCAGGATACTCGGGACCATTTTACCCCGGAGTGTCAGGACATTTAGTTCGGATACTCCGAATTAAGTCGGATACTCGGATTTGGATTCAATGACAATTAAAAAGGAGCATAACTTTTGATTCCAGACTCGATTTAAGTGATTTTGGACTCTATTGAAAGCTAAGAATAAGGGCTACACAACCAACAAGGTCTCACTACCCAATTCTCAAAGGATAAATCCAGATTTCACCAAGAATCCAAGGGAGACCTACAATTCTTACTTTCAGGTACCACCAATACCACTCTCACTCTATGTTTCACAAGGATGGATCATTTGAGCACTTGACACATCTAAAAGTCATTCAATGTTGCATCCCTCTTAATAGTACGGCAATCCTTAGACTCAAATTCAAACGAGAAATATAAGTCTTACATTCAATCTGCATGCCGTCTTCTTTCTTAATGCCGGTGCATGAAGACCTTCACCATATAATTGATGACATCTTTGCCTTGTCCAACTTGACTCGATTCACCTCATGAGACTCTCGTCCTATCGACCTTGACTTGATCATCCTCTCCGACGATCTCCACGCCAAGTCGATCTTGACTTAGTCCTCAACTCTTGGTGACACCGCCGTCTTGTTGACCTCGCTTAACGATCATCCTTCAAGATACCTTGGTCATCATACACACAAGGACCTAATTCTTTTCAAGTCACTCATGAAAGACATTAGTCCCAAAAGCTCAATAGATGTGAATAAATTGATATTTGTAAGCAGTTGATTACTACATGCACACTCATCAACTAAACAAACAATCAACATGTTACTTGGAATGGCAAGGATATAGAAATAATGGGGTAAACAAAAGTATGCCCACATAAGTTAAGATCAATTATATAGATTGTAAATGTTATGTTCCTAACAAAGTTAGAGCACTTTCACTCATCAACTAAACAAACAATCGAAATGGAAAACAAAATGGAGAACATCGGATGTTGTAAATGTTATGTAGAAAACAAAATGGAGAAATCAAAGTTATTTTAGTGAACAAAACTTTGCCATTGCTTGTCGAAATGTGGGCTCTATAGCATATCGACATGAATATTGGCATATCAATGGTGATCGAGAACACTCAATATTTCATTCTAGAAATAGAACACCTCTGAAGTTATGTAGATCATGTCAGGCAACTAGAAATAATATCCTTCCATACATGCATCATCTCAAGCATCCATCATTTCTATTTGCATCCAAGGACTTACTAAAGCATGCAAAAGATTGTAGCAAACTCATCTGCATGAATATATACACAAATGTGAAAGCTGTGATCGAGATGGCGGATATGTGATCATGTGAACACAACAGCAAGTCGGACATGTGTATTCTTTCACGATGTATAAAGACAAGATCTAATGACTAACTAGCATTTATTCAGAACCTTTGTAGAACAAATGATTAAACTTGTATGCAACACTGGCAATCACCTAAAGATCACTCCAGCCAACTAATCCTCAATTGTCACAACCTCCTTACATCCACAATCATTCCAAGTGCTTAGAGGAGAAAATTAACTCAATCAGATATGATCAATATTTTACATATTTACAAGTGCTTAGAGGAGAAAATTCCCAACTGATCTGTCATCAACCCTTGGCTTTGAAGAAGATCATCAAGGGGATAAAGCATCTCAGAAAAGTAATCTTGTTCCATGCGCCTGTTAGTTATTCTATCTTGCATTAATTGTTCTTTTGTTCAATTTGTGACGGATTTTACATTGTTTTCTTTGATTATTTCTTTTCTTCATCATGTCGGTACACAGGTACAAGGTGTTAGGCTTACGGAGTATATTAGTAACTTTTGTGTAGTTGGAGGTGCTACAAGTTTTTGGAGTGGCGACCTTTTGTGCAAACAAGATAGTAGTCTTTGTTTATGGTTAGAAATGTTAACTAGTAGCTAGAGAAGTATATGCATCCTCTCTTTTAGTGAAAATGTATGCCCTTATTTACTAGGTGAGACTTAGCTCATTACCTCTCAACGATTGTTACTTATTTTGGGCGGGCATGTATGCAACTTAACTTATTTGAATGATCGATCTATGTTTATCAAACCTTGTGGTGGAGATATATCGTTGCATTATTTACATGTTGAAGTGATTATTTGAACTGTGATTGTGTATGTATATGGTTATATATGTGAGTGGCACCATTTGCATGTAAAATTTGTATGTCAATTCGATCAATGGTGGATAATGTGGAATTGGTTTTGTATATATTGCATATTTAATTTGTATGTCATGTGTCTTTGGCACCTTTGCTTGACACAAAACTTGTGTAGAAAACTAGCTTGATGCGAGGGAAAATTGATTAGCCAACACGTAAAAGTGTCGGCAATTCAGATTCTTGTCGGCAATGCCCTTCTTGTTGGCAACACATTAGCGTTGACAATGATTAAAGCGTTAAGCAAAACTTAGATCTTTGCCGACACTTTATCTGTCGGCAAAAGTTTTAAGCGTCGGCAATGCCCCTCGCTTCAACAAAAGCGTTAGCGTCGGCAAAAGATTGAAGCTGTCGGTAAAACATAGATCTTTGCCGACACTTTATCTGTCGGCAAAAGTTTTATCTGTCGGCAAAGCCTAAGCCGACTGCTTCTACCGCTACTGTTTATGTACTGTCGGCGAAACCTTTGCCAACAGTTTTTGTGTCGGGGAAGGTGTCTTTTGCCGACTATACCATGTGTTAGCAAAAGTGTGCCATGGTGTAGTGTATAATGATTGCACTTTTGTAAAAAACAAACAGGCTGATTCTAGAATCCGATTCTCACATTCCATCTCACACATATACACTAGAATCCACAATCTACTTCATATGTGTTTTTGGATTTCAGTTTTTGGAGAATTAATTTCTTTACATCCACAATCCAGAATCAGCTTTTAGAAAATCTAGTCTCGGCCCTGGGGTGGGATGGGCGGGGCGGCCGCCCCGGGCCCCCAAATTACCGAGGCCCCCGTTATTTATTGGTACAATCAACTTACGAAGGTTATAACTCTAGATCCGTAGATCCGATTGAGTTGATTCTTGTTAGATTAGTTTTCAAATTAAATCTAGTTTCTACAGTCCAAATTGTACATCAATCCAATGGTGAAATCTTTGAAAAATAATATTTTAGTAAATGTATATCAATCTGTTTTTTGTCGAAACCGAAGTAATCTTTAATAGTTTGATGAAAATGACTGCAATAGTGAAGCAATTCTATAAGGTGAGAAAGATTTAGAAGTTAATTACTTTTTGGTTATGGTTGATATGGCAAACAGTTCATTAAAAAATAAATTTGAAGAACTCCAAGTATTCAATGGTATATTTAGGCCTCTTCTGAGCTCAACAATTTTGAAGTCATTGGATCATATTGAACTTAAAGATTATTGTACTAAGTTGGCAAAAACTTTCTCTATTGATGATTTATCTGATTTTGAGTTAAATAATCTGATTTTTGAGTTAAGATTACTACAAATGACTTTACCAGATAGATCAATGTCTGCTATGGAGATTTTTGAGTTTGTCAGGAAAGTGGATTGTTATGCTAATATTTCTATTGCTTATCAAATCTTATTTACTGTGCTAGTAACTGTGTCATCAGCTGAAAGAAGCTTTTCAAAGTTGAAATTATTGAAGAACTATTTGAGGTCTACAATGTCTCAAGAAAAAATGGTCTAGCAACTTTATGTATTGAGAAGAAGTTATTGGATAACATTAATGTTAAGGCCATAATTGATGATTTTGTATCTAGAAATGTTAGAAGATATTTCCTAAGATGATCTCTACAAAATATTTGAGGTAAATAATCTCTCTTTTGTACTTCCATTTGTTTATCGGTAACAATTTCTATAATACACTGAATATTATCTTTTTAATTGATACATGGTAGTATAAAAATATTTTGATACTTATGTTAGGGGGTCTCCGTTTATAATTTCACCCTGAGCCCCCAAAAACTCAGAATCGGCCCTGAGAGAATCCAAAGTTGAAACAAATAGACCCTAAATCTATACACTGTCGAAGTAATTGTTAGCCGAACATTTCAAATGTTGAATCTCGAAATACGAAGACATCCTTTGAAAATCAAAATAGGGAGTACTAGATTTTGATTGTTTTATATTGTCATAAGCATCCCCTTAAAGCACACAACTTCTATATGTATAATTTCTTAAAAAACTTTTTATATACAAGGTTGTTTCAATGTTTGAGGTCGTCATTGCTGGTCAAGAATTCTACTTGTGTCTTGGGGCACGGAGGAGTAGGGGTGAAAACGGATTAGATACGGGCGGATATTACTCTTCTTGTATACTAACCTATATTTTTTTCTCGGATTCGGAACCGGATACAGGCTAGCCAAATACGGATACAGATTCGAGTTATTTAGGATACAGATATAGGACAGATATGTGATGGATTCGGGCCAGAAACAGATAAAAATGTACAGATAATGCACGCATATATAGAGTAATATATATTAAATTAAAACCGTACGAGTATATGACTATAGTAACAAATTATATATTAATCAAACTCAACAAACGTCGTAGAAAGAATATACTGCTTAAGAATCAATAGAACCAACTAATTGTTAATATAAATGGGCTGACAAGGAAAAAATTTAGTGAAAATAGGCTGGGCCTTACTGATATCTAAATATCCAATCCGATATCCGAATAGGAAAAATCCGGATATCCGAATAGAAAAAATCCGAATATCTGGATCCCATCCCGGATTTACCGGATATTGGATGCTCGGATCCAATCCCGAATCCGTATTCAAGTATCCGGATCCGCCCGATCCGACCGGATAGTAAAATTCGGTCCCGGATCGGATGGGAGATATCCGACCCGTTTACATCCTATGGAGGAGGCATCCAGGCATCAGAACGCCGGTGGCAGGATGCCAGCCACGTCCACAACCAGCTAAGCGGCCATCAGGCGTTGCCTTTCCACCTGCTCGCTAGGGCGATCAGTGGCATCGCCCTCTGTAGCTGCTGCTACCGCAGGCAGCCTGTCGCATCACTAATGTTCCCAAAAGATTTTTGTGGATGGTCTTAATGCATCACTAATGTTCCCAAAAGATTTTCAGATGATGATAAAAGCCTGAAGAAGTTTAAAAAATTCGGACAGTGCTACTATCTTGATAAAAACCTTACCAGCAAATTTGAACCGAATAAAAAATAGTTCAAACCATGTTATAAAATTTTAATTTTTTTGTGAATGGTTCTGATGCATCACTAATATTCCTATAAAATTTTAGATAATAATCAAGCTTGAGAAATTTTAAAAAAATCAGACAGTGCTACTGTCTTGATAAAAGTCCTACCGACAAATTTGAACCAAATGAAAAATGGTTCAAACCGCGTTAGAAAATTTTTGTGGATGGTTCTGACAGATCACTAATATTTTCAAAAAAATTTTAGATGATGGTCACACCTGAGGAATGTTAAAAAACTATAACAATACTATTGTCCTAACAGGAGCTTGACTAAGTATGTATTGGTTCCATAGATTTGATTAAGTAAACAAAAATTATTTAAAATTTTTAAAACTTTTAGAGAAGAATTGTGAGGAAAAATCTTAAGGTCTCATAAAAATTTTAGATCATGACCATACTTGAGAGAATTTATAAAATTCTAACAATGTTATTGTCTTAATCATATTCCTTTTGTTTTTGATTTTTCAAATATCACAAATGAAGTTCAGTTATTTAGAAAAATTTTCTATATAATTTCAAACGGCTAAAAAGGCACCATAAATTTTTTGGAGCATTATCGTATATTTTTATAAAAATTTGACAGTATTTTTGTTATTTTTATAAAACATCTAAAAAATTTGGTTTTTCTAACAAATTCCGCCGGGATTTTAAACCTTGTTTGTACCAAAATGCTTGGGTGTTGGCATACATGTACTGTAGAACGAATACTTACGCTTTTCAATGTTTACAAAGTGGACTTTGAATCGGGATATATCGTACATATCCTGTATAAAATACATCACTTGATGTGTTCTCGAGGGATAAAAAAAACACAAGAACACGCATGAAATCAAGACAAATCGGATGGCGTAGAGGTGTTTACCAGATATCGTAGAGTCTTTGAAATTTGGAAAAATATCCTGTGCAATCACTTCTCTTGGTGAAATCACCGTGCAACTGAACTAAAAAAAGTTTAAAAAAATTCTGAAAAAAATCATGGATGTACATCTCAACTTACCCCACCTACATATAAAATTTCATGATCAAATTCATCCTATACTAACAGTTACAAAAAAGACAAATTCAGCATGAACAGCGATTTTTTACTGTTTATCACTATTCATTTTTGCTGTTTGTTTTTTTCATATCTTTCAAATGCGATTGGGTTTGGTCTTCAAATTTTGCACGATTGTAGAAGCTCACCTCCCCTACATATGGTAATTTTTTGAGAATTTTTAAAATATTTTTTAGTTTAATTGCACAGTAATTTTATGGAAAAGGGTTGCACCGGATATGTTGCCTTGAAATTTTTGTGTTTCTTGCTACGGCACAACTTGTCAACTCCTACCGCTACAACGTTTCCATTCCACCGACCCTACGCGCCGAGCCAGCAGAAGTCGGGACTCTCTACTCAACCGCGACTCCGTGCCGACATCCCCGACCCAGACCGCGATCCGCGGTCAGCCGCTCGCGCACGAATCTCGAAGCACCCAGCGTCCCCGACGCGGCGAAGGATCTCAGCTCCCCGCACTCCTTACTCCCTCCTCTCCAACGCGACAACTTCCCCCAAAAATTTCCTTCACCTCGAAGCACCCGCAACCCCACCCCGATCTCCCTCCTCCTCCCGGCCGGCCGCCGCGTCCCGATGGCGGCGGCGTCGAACGTGATGCTGGCCATCCACGAGAAGAAGACGGCTGCCGTCGACCTCTACCGCCCGCTGCGCCTGTACATCGCCTCCACCTACTCGGAGCGCGAGGCGGCCGCGGCCGACGACGACCTCTGCGCCGTGCGCGACCTCCGCGCCGCCGCGCTCGAGCAGCCCTCCCTCCCCGACCCCTCCTCCCTCGAGCAGCGCCGCGACGCGCTCCTCGCCTACGCCCGCGCGATCGCCCTCGTCGAGCCCCGCTTCCCCATCTCCCCCGACCGCGGTCACGTCCACTCCCTCTCCTTCACCTGGCACGACGCCTTCAAGACCAACAAGAAGGCAAACCTCCCCTCCATCCACCTCGAGAAGGCCGCCGTGCTCTTCAACCTCGGCGCCGTCTACTCGCAGATCGCTCTCGCCGCGGACCGCGCCACCGATGTCGGGATCAGGACGGCGTGCGGCGCGTTCCAGAGCGCCGCGGGCGCGTTCGCGTGCCTCAGGGAGAGCGGGGTCTCCGCCAAGGCCGTCGCTGCGGGAGCCACCACGGTCGATGTCACGCCCGAGTGCGCTGGGATGCTGGAGAAGCTCATGCTCGCCCAGGCTCAGGAGTGCTTCTTCGAGAAGGTGATAGCCGGCGGGAAGCCACCCGCGCTATGCTCCAAGGTGGCGCGGCAGGTGCGTCCTTACTGCCTATTGCTCGGGTTGTTTTGCTGCTACGAATTTATGATGATAGTAATGTGTTAAGGGATCTTATTTAGATTGATATAATAGTGGGGAGCTTGGAATGGTTTGAGAGTCGTTTGAACAGTGACGGTATAATTACCAACCCAACCATAAGTGAAATTGAGATAGCATGTTGTAATCTTGGGAATTTGTCTAGCGAATGTTGACAATAAGTGAGGTTTGACATACTGAACAATAGTTTAGGGACGTCTGTTTATTCTGATATCATGATAAACCTGATATCTCATGTGGTGATTAATTTTTTTGGTCAACAGAACACATTTCGGAGACGGTTGGTAGTGACTATTGGGGGCGTTCATCGAGTGTAACTTTCAGTATGATTGATTTGTTGGTGTTCATGCGTGTCCCTAGTGGCTGTGAGATTGTTTCTTGCTATTGATTCGATTAATTAAGTACAGTTTGCATGATTGATGTTTTATTACTGTTAACACATCCTTACTCCTGATATCACATCTCTCCGCTTTTGTGTAACTTTGCTGTCAATGTGTTATTACCGTTAATCATGATATAACATTTCTTGCTTTTGTGTAACTTTAATGTCAATGTTCTATCTGCCTAATTCTGGTAATTACGTTTACATGTACCTTTTCAGGTGGGCATATTCTATGAAGAAGCCTATGCAGCTCTGAGTGCACCTCTTCTTAGTCAGCACTTTGATAAGACATGGGTGTCTCATGTCCAGTTGAAGGCAGCTCAATTCTATGCTGATGCTTGCTATAGGTATTCATTGGATCTTCACGAGAAAGAAGAAATTGCTCAGGAAATTGCACGTCTAAAGATTGGAATGAGCGCCTTGGCAGATGCCAAGAAGGTGGCCAAGGGAGTTGCTGCCCCACTGCAGGATTCTGTCAATAAACTGGAGAGTAACATGAAGACCAACTTGGAGAGGGCTATGAAGGAGAACGATCGTGTTTATCTGATGCGGGTTCCAGAGGCTGGTTCTTTGGGAGCACTCCCTGCAGCATCCCTTGTAAAGCCTACTTCTTTGGCTGAAGCTCTAGATGCTACCAAAGAGAGGCTTTTTTCATCACTTGTGCCTGACGGCAGCATGAAAGCGTTTTCTAAGTACACAGAGATGGTAGATGACATCATCCGGACCCAGGCGGAGAAATTGCAGCAAGCAAGTGAGATCACAAGAGTCAGGCTGAAGGAAATGGACTTGCCTGATTCTATTCTTTCATTGGAAGGTAATATAAGCTTACCTTTAGATCTGAAGGAGGACGTTGAGGCTGTACAGATAAGCGGTGGCCCGGCTGGTTTGGAAGCTGAGTTGCAGCAGCTTAGGGATTTGAACAGGGTCAATCAGGAACTACTCGTTCAGACTGAAGAGATGCTGCAGAATGAGGCGAATGAAGATGCCCGATTTCGGACACAATTTGGGAGTCGTTGGACTAGGCCTCAATCAAGCACCCTAACAAAAAATATTCAAGATAAATTGAATCTGTATGCCACTAATCTTAAGCAAGCTGCTGATAGTGATTCTCGGATTGAGCGAGGTCTTAAGGAGAACTATCCCTTGGTGTCTATTCTTGACAGAAGACCGGTTAGAGTTAACATTACAATAAACTAAAACATATTCTTAAGATTTAAGAACATTGCCCTTTTATATCTGCTTCACATTGAACCCCCAAACCTGTTTATTATCACTATCTCTGGATAGTTACACATTGCTGTTATATGTTGCAGATAGAGTCTGCACTTCCAAGCATTTCAAGGCCTATCATGTCCTTGGATGGGAATGAAGATGCTATTGTTGGAGCCCTTAAACAAAGCTTGGTATGCACATCATTTTGTTTTAGCTGATGAACATTTAACAGGCCTCACTTGTTTTGAACTTAGGGCAACTAAGTTTGACGTGTTGACACAGAGGCAACTGGAATCTCTAGGAGCACAAAGGGCAGGTCTTGAAGACATGCTTAAAGAAATGAAGAGAAAGGTACAATCCTTTCCTATTGTGAAACTTATTCTGATAAATGTGTACATAGACTGCTATAAGCCCGATACCGATATTAAAATAATTAACAAATGTGCCTAGTTATCTTCTCAGTGGACAAATTGTGCTTATTAAGCTGTGCTAATACTAATTTGTGATAAACTGCTTTGAGCTCGTTGCTTGTATTGTGCTACTGTTGTTGCAATGAGTCATTTTCTGCTATGTGCTGCCCTTTCAACTTCCTCTATCAAGATTTCAAGGAGGTCTTGTGTGACGACCCGTGCAATTAGCTCAGGATAACGACAGTAACACCGCCATTACTCTGAGATAATTACACGAATCTCAGTATACTAGCTAAGCAAAACATCGAGCGCACTTAATATTTTATCAGTTAGTACACCGTGTTCAAAGTGTTGTAGCAGAATAATAATTAGAGACCGAATGTAAATATATTACAAACCAAACCACGCAGGGCTATATGTCTAATACCATAATTATACATCAGATCCAACTACAACACAAATATAATACATAGATACTAATTACACAAAAGACTGGCAAGGTCGATGCACAGCTACTCATCCATCTATTCCTCATGGTAGAACTCAGCCGCCTCGTCGAACCAACCAAACGCTTGAACATCGGAGCCATTTTCTAGAAAAGGGGGATTTAGCAAGAATGAGTACAAAAGTACTCAACAAGTATCAATAGCAAAATGTAATATATGAATTTCTCTCAATTCCAACCAAAGTCCACCTAATGATCACATTCCCTCAAAATCCATTTTTACAGAAATTAGGTTTTGGGTTTTCTTTAAGGGTTGTGTATAGGGGTGGCAATGGGGACCGTTCGATCCCGTGAAATTCTCTGATAGGGGCGGGTATGGGAAGAAATCGTCCTTGAGGATGGAAGCAGGAAAAATTATTCCCGTTGGGGATGGCGGGGATAGGGCCAGAATTTTTTCCCATGAGGACGATTGAGGATTCAAATTTAGTTTAGTCCGATTAGTTATTACATTGCAAACATATTCTCTAGCCCATCATATTCACATTTCCATAAACGGGACAACATAATCTTCAATGAATGCATGCATTCTTTTTTTCCTTATCTGTTGATATGATTTTAGAGTTAAAATACCTATAAGAGCTCTTTTCTTGTGTGAAATTTTCGCGGGGATGGGTCCCAAGCAGGACCCGATACGACAGGGGATGGGGACGGGGATTTTCTCCCGAGATGAAACGAGGGGCGGGGATGGGGAAAATTTTGGATCGTGGGGATGGGGACGGGGAGGCACTCCCCGGTGGGGAATGGCCCCGTTGCCACCCCTAGTTGTGTATTTTAATTACGAAAATAGCTACTAGTACCCGTATATGAGGTAAACTTAGCTTCTGTAGCCTCCAATTCAGGAGACATGCATGAATTCATGATTTTAACCCTGCGTAGGTTTGTACTATTTTACCCATAGTGATTCCATCCCATGAGGCTCTAAAATGTTTATCACTAGTCAAGTATTAGATCTTCAATCCCGGTAGCCAACGTATAGTGGTGTCCTCGATTGTTCCCTACATACCTTCAGCGTACTAGCTGTACCACGCTACCGCACTAGTACTGATACTTACCATAGGCTTTAAATATAGCGTCCGATCAACCGCAGCTGATTTTGTGTCTATCACTGGGACTCCAGGCATGCCCAACTTCACACCCCTAGTTAACTTCCTATCCATCAATATGGAGATCATAATACGTTCCCAGGTTTACAACCTTACAACCTTTCTGACTGATTTCACACACTATGGTTGACACTGTAATTACGTCTCATTTTCTGAATGTTAGTTGTTCATCCTTATATCTTAACCAATGTAGAGGACCCCACCGGCTATTTCCTTCTCATCGGCACCCTCTACCCACCATGCATAGAAATACGCCACTACCCTTTTCACAATTCAACAATTCCTCACATTGCTTTAGCATTTCATCAACATACCCTTTCAACAATTCAACTCCATGCCCTTTTACCAACCGCAACCGGTTTAGATTTTCATCATAGAAGATACTTTTTCCATGCATTGATAATATCACATATATCTGAAAACATTTAAAAGAAATTTTGTTAACATGATCAAAGGAAGCTTGCCTGGATTAAAGTGACAATAAGCTTCCTCACACGGTTGCAGAAGATGACTTTCTGCTGGATTTGGTTCGATTCCTGAAATTATGAAATATTAAAATTTATGGAGCAATTAAATTATGGCATATTTTATGGCGTCCAACCTTTTCCAACAGTTGCAATCTTGTTTAGAAGACGGGTGTCAATTCTTATTTTTAGCTGTTCATGCATTTGCAGGTTTATATATAACTACTCATTTAATTAAACGCGGCTATTTACTATCTTTTTTATTTTCTTAGGTGTACAGCTAGATGATGAGCTAAATTAATCACGCTTCGCGACGATCAACCCGTTTTTCCTAATTTTTCCCTCTCTCTTTTTTTCTTTTCTCTTTCCTTTTTCTTCTCTTACCCTCATTTCTTCTCTCCTGCTTGCTGCGGCTGACTACTCTCGGTCCATCTCCCTCTTTTCTCTGGACCACTCCCTCTGGCTCTCTTTCTTGGCTCTCCTCTCTTTTTCTTCTGCTCGTCTTACTCCTTTCTTTTCTCGGTCCCTCCTCTTTTCTCTGGACTGACTCCTCTAGGCTCGGCCGCACCTGGCTCTTGGTTTCTTCTCGGTTCTCCCTCTCCTACCCTAACTGACTCTCCCTCTACTTCTCCTGTTCGGTTCTTACTCCATCCTCTTCTCTCTATTGAGCTCCCCCTACTGGTCTCTACTTGACTCGGGTCCTTGAGCTCCTACTGTAGCGCCATTTTTGGTTGGGGCTTTACTTACAGAGAGGTATTAGTGGTCTTTTACTAAGAAGGTAAGTTTTGGTGGTTTGTGATGAAATGTGCACATATAAACTTGTGGGATGGAGGTATTGCAGCGATACCGGCTTTCAATCGTATTCTGGGGATTACGGGATGAACCCAGGCACGCGCAAGGCAGCCCCCCTCTAGTGCTATATTTTGAGACAACTATGGTTTTCACTTGATCTACTTGCTATTCTACCTGATCTACTCATCTGCATACTACATTATTAGACTACTACTACTGCCTTACTTGTGCACTTGATGGAATGGATTCTGTGGACCATGGTTATCACAGCGCCCCGGTGAGGCGATTCACCTCCAGGGCGCTGGACGCCTAGGCGAGGATTAGACGACTAAAAAAAAGTCTATTAATATCAGTACATCACCAATACATATATATCAATATCAGTGGCTTAGTGCATTTCTCTCAATCTCAGCCTATTCTCCAGCCTAGCCGAACCAGCCCACCCCTCTCTCTCTCTCGAGAGCCCAGTTGAGCCGGCCCAGCCTCTTATCTCTCGCTCTCCCCCTCTTCCCTCGATCCAGTCAGCGTGCGCCGCCCCTCCTCTCCCTCTCTCTCCCCGATCCACTCAGCGTTGACGCCGCCCCTCCAAGCCCCCCCTCCCCGCCGATTCATTCGGCGCTGCTCCCCCCGAGCTCCACTGGATCCGGATCTATTTGATAGCAGCGGCGACGCAGAGGAGGCGACGGCGGAGGCGACGCAGAGCAGCGGTGGAGGTGGCGGCGTCGCGGCGAAGCTCCCTTAACCTCTCCTCTGCATGCGTTAGGTATGCCTTCTCCCCGCGCCCTCCTTTCCCGGCTAGGCAAGGCGAGCGGCCATGGCAGGCGGCCGTTGGTGACTGGACGCCTAGGCGTCGCCTAGGCAATGCCATGATAACCATGCTGTGGATTGGAGGTTGATGGTGAAGTTGCTGGAGAGGTGGCCAAGATTCTCCCTCCTGGACCTTGGTCTCCTCCTTGCTCCTGGCTGTGCTCTTCTGGTGCTTGCTCTCTTGGCTGTGCTTCGGCTGTAGTGTGAGGCTATGGGGAAGGGAAGAGAATGGCTGTGCTTGGCCTGGCTCTTGCTGGCTGTGTTCTTCCTGGCTTGCTCCCTTGCTCTCTGATGAAATGGGAAAAGGGGAATGGATAGCTGTTCACTGGTTGTCTCTCGGTTATGGCGAAGGGAAGAGGGGATGCATCAGCTGTGCTTGCCCTTATCTTCTTTCTACTATGGCTCTTTTTACTTTTCTACCCTTGCCTTTCTTACCAAGTTACTATGGGATGTATTGGTCATCACGGTTAACTTATGCAAAGCATTGATTATTAAGCAAATTACTGATTATCTGCTTGATTAGTGGCTTAATAATTTTACTGGCTTAATTTAGACTTCCGGGGTATTACATCTTGCTACTTTGCTTTTCCAGTTTGTTGGTCCTTGCAATGGCTGAATTCAATCTCTATCTTTCATTTTACTTAAGAAAGCAATGGTACATACTCCCTGTGGCATTGCAACATACATTGATTGTGTGGATTCATACATAGATTCATTTGTACCAGGATGATATACTACCCAAGTTGATGGCTGGTGTTGGATCACACGATGACCTTTTTAAGAAGGAGATTGCAAAATACGACCCAATCTGTGCTGAAATTGCTGATAACATTGTGGCGCAGGAACAATTATTGCTACAAATACAGGTAAGCTACCATTCCTGACTAATATTAGTGCAATCCACTTTGGACTTTCTTTGTTCTAGAAGTTTGTGGTAAACATCATTTCTGCTAAAATTTAGACTTGGATATCCTATTAATAATGTATGCATATTGAAAATAAGTAACTAGTAGCATCAATGGTTTTCAATTAAAATGAGTGGATCCTAGCAAAGAAACTAAGACAATTGACAATTATTTCAGAGAGTCAAGTATGCTATATTTCCATGTTCTTTCTTCCTCTGTCTAAGACTAATATTTTGTACCCTTGCATAGGCACAAAATGAGCAATTTGCTGCTGTATTCAACCTGGAGGATTACAAAGGTAACCCTTTAGATTTGTTCATCAAATGGATGGCAGATATCACGCACTAAGTGAAGCTAGTTTTATAGCTATTCTTGAATCCAACAGTTTCAATGACATCCTAATCCTAGGCTTCCCCTAATTTAGAGAGTGGTGTACCAGCAAACGATTTGGTTACGATGTAACTATTTCTGTTACCTTGCATAATGATGTTGGGGTTGGACAGTTGCTTCGGACATATCTGCACCAATTCAGCAATTTATTTGCTTTAGTTATCCATGTGGTGTTCTGTTCTTCTGCCTTTCACCATATATACTTCAAATATCAGGCTAGGTGTTCCTTCTATGCATGCTTTTCCCTCCTGGGCATCGTTTCAGTAAAGTTGCTTCAATGAATCTGTTTCCGTTTACTCCTATCCTCAAGTTTGACATAAGATGTGAAGAATCACTTATGCTGGCACTGCTATAGTTTTAGCTGCAAAGGTTCTTAATTTTTAACTTTTAAATCATTTCATAGAAATGATATCACAGTCCGGGTGTTATTATGTGCATCTTTTGTTACGCATACAAAAAAATGTATTGTGTAGTGCTGATTTGTGAAAATTATTTTTCAGCTGCTCGTGATAAATGTTACAAGCAAATTGCTGCCGCTGTTGCTAAATACCGGGATACTAAGAAGAACATAAATGATGGCCTAAATTTTTATGTGACTTTACAGGTATGCCTTATGTGTCCATCTCCATTGCATATTGGTTCCACTGTAGTGAAACTATAAATGCAGTTGACACCACTCGGTAGGACTCCTGATTTAATGAATATATACTTGAATGATCCTTTTGTGCAGGAGGCAATAGGCAAAATAAAACAGCACTGCAGTGACTTCATAATGACCCGAAATATTCAATGCCGTGAAATGATCGAAGATGTGCAGAGAAAGTTAGCAGGTTTCAACTTCTCATCTTCCAGCCAAACGACCATGCCGAGGAGCACTTCTGTTCCACCAGATCAGAACAGTCCATCACCACCACCACATGCTCCTCATGCTCAGCCCCCCTATGCTGCTCCACCTGGAGGAGATTCAAGGCCTGGGTACTCTCAAGCAGAGCCAAGGCCTGCATACTCGCAGCCATACCCCTCGTATGGCGCACCACCCCAGCAGCCGCCATATGGAGCAACACACCCCAGTCAGTACCAGCAGCCGCCATATCAGCCACCTCCCAGTTATGACTATGGTCAACCAGCATATCCTGGATGGCGTGGGCCATACTACAATGCACATCAGCCGCAGCCGCCGCAGCCATATCCTCAACCACCGTACAATGCCCCGGGGGTTTACCCTCCTCACCAGAGCAACTACTACAGGCCTCAATGAGAGATCATCTTGTTATCGCAGCAACTATTTGTTTTCTTCTTTTCTCTGGATCATCCCCTTGTGAATTACGTTCTCTGGTATACTGGCATACTCCTTGCAAGTTCGGGTGGTGTAATATCAATTGCGGTCAGGTCGGTTAGACAGTAGCATGTATGATTTGTGCGTGCAATAATGTATTTGATTTGGTAATACACTCGTTCTCCTGCAACCGCCACATTACAAGACCTGCCATTACATGGCTTCATTATTTCTATCTTTTGCTGCATCTACTATTTGGCAGTGTATCACTGGGTAGCATCATGTCTGTATTCTAGCTGAAGGGTATCAAAGAGACATTGGATGTACAAACCGTAAAATAGAAATAGGAAGGAAAATAATGGAGAAAAATGCAGGAAATAATCAAGTACTAATAAACCCGTTTCACAGGTTGATCAGTCATTGATAGAAATCAAGCCCTCTACGCGAAGGATCCATATCCGCTACGACGGGAGAAATTGAAACGGCAATTAGCTTCAAGTGCACTTACAGCATGTAAATAATCTTTCTATTGATATTATCTTTTAAGCATTTTAACTCGCTTAGAGCATCTCCAATGACAGTCACCTTAAAATAGGGTCTAAACTAAAAAATTAAGACCAAGATAGCTATTGACTCGCAATTAGATCCTAAATCTCAATCCTTCATTAGGGCGGGAGGAGTTGCTAAATATAGCAGGGTTACGAGTCCTAAGCCTATTTTGATAATTTTTCTCTACCTCTGGATAACCTATTTATTCCGAAGGGCTCTCTTGGAGATGCTCTTTGAGACAATGACATCAGGGGTGAAAGGGTTCAGCGTGGTATCTAGGATAAATTTATCCGAATTTTCGGATACGGGTTCGGGTATTTTTGATTCGGGTACGGATACGAGTATTACCTGGATATTTTTTTCGGATACGGGTCGGATACAGGATTAAATATACCCGACGAAAACGGGCCGAATACGGGTACTAAGCGAATACTGTTCACCGGGTACCCGTTACTTCGGCTCGCAGCCCATCTGGCATTCTGGCCCATCCAGCGCTCGCTCCATCGTCCACTCGCCCGTGAGGCCGTGACCCCGTGGTACCTCCCGTCCACTCCAGCGCTCCAGGTCTCCAATCTCCAGACTCCAGCCGCCTCTCATCATTCGTGAATCGTGACCTAGATCTGGTCATCTGGAGACCTCGACGCCCCGCCGTCGCCCACCGCTGCCTTAGTTGCTTCCCATGATGGCGGCTCCTGCTTTGTCGGTGGCGGAGGCGGCGACGGTGGCGGCGGTGCTGGCCCTAGTCCCAGCGCTCGCAGGAACGTTCCGCCGCCGCGGTCAGGTCGCCCCTCGCAGCCGCCCCGCCCTGAAATGCCACCGCGCTCGGACCCTCACTGCGGTGGCGGCCGCCGCGGGAAACTCGCCGTCTTCCGCCGTGTTCCACGGGGAGTGCTTCGTCGTGGGGATAACATCGACACCGACCAGATCATCCCGGCCGAGCACCTGACCCTGGTGCCCTCCAAGCCCGACGAGTACCGCAAGCTCGGCTCCTTCGCCTTCGCCGGCCTCCCGACGGCGGCGTACCCAACGCCGTTCGTTGCCCCCGGGGAGGAGTCGTCCCGCTACGCCGTCATCGTCGGCGGGGCCAACTTCGGCTGCGGCTCCTCCCGCGAGCACGCGCCCGTCGCGCTCGGAGCCGCCGGCGCGCGAGCCGTCGTGGCCGAGAGCTACGCACGCATCTTCTTCCGCAACTCCGTGGCCACCGGGGAGGTGTACCCTCTGGAGCTCGCGGACGCCGGAGCCTGGAAGGAGTGCAAGACCGGGGATGTGGTCACCATGGACCTTGAGAAGTGCGTCATGATTAACCACACCTCCGGTAAGCAGTACAAGCTGAAGCCTATTGGCGATGCCGGGCCGGTCATTGAGGCTGGCGGAATCTTTGCATATGCTCGGAAGACAGGAATGATTGCGTCGAAATCTGCATGAGGGAAAGGTTAGACATTTGAGCCTGGTGTTTTGTTCCACCACCTATTATTAAGTCATAAAAAATCCATCTTTGCTGATAATTATTGGTAGTGTGTGTGGTGTGGCTGTCATATGAACCTTAGATTGTTAGAGATAAAAGGAGTAACTCTTGGAGGACCACAAAATTATGTTTACGATGATCCTCTTGTTATCCACTCCGATTAGGTGCCCCTTTATCTTGAAATGTGCTTTATTCAATTGCTTCATGTAAGCGGGTAGTAGACACCTGCCTTTGGTAATTTGTCTATGCTTCCAACTAGTACAGTCATACACTCGAGCCATGACGAAATCCTTGCCACTGCTGCTTGATATGGAACCAGTTTTAGAGTACACTTATTGTGTGGCTTGTGAAGTATCGTTGTTGGCTGCAACGTTGCTTCCCTGTATTATTTGGTATCAAACATAAACAAGAGCAATTCGAGGCCTGGACAGCACCAAGAAGGGTCAATGACCGTAAGGATTAATGTAGGAAATTACTGAACATATAATTGAGGTAAAACGTATCTTTTTGTTGTATATTGTTCTTGGAATAGTTTATTGATGTCCACCTATTGACTGTTGAACCAGTTGATTTTAGACTACACTTGTGAATTGTGATTGCTAGGCGAGTGCCAGATGAGCCAATTTTCCCATTCCTTAATTTGGAAAATATGTTTTGCTGAAATCGTATACTTGAAAAAGAAACTTGAAAGGTTAGTAATATGAAGTTAATCTGAGGAGTTCAGGGTTCAGTTTCGTGGAAACTTGTGGATTCCAGAGGTCGACAAATTTTAGTAAAAAGGTAGGGACTAGATTTTTCCATACTATTATTACGCATAGTTTACTACATCTCTGAAAGAGAACAGAGATAACTACTTAGACTGGCGCTATCAACTACTTGAACTCTATTACAGTCAAAATGCAATAGTTTTGAATTTTGATATACTCCCTCCATCCTAATTTATAAGGTGTATTAGCCTAGACGCGATTACCAACACAGTGATTTTCTACCGATGCTGCCCCTGATTAACAGCCGGTTTGACTTTCCATCAACAGCCCATTTTTTACTCCTCCTTTGCCTTTTTGGAAGGACCACGCATAAAGATGGAAAGCGAGCGAATCACATGGAATCATGAACAAACCTGCCCGCTTAACCATGCATGCGATGGGGCAATTGCGGAAGAAACGGACGGCAAATCACAAGGCGCCCTATAAAATGGGATTCCAATCAGATTTTTATGTGCCCTGTTTTATGGGATGGAGGGAGTAGCTTTCTTTTTTCCCCCCAAAGCATATACTAGATAACCCAGCCATTGATCAATTATGTGGAAGTGATATCTGCCTCAGAACTCCTGGGATTTGCCTCTCCTCTTGAATCTGCGATCCTCCTGAACTCTGAGGTTGGCTTCTCCCTCAAATTCAGTAAGCAAAGCTGTAAAGTTCTCAAGCCCTGCCTAGAAGCTTCCATTGCCAGTGGCACCGATACTTTTCTTTTTGGAGCCTCCCTTCTGTTTCCCCTCCACTGTTCCCGAAATCTTCTTCCTCTATCACACAATCACAAACTGATTAGATCAGCTCATTCCAGAACATGCTTGATTTGCTCCTCGTCTCATCCCTCTAATCAACTTGGCCCCCTCCTTTTTCACATTTTGGGATAGTTGTTGCTTGCACGTTTCCCCGCTTTTATGCCTGTGCTTCCACCTCATTTGCTGTTCGCGACTGCTGATTACTCCATGCTGCCACTGTATAATTGCTTTTGCCTCCATTTTCGGTTGCCATGTCCCATTGGTGGTAGGGATACCAGCAGCACACAATGAGGTTCTATAGGTTCCATAGAAGTAAGCTGATATGAAGGCCGTGTTGGACCAGGTCTACTTCCGGTGTCGCCGCTCGAAGGGATTGGCAAGAGCTGGCATGCCGGGAGGGATTGCGGCACGGAGCGAACCGGAGACGCAGGAACCGAACGACAAAAGGAACAGTGACATCAAGGGCTAGTTAGTTGCGGCCGCAATACATTGTTAGGCAGTCAGGTGTTGGTTTGGATTTTGGGTTGTTAAGTCAAGTTGGTAGTTGGTCTCAGGGGATTCGATTAGCTCCTTATCCTCTGATCGTTGGGCGTCAGTTAAGATCCATGTGGATCGGTCGAGTCTTTATATATTGGCAGTCAAAGGAATAAAAGGGCATGCTTTGAAGTGCCACAAACTTACCTCAGGAGGTGGCTCCGAAAACAACCAAACCCAAGGCGCGCTGCCACGGCGAATTCATCTTTGTTGTCGAGCGACTTGTGATCCGGCTTGCGGCCGGGCACTCGACTATACGTAGGGGTGAAAACGGGTCGGGTAATACCCGATCCGTATCCGGGATAAATTTATCCGAATTTTCGGATACGGGTTCGGGTATTTTTGATTCGGGTACGGATATGGGTACTATCCGGATATTTTTTTTTCGGATACGGGTCGGATACAGGATTAAATATACCCAACGAAATCGGGGCGGATACGGGTAATAAGCGGGTAATTGTTTTCCGGGTACCCGGTCTGGTTCGCAGCCACGCAGCCCATCTCCCCGAGTGGGCTGCGCCAAGTCCCCATGAGTCCCGTCCAGCGCTCGCCCAGGCCATTCGCCCGTGACTCCGTGAGGCCATCACCAACTCACCCCATCCAGCGCTCCTGCCGCTCCAGTCCAGCCTCCAGGTCTCCAGCCGACGAACTCGTCACGCCACCGCCCCATTCGGTGAGTGACCTAGATCTGGAATTTGGAGACCTCCACCGCCCCTCCACGCCCGAAGCCGGCTCCTACACCGTCTTCCACCTCATCGGCAACCTCGTTGTCCTCATCGCTGGGCGTGGCGCTCGCGCTTGACCCCGCAGGTACGGCGACTCCAACTTCTCGCTCGAAGCCGGCTCCTACACCGTCTTCCACGTCGTCGGCGACCTCGTCGCCCTCATCGCCGATCTCGCCCAGCCCCAGGTTAAAGTTTTTTTTGGGTGTGTTTTTAGTATTGCAATAATTGGATAATGGGGAAGCTTTTAGTTGGTTTACGTGTGCATTAGTGGTAAATGATGCAACATGAGCAAAAGTTTAGTTATGGTTGGAAGGCACTGCCAATTTTGTTTTTGCCCCCGAGATGCACACCATATGTGGGAATATTAGTATTTATTGTTAGTGTTGATGCGTTTATGCTCAGCATCATATACCCAGGTGCTGATGTTTGAACTAGATAGTACTACTCATTTGGTATGGTATTGTAGTAGCTAGTTTGTCTAGCAGTAAGGCAAAGTGGTGAGATGATTAGAATGTTATCAAGACAAGCTGCGGTAATGGATCCATAGAGTTATCATTTATAGACAAGTTAGCTTTGAGTCCTTGTTATAACTCTCTGGATCCAAAATGTTCCTGTTCGTCCAGGTCAGGACATTATGACAATGCATATTATACATAATTCTTATTCCCTATAATGATATGCTATTATAACTAGAAGACGAGAGCATGGGAGTTGAGCTCTGATTTCTTAAGCTAAGGGTCTCCTTTTTGTTACTATGACGAGAGCATGGGAGTTGAGCAGATGCATGATTAGGTCAGTTAGGAACTTGAACAGATGCATGATATAGTTATGATGTATTGTTTCCTTTTCAGGAAAAGGCAGGATCACCCAGCCAGAATTCTTCTTCTTGAACTTTGTGGCAGAATTCTTCAGTTTTGGTATAGGATGGTTATGTTGGCTGAAGTTTGAGTTTGAATATATCACAAAAGTGACACTGAAACCAACCGGAGGTGTACTAAATAGTGGCTGTTCAAATTTTCTCCCTATATATTTGTCTGTTATATTGAGCCACCGTAGTTAATTCAACCTGAATGTTGTTGCCTTTGGTTCATGGTGATGTTCTTGGTTCCGAGTAGAAAGCATTACCTTCAGTTCAGTTAGGCGTATAGTCATATAGACAGATGAGTTGGTGAAAAACAAGAATATCGTGTGAATTTAGCATCGTATACTTTCAAGTTTTTATGTGAATTGTGGATGCAGGGATGGATATTTCTATAGTGATTCATATGGATAGAAGCTGGTATGCTGATTGCACATTGTGTTCAGTCAAGTTGACACTAGTTCGTAGCTGAGAGAATTTGGCATACTAATTGCAAATCTTGTTTGGTTATATTGTTTTGTTTATGTTTGCATGCCTGTCCTTGCCTGCCTCTTCGCTATGAATTGTGAATCTGTTATGTTGGAGTGCTGGATCAGATCAGTGTTTGACACATGGTGAAAAGTATGCATGTTTGTTCCTGCTGTGGTTCTTGGGTCTGAGTAGGAGTTGTTATGTCCGCTAGGTTGGCTGATGAATAGATGAGTTGGTGAAAACCAGATAATATGGTATGAATTGAGCTTGTACACTGCAAGAATGGTGCAAATGTGAATGGCAGTTTTAAACCGGTTCGTATCAGCGGAAACTTCTATGCTCTTTGTGTATTGCCTTCAGTTAATTATCAATAGGTGGTATATTGTATTGTATGTATGTCTGTTCAGTGGTTGTATGTATGTATGTTCGTATGTATTGTATATTCTATGCTTATATTGTATTGTATTGTGGTATATTCTATGCTTATATTGTATTGTATGTATGTCTGTTCAGTTAGTATGTATTGTATTGTATATATGTCTGTTCGTATCAGCGGAAACTTCTATGCTCTTTGATTCCTAATTGTCAGTTATATTGTATTGTATGTATATCTGTTCAGTGGTCATCTAGTTTCGAGTATTTTCAACTTGGCACGTCTAGTTCATGTCATCCCTGTCGGCATGTGTGAGATTTACACACAAAACATACAATATGGTTGTTGCTTGGGCACGGGAAGTCTAATTCCTCGCGCCATGTAGAGCGAGTAAAACCAAGCTTGTAGCAAAATGTGTGATAATTGGACTATGTGTGATAATTTGATTTGCTGGATGTGTGATAATTGGACCATGTGCGATAATTAGACTATGTGTTGAATTATGTGTGATAATTGGACCATGTGCGATAATTGGACTATGTGTTGAATTATGTGTGATAATTGGACCATGTATGTTAGTTAAATTATTTTTATCACATACTTTAAGCCTAGGTAGTTTGCGTACTATTCGACTAAGTACCCGTTATCCGTATTGTATCCATCCGTATAATATCAGTTATCCGTTTTGTATCCGTTAAGTAAATACCGATATCAAGTATTCTACTCGATTTTTGAGCAAAATTTCAAATCTTGACAACTTTATCTTAGTATAATATCAATTTGGACAATATTTTTTCGTATTTTCAAAAATGGCGTGCATAATGGCACTTCTGGACACCCACTACGCATAAGCGGCATATGGCGTCTTAAGCTATGCCATAGTCGACGCACGCCATCTGTTGGTTATGGCGAACTTACCGCCCACGTCACTAGCCGACTTTGCAAACCGCACGCTTGTTGCTTTGTTTCCTAATGAAAATATATGGTTTTAAATCTGATGAAAATAGGAAACTTTTTATTTTATACAAAAAGCAGTAGTATTCTGAAATATACAACAATCTCTCGTATTATCGAAATCTCCACCGATTTACGCAATCTAAAAACGAAATCTCAATTTCGCAATTTGAAATTGCGAAATCGATGATTCGCGTTTTCAAATTGCGAAATCATCGATTTCGCAATTTCAAATTGCGAAATCATTGTATTCTGTCTGAGTTTGCGAAATTGGGTTGTACGTCGGCATGCTCATTTCGCGGTGAGGATCTGAAATTGACCGATTATAGGTTCCAAAAATTGGCGAGCAATTTTCTTGTGCGTTCAAGCGGTCTCGCTAGTCTCGTCTCAATGCCGTGCACCCCGTCCACTTAAATCACGTGCTAGTCACTCGAGGAATATTGTAAAAATAAGCTATCGAGGTATAGAACTACTAGAAGCGCTTGATCATTAAAGAACTACTTGATCATTTAGGCGTTTTAGACATCTTTGTAAAATGTCACGTAAAATATACAACATTCTCGTGTATTTTTAAAAATTCGAGATAATGCTAGTGTAGATATGGCAAAATTAGACGGTAGCAACATGCAATTTTAAAATTTATAAACTTGATAAAAATTTATGGGAACATTAGTGATGCATCATAACCATGGACAAAAATTTCAAAATTTTATAGTCGACAACAACTCATGTTATGAACACTTAAATTATTTGTTGAACATATATAAGGGCACATACAAGAAAAGTTACGATGATAAAATAAGCAGCAGTTAGATTATATTATAAGGGCATTACAACGATGGTGAAATTGCTTGACGAACTAACTAACTTGAAATCCTTGTTTGTCATGGTCGAACAAATGATCGTTTCGCTTTATCTGGATGCGGCTAGAATGATGTAAAACATTTTACGCATATTACGACGAGTGTACAAATTGCGATTTGTCGTCGGACACCGCTCAATCTCTACTATGAAAGAACTCTATGGGGATCAGGGTTCTCCCATTTGTCGTAGAATGGGTAGTCTATGCGTGCGTCTCGGGTGTATAAGACATAATTTTTTCGTCTTCTTTATGTGGATTTACGCCTCCCGTATGGGCATGTCATCCGATTCGGCGTTCCCTATGTTAATACCACGGGTTCCGGATGTCTGCGCAACACGTCAAGGATTTGTTGCGTCTTTGCGGACCTCGGCCATTGCTTCCCTTGTGGTTTCTTCTTCGAGAGGAGGAACCTCTTGCACCTCTGGTGTGTTGGCGTTAGCGGAGACATGCGGAGCGCCTGCTACATTTTGGCTCGCGCTCCGCTATATGGTGCGGGAGGTGTGTGTTGGGCTTATCCTTGGACAGCCGGAGCGTGCCCTGCGATCAATGCGATATGCCGCTTTGGTCGTTGAATAACAGTAGGCGTACTCGAGTGCAGCTTTTACAGGCGGTAGTGGCACCACGGAGAGGTTGCTCCTGGTTATCCCATCTGAGGAAGCATGAGATGTGGGTGGTGCGTCTCGGGTCCACCAGTTGAAGTAGCCGCACCATTCATCCTCGGCCAAAACGCGGTAGAATCTCGGTTAGCTAGATCATCGTGGCGGTATCAACCACGCTGCGAGCCATGTTATAAAAGTCGGGGCTCTCGGGTGGCCTGGAGGAGGTTTCTCCTTTGACTTGAGCAAATTCGCAAGTTTCCTTTTGAATTCTGTGTGCGATGGCTGGTTTAGAACTACTACTTTGTGAGTTTAACATGAGTATGTCGCATGAAACTCACCGATTGGTTGGCCCTTGCCCTTTGGCCCTAAGCTCAGTCGATCTAGAAAAGGACATCTGGCGGCCTCTCCCGGGTAAAGTTCTCGGGCGAAGCGGGGTAGGCGTCGTGGCGGTTGGAGAGAAATTCGTAGTCACATAAGAATAGACAATATCTTAACAAGCCTTACCAACATCCATCAACATTACAATATCTTAACAATTCTTAGCAACATCCATCAATATTACAACATCTTAAGAAGTCTTAGCAACATGCATCAACATTACAATATGTTAACAAGTCTTAACATTAAAACAGGACCAGAACTTTCTCGAACCATCACTATCAATATACGAATTTCTCTCCAAGCGCCACGACGCCTACCCACCGCTTGAGGACTTCACTTTGGGTGGGAGGCGCAGATATGTCCTTTTCTAGATCGACGAGCTTAGGGCAGTAGGCAAGGGCCAACCAATCGGTGAGTTTCATGCGACATACTCATGTTAAACTCACAAAGTAGTAGTTCTAAACCAGTTCATCGCATTACAGAGTTCAAAAGGAAACTTGCGAATTTGCTCAAGTCAAAGGAGAAACCTCCTCGAGGCCACCCGAGAGCCCCGACTTTTGCGAACATGGCTGTGGCGATGGTTGATACGCCACGATGATCTAGCGACCGGAGATTCTCTGGGGTGCCCCTTGGCCGAGGATGAATGGTGCGGTTACTTCAACTGGGTGGACAGGAGACGCACCACCCACATCTCATGCTTCTGTATGGGATAGCGGGGAGCAACCCTCTCGTGGTGCTTCTGTATGGGATAGCGGGGAGCAACCCTCTGCGTGGTGCCACTACCGGAAAAGCCGGACTCAGAATGCGCCTCGGTGTTATTCAACGACCAAAGCGGCATCTTGCATTGATTGCGAGGCACGCTTCGGTTAATCAAGGATAAGCCCAACACACACCTCCTGCACCATATAGTGGAGTCGCGAGCCAAAAGCAGGCGGCGTCTCGCGTGTCTCATCGCTGACCAACGCACGAGATGTGCAAGAGGTTCCTCCTCTGGAAGAAGCCCTGAGGAAGCGGCCGTACGAGGTCTTTGCAAAGACGCAACAAATCCTTGGCGTTCTTGTGAACCATCCGGAACGGGTGGTATTAACATAGGGGCCGAATCGGGATGACATGCCCATATGGGAGGAAATCCACATAAAGAAGCGAAAAAATTATGTCTTATACACGTGGCGTCGGCATAGGCCACTATTCGGCGGCATTGGGAGAACCTCGGATCCCCATGGAGTTCTTTCATAGTAGGGATTGGCGGTGTCCAAGCGACAAATCGCAATTTGTACAGCGTCGGTCGTAATATCTGAAAATATTTTACATCATTACATTTGTACTCGAGATAAGTGAACGATCATTTGTTCGACCATGACAAATAGTGCTTTCGTTAGTTAGTTAAATCAAGCAATTTAAATCCTTTGTTGTAATGCCCTTATAATATAATCTAATCTGTTGCTTATTTTATCATCGAACTTTCGTTGTATGTGCCCTTATATATGTTCAACAAATAATTTAAGTGTTCATAACATGAGTTGTTGTCGACTATAAAATTTTGAAATTTTTGTCCATGGTTATGATGCATCACTAATGTTCCCATAAAATTTTATCAAGCTTTATAAATTTTTAAAAATTAGAACGATTACTCTTTATCAATTTTGCTATATCGGACACTAGCATTGTCGAATTTTTAAAAAATACGAGAATGTTGTATATTTTTACGTGACATTTCTGACATGTCGAAAACGCCTAAATGATCAAGTAGTTCTTTTAATGATCAAGCGGTTCTTAGTAGTTCTATACCTCGGATAGCGATTTTTACAATATTCCTCGAGTGACTAGCGTGATTTAAGTGGATGGGGTCTTGCAAGCATTGAGACAGATTAGCGAGACCGTTTGAGCGCACAAGAAAATTGCTCTGCCCAATTTTTGGAACCTATAATCGGTCAATTTAGCATCCTCACTTTGGCGAAATGAGCATCTTGGCGTATAACCAATTTCGCAAACTTAGATTGCTAAATCTGATCGATTTCGCAAACTCGGATTACAAATACGATCGATTATGAATTTGAAAGCGAAATCACGATTCATAATTCAAATTGCAAAATTGAGATTTCGCGTTTTGATTGCGAAATCGGTAGAGATTCGATAAATCGTGAGTTTGTTGTATATTTACGTAAATACGGCTCGTTTTTGTATAAAATAAAAAGTTTCCTATTTTCTCAGTATTTAAAACCATATATTTTTCATTCGGAAACAAAGCAATCAACCGTGTCGGTGCAAAATTTGGTTGTGACGTGGTAGTTCCGGCCAAGAGCCATAGCCGTATGGCGTGCCGGCTATAGCATAGCGGCACTGGCGTCCCAGTCTTGCCGCTATGCACGCCATTTTTGAAAATCTGAAAAATATTGTCGAAATTGATATTATACGGTATAAAGTTGTCTGTATTTGACATTTTGCCCGATTTTTCATTATCCGTACCCGTACCCGTATCCGAAAAAAATAATTAGGATAGGATACAGGATGACCTACTGTCCGACCCATTTTCACCCCTAGACATCACGGCCACGTTTGCCAACGTCTTTCCTGTCTCAAACTACACCTCCTCATCACATCCATCCACCTCCCCAGCTCAGCCTTCACTAACTGTCTCCCACCATAGTTGTGCCACTTGGTCGTGTGGTGCAGTGTTTGAGGTGAGAGTAGAATCATTGGCAAGTAGGGCTGCGATTGGAGTAGTGATAGGCCACGATTGGTGGAGGGAGAAAGATGTAGCGGGGGTTTTGATGGAGCTGTGTTTGCTAGCACATCCGAGTTGCGGTGGTTACCGACACCAGATTTGGAAGGGACGGGAGTAGGGATGGCAACATGGCCTCATTCCCCGTTTCCTGACAGGGAATTTCGCTATTAGGTAGCGGAGAAATTCATAGAGAAATTCATTCCATGTCGGGGATAGGGACGTTCCCCTGCCCCCATAACCATTTCCTGTTGGGTGCGGAATCAATGTATACCATGTCATGTATCTCATATGAGACAAAAACAGTTGTTTGAATTATGTGATGCAACTATTGTACATTTCTTGCGGTGAATTCATGCAATTTTTTGTTGATCTACTTAACATATTACTCCCTCCGTCTCAAAATATAAGGCGTGGTTTGACTTGGCACAGTCTCCTAAACTATACTTTGACCTTTGATTTATCTTATCCAATATCATTTATACAAACAAAATCACTATCATTACAAAGTACTTTCAAATACGAATTCAATGGTACCACTTTTATATCACAAAATCTTTATATAGTTAGACAAATCATTGGTAAAAAATTTCAAAGTTTGAATCTTGAAATGTGTGCACGCCTTATATTTTGAGACGGAGGGAGTACTATTTATTATAATTATTTGTATACTTGAGTGGTCACTCATTATTGGGGAAAGAGTCCCCATTGGTCCGATGGGGAACGGGAGGAATCCTTCCCCGAGCATGTAATTGGGGGAGAGGATGGGAACAGGAAATTAATCAGGATGGGGATGTTCCTTCCACCACTCCCAGCGGGGAATGTCCCTCCTGCCATCCCTAGACTAGATGGGAGCCGATGCGAATTGGTGGTGATTGGTATGGTACATAGGCAATGAGGGGATGGCATAGAGAGTGGTTGCAGCGGTGTGGTGGAGAGAGCAATAGAAGTGGTTGAGGGAAGAGAGGAGTGGAGGGTGCAAGCAGGCAACTGTCAGTGAGGTACGATTCAATCCTTGCAAGTGCCGGAATAAGAGAGGATAATGAAAGGGCTTAAAAACACATGGCCCGGGCAAAAAAAAAAAAAAAAAAAAAAGAGGAGAGGGAGGGGGAAGATAAGCATAGATATCCATATAGGAGCAAAACTATCATAAATGACAAAAGATAAATTAGCCACTCCACGTAGTGCAAACAGTGTTAAGGCCTTCTTTTTTTATAGGTTTTTTGGCTTATAGCTTAAAGATAGTTTTTTGGCTTAAGCTACTTGAAATTATTCCGTTTTTATACATGATAGAGGTGAGTAATTTTACCCTAGATTAAGTGTCATTACTCTAAAACCAACCCTCAATAAGCTAAAAAACACCTCATCGATGGATTTTGGTTTTAAGTTATATAAAGACTTATGAAAACCCAGTTAAAAAGCCATCCCTTTAGACTCTGTTTGTTTCATCTTTTCCTCCAGCTTATATCAAAAAATCCAAAGCCCAAATAAATGGAAGGCTTTTCAACCACTCTTATAAAAAAAAGCTTAAGGCTTTGTTTGGTATTGTTGTAACTTGTTGAGAAGTAGCTTTCGGCTAAGCTGCATGGCTGAAGGGCTGTATGAGTAGAGCGAAGAGGTTTAGTGTTTGACAAACTAACTTTTAGCGGAGGCAGCGCAGGTAGGAGAATGGTGAAAGAGAAGGAGCGAGAGGGAGGGATGCGAGGTTTTATACCTGACATGAAGTGGATAATTTTTACCCATCTCCTAAGGTGAAGTTAGAACCTCAGCCCATGGAAGTCAAAAGAAGCCACCTAGGCTGTCTTTTAGCTTCTTACTTCTCTAGTATAAATGGGCGGCTGATTTTCTATTTTTGGCTACAAAGAAGCTGGCCATTTGGAACGGCCCAAACATGCCTAGTTAGGTGGATTTTTGACTTTTTGACTTTTTAGCTGGCAAAAGAAATAAAAAGCCCAAGTAGACCTACATCATTAGGGTTGAAAATAGAACAGAAAGTTTTCGACTGAAAAATGAGAATGGAAGCCCCTTTTTTGGAAATGAAAATGTCGATCTGAAACGAAAATGGATTTTTTGTTGGAAACTAAAGCAGAGAGCCATTCGATGGAAGCGAAGCGAAAATTCCACATAAATGAAATCAAAAATTCTTGTTGGGCTAGGAAGTAGAGTGGGCCAAGGAGAAAGAAAAATGGGTTTGACCCATAAGAAAAATAGAGATTTTAAATTCGTTTTCTAATTTAAATAATACCATAGATATATATTGTTTTATAGAAAATATCAAATAGAGTTTAAAAATTCTACAAAAATTTTCAAAAATATTTTATACTTAGGAAAATTATTTTAAGAAATATTTTGTTTTTTTTCAAAATAAATTATTTATTTAAACCTAAAATAGCCAAAATCATTAATTAAATGCTGAAATTCATAAAATTTCATAAAATCCGAATTAAATGCTCAATTAAAGAATTTACAAATTTTTAGGGTGTTACAACTGGGAACAATTGATGGAATTTTCCCCTTTCATTTCCGTATACGTTCCATTTCGTCCCATATCCATTTTCGGAGTTTCCGATTTCGTTTCCATTGCCAGTAAAAAAATTGAAAAAAAGACACGGAATAGCCATTTACTGGTATTTTCGTTATGTTGTTATTCCTATGCATCATCAATCGAATGTAAAAAAAAAAAAGTGGGCAGCCTCCCATTTCTAGGGTTCATACGCTGCGGAACACGTGTGTATGGATCCGGAAAAGTGTCCTCGCCTCCGGAAATTTCTCTGTTGGTGATTGCTTTCCGGCTTCTTCTCGTGATCTCCTTTCTCCAATCTCTCGATCATTAAGCTTTGCGAAGGATTTTTGTCAGAAAGGTGGTGAGAATCGGTCATTTGCTGAAGTGGTGACGATGGCGAATCGTGAATGGAACCATTGGGGGCGTGGTGGCGGTGGGGGCTTTGGTCGCGGCTGGCGTCCTCCTCCGCCGTTCAGAGGCCAGAGAGCTCAGCGGCTCCAGCCAAGTCACTGGTTTCCCCCAAATCAGGCTCCGATGCGTGCTCAAGCGCCTCGCCAACAAACTCAGAATCGGCCTGATCAGACTCATAACCAGCTTTCTGGGGTCGACCATCCCAAAGGTACTGTTTCTGCTGCTCCATCGGGTGTTGAGTTTCAATATGCAAATTCTATCTGCTACAATTGTGGGGAACCTGGTCATCTGGTTGGGGGGTGTAGAAACCCTAAATTGTGTTTCATCTGTGAAGAGCCAACTCATCAAGTTGATCAATGTCCTATACGTTCGCAACCACATTTATCTGCTAAATACATTGGAAGTGCCGCTAGTGGTCTAGGCTTCTTTTACCTTGAAGTGCCGGATTCCAGCCGCTGTGCGTCGTTCAGGTTTAACAATTGTGGTATTATTACTGTGGATCAAGGAGAGATAAGTCTATCTGAGCTTGAGAAGAACTTGGCTGACATTTTTGATTCCAAATGGCCATGGCAAATCCGGCAGCTAGAAACCTTTAGATTCCTTGTTAGATTCCCTCCTCATAAAAAGGTTACTGATCTTGCTCTTTTACCAAGTTTCAACCTTACAAAACCTGGTGTGACGGTATATATTGAGGCCTGGAAGGGGGAAACGGATGTGTTTGATGAACTGCAGGAGACATGGGTGCAAGTGAGAGGGATCCCTCCAAAATGGTGTACTTGGAAGGTGTTTGATCAGATTGCTTCATGTTTCGGGTTGCTTTTAAATGTGGATTGGACTGGCCTTTTCAAAAGTTTTTACGAGGTGGTTAGGCTCCAGATTGCATGTAGAGACATTACTAAGATACCACAACAAAGATTGATGGGAGCTGAAAAGATCTTGTTTGTGATTAACCTGACAGTTGAAGTGAATGAAAACCCTGGTTCCATTGGAGATAGTGGTAAGGATAGTGGAGATGATGACAATGACGATGGGTTTGATGATCTGGATGATGGAGCTGAGAAACATGATGATAAAAAGGATGGGATGGCTAAAGATCATAAAAATGAGGGGAGTGGCTAGAAACATGTGGTTTCTTCCGCAGTTATGTCTAATAACACTAAGTCAACCAGTCAAAAAGGAAAAGAATTGGCCATGAGAGTTCTGTTGAATTAAAACAGGAGGTTCATAATGTGTTGGGGACTGATGTGGGAGCCAGGAAATCGTGGATTCAGATATTGCAGGAGAATATGTGTAAAGCTTTCTCTGAGGAAGTGATAAGCTTAAGAGAGATGTTTAGGGCTCCTCAAAGATTTGGAGATGGTGGATTCGGAGGATTTCTGGGCTGAGGAAACAGGAGGAATTTCACAAACCCAGGACTTGGGAACAAAGGTAGATGTGGTGCATGAATTGCAATTTGAGGATGCTGGTACTTTGTCGTTGAAGAGGGTGAGTGGAACTCAAGAGCTGCAACAGGATCTGATTATTTCTGATTCAGTGCCAAATGGAGAATGGGATATGTTAGAACAGGGACATTCTGGAGGGAATGGTTGGTCACAATGGGTTTCGACAGGGTTTGACAATACTGTTTCTGTGGCAATTGGGGAATTGTGTGAGAGTGCTAAAGGGTGGACAGTTCTAGGCCGGCTGAGGGTAATGTGAAGAACAAAAGACAGCAACAGTGGGGTCCCATTCCTAGTAAAAGGCGGAGTAAGAGACTTGAAGATCAAACCAAAACTGTTCTGCAGAAAGCTCAAGACCTGCTGCAAATTAAAAACCTGGAAGAATGCGCCAAGCGAAAGGTAACTTTTCTAAAAGTTCTTTTGATTCTTTTTCAAAGCAGGATCTTAATTTTCTATCTGAGAAAGTAGATGTAATGATGGGTCAGTCCGAAGTTGAGAAATTTCATAATATTCAATCTTGTGTGGATATTGATGCAGCTAGAGTGTTGAATTATGGTAGTAATGTCTCTGTGGGAGACTGTACTGGTAAAATTTGTGATAATGCTAATTTGCATGTTCAACTTAATGTGGGGAAAGACAATGTTCATACCCCTTTGCCAGTACCTCTGAAGGAGGTTGGTGAGGCTTCTAAACATGATGAATGGACTTTGGTTAGTAAAACAGGCGGGCAAGCACCCCAGGAAAGGTAAAGAATGAGAGGACTTTTCTGGAATGTTAGAGGCTTAGGCCAACCCGGGAAGACGCAGTGTTTGATGGATCTCATTAGTGGCAATAGGGTTGATTTTGTCGGACTTCAAGAAACTAAAAAAGAAAATTTCAGTAACTCTTTTCTTAATACCATTAGTGGCTCAATTAATTTTGTTTGGCATTGGTTGCCAGCCAAGTCTTCTGCTGGAGGAATTTTGGTTGGTATTAACATTGATCTTATAGAGATTTTAACTATTGAAAATAAAGAGTTTTCTGTTCATTGCATGGTTAAGTCTAAACAAACGGATTTTGTTTGGAGACTTGTTGTGGTTTATGGTTCTCCTTACAACGAAGGTAAACAGGCTTTTATTTCCGAGCTCCATGAGACTTTTGTTGCGGATAATGTGACCCCTATTATTTTAGGTGGTGATTTCAACTTGGTTAGGTCTCAAGCTGATAAAAGTAATGGTAGAGTAGATAGCAGATGGTGTAACAAATTTAATGAGTGGATTGACCTGTGGGGTCTTATAGAACTTCAGTTAGCTGGTCGGCATTACACTTGGGCTAATAATCAAGAAAAATTAGTCATGACAGTTATTGACAGAGTGTTTTGCAGTACTTCTTTTGAGAATCGCTTCCCTTTTTCGACTGCTACTGCGCTGGCTAGGATTGGTAGCGATCATACTCCGATTCTGTGGGATTCCGGAGATAGTGTTCCTTAATGGTAAAAGTAGTTTTAAATTTGAAAAATGGTGGCTGCTTCATGAGGGTTTTAGTGATGTTGTTTATAAGGCACGGAGGAAATCGGTCAAAGGTGATAAAGCTATTGACATTTGGCAAGCCAAGGTTAGAAATATCGAAAGGCGACTAGAGGTTGGAGTTACAATATTGAAGCCGAAAATAAAAGAAAAAAAAGAGAACTTCTTGATGATTTTCTGATTTGGATATTTTATACAAACTAGAGATCTCACCGATGATGAAAACTTCGCGGTTGGTCTTTCTTAAAAAGAGCTTGATAAAATTTGGACCATAGAAGAAACTAAAGCTAGACAAAGAGCTAGAGAGATGTGAGGAAGGTGATAGAAATACTAAGTATTTTCATGCGATTTGCCGATCAAAGGCGTAGGAAAAGTTTTATCTCCGTCCTTGATGGGCCGTGTGGGCCAACAAATGATCCTAATGAAATGTTGAAGATCGCTTGTGATTATTATAAAACTCTGTTTGGTTTTGAAAAAAGGATGAATATCGATATTAATGACCATTTCTTCGGTGAAGATGAGAAAATTTCTATCGAGGAAAATCATAATTTAGAAGCTTCGTTCAATGAAGATGAGGTGAGACAAGCTGTTTTTGGTTCTTATTCGGATGGGCGCTTTGGTCCCGATGGTCTTCCTTTTTCTTTTATCAAAAGTTCGGGATCTGATCAAAAAAGATCTTCTTAATCTTTTTAGTGATTTGGAGAAAGGTGAGCTTGACTTGTTTAGGCTGAATTTTGCTATGATCTCTTTAATTCCAAAAGAGAATAATGCTAGGAATATGAAGCAATTTAGACCCATCAGTTTGCTGAACTGTAGTTATAAGATCATTACCAAAGTGCTTACGAACAGGATTAGTCCTGTTTGTAATAGGATCATCTCTTATAATCAAACTGCTTTTTTGAAAAACAGGTATATTTTAGAAAGTGTAGTGACTGCCCATGAGGTTATTCATAAGATTCATCAAAAGAAAGAGCACGGTATTGTTCTGAAGTTGGATTTTGAAAAAGCTTATGACAAGGTTAATTGGGACTTTTTAATGGATATCTTGAATAAGTGGGGTTTTGGTAACAAATGGCAAAGTTGGATTTACTCTTTGCTGTACAAAGGCTCGGTAGGGATTAAAATAAATAATGTGGAAAGTGACTTCTTTCAGACCGGCAAAGGGTTGAGACAGGGTGATCCATTATCACCAATTCTTTTTAATCTGGTTGCGGACATTTTTACCAGGATTCTTCAGAAAGCGGCGAATAATGGATTTTTGGAAGGGCTTTGTGGTGATTTTTGTCCTAAGGGTATTATTAGCCTGCAATACGCCGATGATACTCTTTTGTTTATTAAGAGTAATGAGAGCTTTATCTTACACCTTAAGTGGTTCCTTACTTGCTTTGAACAAATGTCGGGTCTGCGTATTAATTTCCACAAAAGTGAGTTGATTCCTATGGGTTGTGTTGAGAATGAAATTGACAGGTTTGCGAGTATTCTTTGTTGCAAAGTTGGTTCTTTCCCTATCAAGTATCTTGGCGTCCTCTTCATTTTGAGAAACTTAATCGTAATGATTTACAACCTTTGGTTGATAAAATGTTAAAAAGAATTGCAGGATGGAGAGGTAAGTTACTTTCCTATGGTGGGTAGTGGCGCTTATTAAAGCTTGTTTAGCAAGTATTCCCATGTACCGATGTCTTTTCTTAAGTTTCCTAAGTGGGCTATTGATCTTTTAAATTCCCACATGGCTTGTCTCTGGAGCGATTTTGAAGGTCATAATAAGCTTCATTTAGCTAATTGGCATTTAGTTTGTATGAAAAAGGAGTTTGGTGGGCTCGATATTCCTAATATTAGAGATCTTAATTTGTGCCTCTTGGCTTCTGGGTTAAAAGGTTATATGCTAATGAAGATAAGCAATGGGTGGACTTGCTTAGATTTAAATATAAATTTGATTCCCTAACATTTTTCCTGTCATCTTGATCATGATTACATTTTTTGGAAAAGTATCACGTAGGCGGTCGCGAGCCACCAAGTTTGGCTCTGATGGGTGGTAGGTAATGGTAAAAAGTTCGGTTACGGGAAGACATCCGGTTTGGCGTTTCTTGCCTAGCTACTCAATTCTCGGATCTCAGTATGTTCTAGTCAATGAAAAAGGGGTTTCTATTGCGGATATTTGGGGACGGGACTAACGTTAAGTGTACCTTTAGAAGAGCTTTTTGGATTTTTGATGATTAGATGGTTCGAGCTTATGGAAGTGGTTAAAAGTGTTAATCTTTCCGATGAGGATGATTCCTTGGTTTGGCGAGATACTAGCAAGGGTACTTACTCGGTCAAATCTCTCTATGCTATAATTAATTTTGAGGTTACCCAGTTTTTGTTCATTTGTTTGAAGTTAATTGTTCCTCCGTGGTTGAGTTTTTCTCTGTCTATTGTCTCACAACAAGCTCATGACTAAGGATAATCGATGAAAAGAGGCATTGATAAAGGGCGTGCTTGTTATTCTTGTAATGAGGATGAATCGGTTACCCACATCTTCTTTGATTGTGTTGTTGCTCAAAGTGTTTGGAGACTCGTCTCGTTTTACTTTGATTTAGACATTGGTGTTAATTTTGATTCAATTGCTCATTTCTGGTTGAGTAATGATAAAAATGGTGCTCTTAACTCGATCTGCGCGCGAGTGCTCTATGGAGTATTTGGTTATTTAGAAATAACATGATTTTTCGGGTTTGAGTCGGTTAAGTGCAAAAAGCGTATGGAGAAAGATGCTTTTAATGCTAAAGAAATGGAGCCCGTTGTTTGCAGGGGAGATGAATGTCAAGATAGTGCGGTTCTGTGACTATTTAGATTCCAAAATACATGCGCCATTGGCTTTGGAATTGTGACAGTGGATGGTTGGTGGAAGAACAGTTTTCTGGAGGGAGCAGTGTCATGTTTTTGCGGTTTCCAGAATTTTGGAGGGGAAGTCTTCTCCTTGGTCATCAGGAAAAAGAAGCTCTCTGTGTCCCTGGAGTGTTTGTTTTGTTTACGGTATTAGCTTTTGGATGTTCTGATGTTTTGGTGGATTAAGGTTTTAGTTGGAGTAATCATGAAAATCGGTGGCTATGTGGGAGTGGTATTAGGCGTTTTGTGGCTGTTGGCACAGGTTTGTGTTGAAATGTTGGAACTCTAATTGTTTTGTTTTTCAGTTTCTTAAATGGAACTGGGACATCTTGTGATGTCCTTTTGATCTAAAAAAAAAGTGGGCAGCCTCATCTCTGGCTGTCTGCCTCCCTCCATGATCAAATTGGGCATCAGGATCATCTGATCAAAGCAGAGTTAATTCTGCTCTCGATGCCCTCTCGTCCGGCCTTCGGCCGCGAGCACCTCCGCCTGGAGCACCGGCGACGGGGACGGCGGTGCCACCGCCGACAAACCTCCGCCGCCCGGACGTCACGGGGACGCAGGTGAGGACACAGCTAGCCCCTGCGCGCTTCCTCTTGTTCCACGATTCGATTTGTTTGTTTTCTGCGCACGTCTAGGGTTCGCCGCGGCGGGGCACGGCGAGTTCGAGCCCGACGGTCGCCCGCTTCGTCGACATGGGTTTCTCCGAGGGGAGGGTCTCCATGGCTCTCGAACACAACGGAGGAGGTGGAAACGTGGAGGCCGTCCTGGAGTGGCTGCTTGCGCATCAGGTGAGCTGTTGCTCAGTTGTGCTTACTACCCTGTGTGTTTCGATTGGCTTGATGTGTAGGAACGATGTGTGCCATTTCAACAATCTTCTGCAGGCCATGGATGGAGAGTGCTTGGACAGTGGCTGCTCGTCTCGAGTTGGTGATAGTACTATTCTGTCACGCGGTGGGGTTAATTTGGCAGGTTACACCGATGACGACGACGGGGAGGACCATTTCCACTTCCACGATTCAGAAGATGAGGTGGTTCCTTTATGTCATTTACTTGTCAGCAATGTTGGAAATTTCTAGCTTTTTTGTAATCATTCTGTTTGGTAGTAATGCCATCCCTTGTTTCTTGTTGTAATCTGTTGAGTGATCTGGAGAGTTCAGGGCATGAAAGTTTTTCAGACAAAGGGTTTAGTTCATCAAGTGAGGGTGTTGATATGGCTGATTTTGCAATGGATGATGAGGTATTCCATCGTTGTTGCAGTAATTACCTGCGGATATGTGTTCTGAAATCAGTCATGATATTTGCAAGAGAGATTGCGTTAGGTGAAAAACCAGCACAAATTAGGGCCTGTGCTTCCCTCATATTTATACAACATACATGGGAGTCTATCTCTAAAGATAGAAACAAATAACAGAATCCTAAACAAAAGGAAACTAATATCAACCATAAAGAGGTTGCCAGCTACGGGAGATATGCTATCTAAACAGAGCAAGATGGATCCGTTAACAACCCCACAGCGATCGCGTGTGAGGTCCCAACGCCAAAGTGGATCGGAAGTCAAAGAACAACCTGGACGACAGCCCTTTGGTCATAATATCAGCGAATTGAGAGCTGGATGGCACATGCAAAACTTGAACATGACCAAGAGAAACTTTCTCCCGCACAAAATGGATATCAATTTCAATATGTTTCGTGCGTTTGTGCTGAACAGGATTGGCAGCCATGTAGAGCAGTCTTGATGTTGTCGCAGAATACAACCGTAACCATATTGTAGAGAAAATGCGATTAGAGAGAAGTGGCGGATCAACAGCATTGACCACATGGTATTGACTTGGCCTTTCGAGCGAAAGCAGTTGTTTGCCTTTTGGAGGACCATGATATGAGGTTGTCACCAAGATAGACACAATATCCCGAAGTAGAACGTTTGGAATCAGGACAACCAATTAATCGGCAAGATCGAATAGGTGTGAGGGTAGACGGGGAGGAGGCCGAGAGGTGCAGTCCAAAATCAAGGGTGCCATCGATATACCGCAGAATACGCTTAACCAGAGCAAGATGAGACTCACGGGGGTCATGCATAAAGAGACACGCCTGTTGAACTGCATAGTAGATGTCGGGACGAGTCAAAGTGAGATATTGCAATGCACCAGCGAGGCTCCGGTACTCAGAGGTATTAGTGACTGGGGAACTCAAAGCTTGGACTGCGTGTCCACAGGGGTGGTGGTTGGATGGTAGTCACTCAGACCAGCACGTCGAAGAAGATCAATAGGTATTGGCATTGGGAGAAACATACCAGTGGAAGATTGTTGGACCGAGATGCCAAGAAAGTAGTGAAGATCCCCTAGGTCTGTCATGGAGAACTCACTGTGCAGGGCAGAAGTCAGGCGTGTCAAAAGAGCATTGGAGGACACAGTGAGAATGATGTCATCAACATAGAGCAGTATATATGCGGTCTGATCTCCAGAGCGAAAGACAAATAGGGAAGTGTCGGAGACAGCAGCTGAGAATCCCAAGGAAGTAATATAAGTGGCAAAACGCTGGTACCAAGCTCGCGGTGCCTGCTTCAGACCATAGAGAGATTTGATCAAGCGACATACATGATAAGGATGCGCAGGATCAATAAACCCTGAGGGCTGCTCACAGTACACTGTTTCATTAAGAGTGCCGTTGAGAAAGGCATTTTTGATATCCATCTGACGAACAGGCCAGCCTCGGGAAGCAGTAACACTGAGAATGATCCGAATAGTGGCCGGCTTGACAACAGGGCTAAATGTCTCATCATAATCAATTCCTGGTTGCTGAGAATAGCCACGAACAACCCAACGAGCCTTGTAACGAGCCAACGAGCCATTGGAGGCGAACTTGTGCCTGAATACCCATTTGCCAGTAACAATATTGGCGTCAGGGGGCTGGGGAACGAGAGACCAAGTTCCATTATCAGTTTGGGCCCGAAATTCGTCAGTCATTGCTTGGCGCCAGTGAGGGTCCTTGAGAGCTGCGGTATATGACTTCGGAATGGGAGAGATACCCAATGTGGTGGTAGTGAAGCCATAACGCTGGACTGGCACGACAATCCCATCCTTGGCCCGAGTCCGCATAGCATGTGGACCAAGACCCGACCGAGCAGCAGCAACAGAACTGGGAGCTGGAGGCGCTGTCGAGATCGGCTTGGCGGAAGAGGAGCCTGCTGGGTTGGAGGAGGGAGCAGGCGCTGCAGCAACAACCGATGCGGTAGGAGGCAGGACTGGTGTGGAGGCAACAGCCGGTGCAGGACGAGAAGGTCTCGTGTACACCGGCCTGACTGGTGGCCGGCTGTAGATCGTCGAAGAGGGCAACGCTGGTGGTTGCACGGTGGGAGAGTGGTGGGGAAGATCCGCAAAGTCCTGCAAAAAATCCAAATCTTGTACCGATGGAAGTGATGACGAGGTAAGTGATGCGTAAGGAAAGGTGGACTCATCAAAGATGACATGACGGGAGATGATAATACGACGACTTTTAGGATCAAAGCAGCGGTAGCCGCGATGATTGAGAGGATACCCAAGAAAAATACAAGGAGTGGAGCGAGGCTGCAATTTGTTGGCGGCGGTGGCACTGGTATTGGGGTAACAGAAGCAGCCAAAGACGTGGAAATGAGTATAGGAGGGATGGACCTTATGAAGTTTGTAGTAAGGAGTGGTGTTCTCGAGTGCTTTGCAGGGTCGCCGATTAACGAGATAAGTAGCAGCAGCAAGAGCTTCAGCCCAAAATTGGGACGGAAGTTGTGCCTGAAACAACAAGGTACGCAACACATCATTAAGTGTTCGGATGGCGCGTTCAGCCTTGCCATTCTGAGGAGACGTGTAGGGACAAGATCGACGAAAGATGACACCAAGGCGCTCAAGAAAAGTGACAGAGGTGTGGTTGACAAATTCTTTGCCATTATCAGTCTGTAGGGAGCGAACGTGAACACCAAATTGAGTGTGAACAAAGGAGAAAAACAGTTCAAGCTTGGAGAAAACTTCAGACTTAGTGTGGAGAGGAAAAGTCCAGTGAAAGTGAGAAAAATCATCAACGATGACTAGATGATATTGATAACCAGGACACACTTAAGACTGGTGAGTTCCACACATCACAATGAAGTAAATCAAAAGGTGCAGCAGACATTGAAGTAGACTGACTAAACGGCAAATGAACTTGCTTGCCAAGTTGACAAGCGTGACACACAGAGTTGCAAGGCCTGACATCCAGGAGAGACGAACGCTGAAGGAAGATGGTGGTGTCCCGACCAGGATGACCAAGCCGACGGTGCCAAATTTCAGGAATCACCGCGAGGGAGGCAAAGACAGGAGAAAGGGGCGAAGAGGTGGGGGAGAAGGTGTAAAGATCACCCCCACTATTGCAACGATGGAGGATAGCCTTCGTTCGTAGGTCCTTCACAGAAAAACCGACGGGGTCAAATTCAATGGAATAGGAATTATCACGTGTGAATTGGCGAACGGAAAGCAAATTGCGAACAATAGAGGGCACGTGAAGAACATTGGATAACTTGAAAGTTGAGCCAGAGGGAGTAGAAAGAGTGGCACAACCGGCATGAGAGATGGGAATGGAACATCCATTGCCGACTGTAACAGAAGCAGAGTAGGGAGTGGAAGTGTGGAGAATACCATCATCAGGAGGCATGTGAGCAGAGGCGCCCGAATCGACCACCCAGCCGCCATTACCGAGTTGAGATTGTTCATGGCAGAGATCAAGCTAGCGCTGTCCCAAGCGGGAGGAGTGCCTTGCTGTTGGGGCGGGGCCTAGTAGAAGGGCGGGGGAGGTGATGTAGGCCTGAGGACGAGCACCAAGAATGCTAGGTCCACCGCGACCTTGCTGCTGTGGAGAAGGGGGCAACAGAGGCCATTACCCTTGGGCGGGGCTGAAGCAGTACCAAGGACCAGACGGCAGCGAGCTACGGACGTTGTTGGAGAAGCTGTGCCCACCCTGGGAAGGAGTGCCCTTACCGCCTTTCTTCTTCCACTTGGTCTTTGGCTTGGTGAAGGAAGGGGCGGCAGCAGCCTGGCAAGAACCGCCAGAGCATGACGGCGAGGAATTAGTGTTGCTCAGGAGTACAGTCGCGGCCTCAGTTTGAGCGGCAAGACCAAGACGCATCTCCTCCTTCAAAAGTGCTGCACGAGTGTTGACGAAGTTGGGTAGCGGAGAGGACATGGCGATGACCGTAGCAGCACTGGACATGGTCTTATTCAGACCACGCAGAACATTGAGGACCAAGGTGCGATCATCAACAGGCGAATCGGCGTCACGGAGAGCATCAGCAAGGCGCTTTTGCTCTTTACAATAGGCGGTGATGGAGAGATCGCCCTGTTGGAGACCGTGGAAGGCAACAAGAAGACTGATAGCACGGCTTTCCTTGTTGCCGTAGAAGAGACACTTCGGCGGCAAGCCAAAGGGCCCTGGCGTCTTGGTCTTTGTCGAGGATGATGTCCAGCACTTCTTGAGTCATGGAGCCGTACATGACGGAGCGGACAGCATAGTCGGCAGAGACCCAAACCGCATCATTTGTCCGAGCAGGGGCTGTGCTGTCGATGTGGTGCAGCAGGCCATGGTGACCAAGAAGAGCCTTGAAGAGGATATCCCACTTGGTGAAGTTGCCGGCGTTGAGATCCAGCATGATCGGAAGCGGTCCGCGGGTAGCAGCGGAGAGAACAACACCACTAGAGATGGAAGGAGCGGCGACGGGAGGGAGGCCGCCAGCACTGGAAAGAACTGGCGGCTGAGGGCCAGACGTCTCATCCGAGACAGTGGACATGGCTGGTGGTGGGAGGTGGACGGCGAAAAAGAAGAGGAGAAAACCTAGACTCGTGATATCATGCAAGAGAGATTGCGTTAGGTGAAAAACCAGCACAAATTAGGGCCTGTGCTTCCCCATATTTATACAACATACATGGGAGTCTATCTCTAAAGATAGAAACAAATAACAGAATCCTAAACAAAAGGAAACTAACATCAACCATAAAGAGGTTGCCAGCTATGGGAGATATGCTATCTAAACAGAGCAAGATGGATCCGTTAACAATATTCAATACAAGAATGTGGAATGACCTTCTTGCCATGTTTTCAACTGGTGTTTGCTGAAAAGCTTTCAGAGAAAGATAGGAAGTTCTTGAATCTAGTGGAAATGGGTTTTACACCAGATGAGGCCTCTTCAGCCATTGACAGATGTGGTAACTATTGAGCCTTTTCCTCGATGACAACAATGTTGGAAACCAGCCCCAGTGAAAACAGATTTTCCTGTAATGTTAGCTTATAATTACACTTCTTTACTAGGCTTGTAAGTTAGGCTGCGTTCTTTCCTGGTTGAACAGCTTATGTGTCAATGTATCCAATAAGAGATTATCTTAAACAAAATGATACTAAATCTACTGTAGAGAATATGGATTTTACAACAGTGTGTGTTTCATCATCCTAGCAGTTTTGTTCACCATTTGCTTTTATTTAATACTTGAACATGACTCCTTTCTTTTTAAAAAAAAAAAAGGAACAGGAATGCACTCAACTATACCTTGCCATCTGTTTATCGCTGTCAATTTGGCTACATAATCAATTGTAGATGTGACTAAAACCTTATTCAGAGGTTGCTGTCATTAGAGTTGCTGTAGATGTTGATAGAACTGTTGACATACAAAGTGAATTTGCTTGCATTATACTTGTACCTCATTCATTACCTCACCAAGAAACTGCTGCTGTCTACTTGTAACGCTGTTAAAATTTTGATAGGTCAAAATGAACCAATTTCAGGACTAGCTGATGCAATATATGCTGAACAGATAGCTGAAAAGGTTGGCGTCTATGGTGGAGACTTTTCTGATGGTGGAGCTTTCAGCTGATGAGGTAGCTTTTGTTTCCATGTTATGTTTGCCTATGATAATCCTGTGCTCTAATTGATTGAAGAGGTGAATGTTTGGAGCTCCTTGTTGTGTAATGCAAACATCTCTTGCAGTACGATGAAATCAGTTGCTAAGGCATCCCATCACTAGTGTTTCCCTTGAAGTTTCACTTATTCTTTTTCACAATTTATCTCAGACCAGGGGCCTTGGAACCTCCAGAGGTGTCAAAAGGAAGAACATTGTTGATCATTTAATTGGCAAAAAACGGCATCATAATGGAACAGTTGAGACGGGCATTCGAGAGGGCCTTTGGTAGTGGACCTATCGTTGGTTTTGGTCTTCAAAATGAAATGATGCACATATGTAATAGAACAGTTCCTGATATAGCTGAAGGCCCGCCCTACTTCTACATTGAAAATGTGGCATGTGCCTCGAAAGGTTTCTGGGACAAGATGTCTCGATTTCTCTATGACATGGAGCCTGAGTTTGTGGATTCAAAGTACTTCTGTGCTGCAACAACAAGAGAGGTTACATTCACAACCTTCCTATACGCGGAAGATTTCCTCTCCTTCCAATGCAACGAAGAACAATACAGGATGCCTTTCCCTGGACGAGGAAGTGGTGGCCACCATGGTATCCAAGGGCGCAACTGAACTGTGTACAGATTGTGATGGCCGCTGCAACATCAGCTAAGAAGGTGAGATCAGAGCTTACTACTAGCGATGGCGCGCTGACTGAAGCTGTCCGGAAGAAAATCCTAGATGAATGCAGGAAGTGGAACCTCATCTGGGTCGGCCTGAACAAAGTTGCTGCACTGGAGCCTCATGAGGTGGAGTCTCTGTTGGGTCTCCCAAGAGATCACACCAGAGGCATAAGCAGGACAGCGAGGTACCGGTCTCTTGGGAACTCTTTCCAGGTGGACACAGTAGCATACCACCTGTCAGTCCTGAAGGCGCTGTTTCCTGCCGGAATCTGTGTTCTGTCACTCTTTTCAATCATAGGCGGAGACCAGATTGAGATTGGCGATGTGCAAAGGGTCACTAGTGATGACCTTGAGACCTTGGTGAGGAGAGTTGGTGGCTTCGATCTGGTTGTTGGTGGAAGCCCTTGCAACAACATTGCTGGTGGCAACCGGCACCACCGTGTCGGGCTGGAGGGGGAGCAGTCTGGCCTGTTCTACCATTAGCAGCGGATCTTCTGAAAAGGCTTCAGACTTGGAATGATCCTGGCTTGCCGTACGAGAAAATTTTGGAATAAAATAGTGCCATAATGGCATGATGACCTGAGTGGTGGTGTTTTGTATATCATGTAGTGCAGAACAAACTTCTGAATTTGGTTCTTCAAATACATTTCAACAGCAACTGCAGTGCCACCTACAGAATAGGCTCTACAGCAAAGCAGTGAATAGTTTTGCTCTGTCTTCCTTTTCTTTTGGAGTTTCTGGCCTTGTTGTGCCACTGAAGCCGTTCAATGCAATATGCGTGAGTGCTGGCCTAGATTACACGCATGAAATAGTGGAGCTTGTATAGTTTTGGTCCAGTTTTGTACATGTGCTCGAGGAAAACATTGATTCGACCAGAATGTGGTGTTGTGTAATTACTGTACTTAAAGGATTTCTCCATAATGACCATGAAAAGTTGCTCCTGTAGTGGCCAAATAAAAAAAAAGCGAGCAAGACCTAGTATATCGAATTTTTCATCTTACTATTTACTAATGCATAATCAAATCCTGTTAAAAAAATATTTATTCCTTGACAATTCGAAACAAACCTTTCAAGTACTTCAAGGGCTTAAGTACTCTTTAATAGATGAAAATCAAAGGTTTTCTAATTTTGATAGTAACATTATGTTGGATCCATTCCGTTTGAATTGGCACTTTCTCCATCATGATTCTTGGGAGTAGATATCGCAATAATTCACCTTGGACAATTTATTTGCGAAAACGTATATCCATTTCAATCGCACATAAAAAAAATCTGGTCAAATTTTCATTGTTGATATTGATTCCTTTGTCCTTGTTGAGAAAATTGTTTATTTGCCACTGAAAGTTGGCCGGTTCCCCACAATGCTATCGCGAAAATGCTGTTCTTTGCATTGCCATCCGATCTTAAATTGACTTCCTATTTTGCCATTGCAGTCAAGTTGGCTGTGAAGTCACAGATTAGTTGACACTTTCGAAAAAGACCAAATTGCCCTCCTTTTGAGTGTGTTGCCCTATTTAGCGTGGGTAATATTACAAACATAATAAAATAAATAAATTATGTATCTCAATTACACTACATGCATAAAATTTATATCACGTTAGTAGTAATACAGACACTAAAAACAACTTTTGCTTCGGTTTAGCTAAATAGGGCAGCACACTCAAAAGGAGGGCAATTTGGTCTTTTCGGCGTGTCAACTAATCTGGCTTCACGACCAACTTGATCGCAATGGCAAAATAGGAAGGCAATTTAAGATCGGATGGCAATGCAAAAAGAAAGATTTTCGCGATGGCATGTGGGGAACCGGCTAACTTTCAGTGACAAATAAACAATTTTCTCAACAAGGACAAAGGAATCAATATCAACAATGAAAATTTGACCAGATTTTTTTTATGTGCGATTGAAATAGATATACATTTTCGCAAATAAATTGTCCAAGGTGAATTATTGCGATATCTCCTCCCAAGAATCATGATGGAGAAAGTGCCAATTCAAACGGAATGGATCCAACATATTGTTACTATCAAAATTAGAAAACCTTTGATTTTCATCTATTAAAGAGTACTTAAGCCCTTGAAGTACTTGAAAGGTTTGTTTCGAATTGTCAAGGAATAAATATTTTTTTAACAGGATTTGATTATGCATTAGTAAATAGTAAGATGAAAAATTCGATATACTAGGTCTTGCTCGCTTTTTTTTTTTGGGTCTACATGATAAGACGCACACACACAATTACACCCACACACACCCGCATACAGCAGACGAACGGCACTGATGGGTTTCATTACATCTGTGCTTACTGTTGACATGCGCTGTCAAGTTATCAGTGGCACAAAATGTTCTCTACAGCCTGCATTCTCACGCATCGGTAACTTACAGTTGACACATAATGTTGATGAATTTTGTTGGACTTTGTGTCAGTCTAGACAATTCTCAGTAAAGTCATATTATTTGGCGCTAATTAAATGTGATGCTCCTGATTTGAATAGGCGATTATGGAAGTTAAAAGCCCTTTAAAAATCAAAGTGTTTACGTGGTATCTTCGCAGGGGTCCTTCGACTAAGGACAATTTGGCAAAACGTAATTGGCAAGGTAATACAACGTGTTGCTTTTGTCACGAAATGGAGACAATTAGGCACCTGTTTTTTCATTGTCGTTTTGCTCGTATGGTATGGGGTTTTTTGTATCTAGCTTTTGGTATTGAAAGATCTACTAGTGTAGCCCATATGTTTGGGAGATGGATTGCCTCTTTTCACAAGGATATCAGAAATATTGTGTTGCTTGGAGCCGCAACCATTTGTTGGTCCCTGTGGTTACATAGAAATGATATTGTGTTTGAAAGGAAATCAAACTCATTCCCTTTGCAGGTTATTTTGACTACGTATCATTGGCTACGTACATGGGCTGTACTGCAGAAGTTGGAATTGCGAACTACTTTGGTACAGGCTTCGCAACGTTTGGTGCAGGTGGCCATGGCTTTCTTCTCCCAGGCTTCTGAATGGCGGTCTAATCTGCGGATTTCTTATTTTTAGAGAGTCTGTTATTTTTTGTTTCTGGATTGTGTTCTTTTTTGTTTCTTGGCTATGTGCTTCTTGCTAAGCAGAGGCCGAAAGAGGTTTCAAGGACTTGTATCTTCTCGATGTAATGCCTTTGAAATTAATAAAAGCTTCCTTTATCAAAAAAAAAAAAACAGCCTGCATTCTGCTGTAGCTGAAGCAGCCTGGGCTCTTATTGACCTATAGGTGGCATTTGGATAATGGGCATGCGATAGATTGGGATATGAGTTAGATACGAGGATGTGGGTTTTGAGTTAGAATATGAGCTTTTAATCCTACTCTCCCTCTTCCGTTGGGTTTGGGTCGTGGTAAATGAGTTGCTCTTATCCCAATCCCTATCCCACCTTATTTCCCATTCCCCCAACCAAGCAAGGTTAAAGATATCCTTTTCTCCTTATTTCCCATTCCCACCAATCAAAACCCACAAACCAAACACCACCATCAAGTAAAATAACAACGCATCTCATCTCAAAAGAAATCTGAGCCAGGTCAGTCACAGAGATTCAGATTTTTTTGTTGCTTCTAAGTAAAAAAGGGACACACGCACCCACACACACCACATATACGTCCACCAGAACACATCTAACTAGAACATATGACTGATTAACTGAACCTCACCAAACCAGGGTTTATAAAACCGTTTCGAGGTTGGTTTTTGCTAGCCCAGCGGTTTCAGTTTTCGTGAAAAAACTATTCGAAAACCGCGAAAAACCGAACGGTTTACAAAGTCAAAAAAGTTTGAATTCTGGTCAAACTTACGCGAGAAAACCGCGGTTTTTGACGAAAAACAGCTCGGTTTTTGCGAAAAACCGAGCAGTTTTTGCGATAAACCGTGAAAACCGAAACCACTCGGTTTAGGTGAAAAAACGAGCGGTTTTGGGGGAAAACCGTGAAAACTGCGGGAAAAAACCGCCAAAACCGAGAAAATAGGGAAAAATCACAAAAAATAGGGGAAAATGCAAAAACAAACTTGTAAAATTTGTAAAAATACTGGGAATGCTAAATTTTAGTAAAAATATAATAAATATATAAATAAGGTATGTACGTCAACTATAACCTTCCATTTGATGTTATAAGGTTGGCATATTTTCGTCGTCGTTCCCACACAAATGCCATGTTAGACCTATATGGACGCTATGTTAGTATAATATCAAGTTGCAATGAAATGAAATATGCAAATAAAACATTACCTTCGGGGCTACGGCTAGTATTGTTGCGTGAACACTTGGTTGGCCGCGTTGTATTCCTCGGTGGACATCAAAGCCAATCCTCGTGTAGCTATCAACTTCGCCTTGTAATCGTGCCAGCTTTGCCCCGTCCATATGCTTGTCGTTTACCATTGTTGATACAACATGGCATAAAACTCAGGGTCGTGCCACTCGTAGACCCATTAAGTGGGAGGTTGTGCATGAGCAACAGGGATGGCGTAGTCATAGCTACTATATGAGCTATAGCTCCCTTGCGTCTTAGCGACGTCATAGGAACTATAGCTGTCCTGTGGTGCGCAGCTATCCTGTGGTGCTTGTGCGGCTTTTCCCTTCCTTTTAACAGTTGTCCTCTGTGATTGAGGAGCGCTATGATCTCTATCCTATGTCGCATGAGTGAACTGCAACTCCCCTGTAAATTTGATGGGCTAAGGCTCTTCTAATTGGTGCGTGGTAGGTCTGGGGGTATTGTCATCGCCACCACCATCGGTGTCTATTTTCGAGCTGTTATCATTGGACTCTTAGCATGTTAGGCTCTGACGATCCCCTCCTCAGTAGAGTCATCACTCCTTACATAATGGGTTTCACCTACAGAGGATACTTTCCTTTTTGTTGTATCCCTTCTCGCGACTGATTGGTGCTTCCTTTTCCTTATATGAGTGTCCCCGACTGTCTTGTCTGTCCATTTGGAGATGGTTGCAGCCCCCGTGTCCTTTGTTAACTCAGTAGGATGAACCGGATTTGTGATAAGCTGTGATAGAAGAGGGGTGTTACTCTCTGTATCCTCCTCATCAAGTAATGGTTCACCGTTGGATCTTCCTTTCTCCATCCACTATCGGATCGGGTTTGTATCGTCGCATATTGTTAGCTCCATAAGCCGCTGGAATAGATCGTCTTCATCTAAACGCTTTTGAATTTCTATAGCTTGAATTAGAAGCTGAAGGTTGTAGTTGACGTACATCAACTTATGTAGCTTCTTGTATGACAGACTATTTGCGAATTTTTGTGTGGATAAATGCAAATGTATTCCAGTTACGTTCACAACCGCTAGAAGACCCGCATTGCAACACGAGGCGAACGGCAAACCGCTGAAGGGTGGGTGTGTTTGATCCGAACACATCCCACCAATGTGCTGCAAATTAACGAATAAAATAGTTAACACTGACGAGATTACCATTACATTTGAGACGGTGCTAGAAAAATACCAGGGAATGTTTTGCCATCTTGTGCCATCTTCGCAGCTAGAAGTGATGAGAACGATCCAACCTTCCTTTTGAAAATATCAGCGTCATGAAGAGCTTGAGTGGCGCTTTCAGTATCATCAGTAAACGCTTCGAAGGCATTTCAGAGATTTGGCAAGAAGGTGTTGGTCATGCCATAAGCGTAGACAGTCTGTAGGTTTAACGCGGCAGCTGTATGACGTGAAACGAAGCATGTAAGTGCAAGTATATTATATATGTACAACTGAAATGTAATATGTTGCAGGAAAGAATATATGATCGGCATTCATATAAGTGTCACGCGTTAAGTCGTCTATTTGTCAGTCCACCACATTGTCTCTTGTTGATGAAGACTAACAAACTATCGTACTCCTGTCGCACTATGGTGTACCGTAGGATCGTCTCGCTCATTGTGAGCACCCTATCCTAATTAGCAAATCGTAAGAAGACGTACAACGGTTCCACCGACTTCACAACAGATCGAAGATTATCCCACTAGTCCAAACTTGAAAGGCATCCATACACGTACCTCCCCTCGGTGTTATCAAGAAAGCGAGTGTAGAAATTCTTCAACAACCATCCATTACATAAACTTATCCTCCTGACCTATAGGCCGGCTTTCTTTCCTTTTTTTTTTTTTTGATTTTTTTACATTTTATATATTGAATGGCTTACAAACGTCCTCAAATTTCGCTTTTTTCAAGAATTTCTACACCATAGGCCACAGAGGAATTAGTACTATTTTTTAAAAAAATTTGGATAAATTTTCCTAAATTTTTCGAAATTTTAAAATTTAAATTTGAACACGAACGGTTTATTGCTCGGTTCAGCTAACCGAGCCGACACGAGACAGTCAAAAACAACGGTAACCGAACGGTTTACCACGGTTTTTGGAACCGTAACCAAACACGAGCACACACTTTGACCACCGAGCACATGTACATGTAATTTTCCTAGCCGGGAGAAACTGGTAGGAAATCCTTCCTTCGATTCCTGGACGGAACTGGGAGCGGTGGGTTGGTAACACACCCGAACCCACCAACAGCTCAGCTCGTTGGGAGAGAATCAGACGTGCCATTCATTTGGTCTCAGACCTTCAATAGCAGCCGTTAGAACGACAGGTTCAACCATCTAGGTTCCATTACAATTACAGAGCGAAAGCAGCGTTGAGCAGTACAGCCTTCGCCGATAAACATAATCTAAGTTATCTCGCTCACTCTAGTTAATGTGCCAACTATTTAGCGTTGAACATCAACATGGCGATCAATTTGCAGCTAAGAGAGTTCTCCAGCCAGGCAGTGGCCCCTGTTCTGTTGTCCTCTGCCACAAGACTAGGGTCTAGTTCCAGCTTGGATAACTGACCATGCGAGAAGGCTGGGGTGGCTGCGTGCTCTGGCTGTTAGCGCCAATGAAGCCTCGCACAAGGCTCTCTGCAGCTTTCACTTGGTCCGGCATACCCTGGATCTCCAGAATGGATTCAGAAGAAGCAGGATGAGATTCAAGTAACTTCACTCTTGCGCCGGAGATCTGGGATCAAGCAGGAGGGCTTGTATGAGGAAAACTACTGGACTAGCACAAGAATCTAATGAAGACTGGATCAAGTGGAACGAAAAGAATAGCTGCTATACCTGGCGGATCTCCGCTAGATTGACACCACCAATTCCAATAACTGATTCCAAAGAACTATTTGGAATCCTTAGTTGAACAAAGCTACTTGAGTACCTGCCAAAGTATCATCTTTCAATGAAGTTTGTCCATGTCAAAATTCACATTTAACTTTCGGAGGAAAGTAAGTCTGTGAAAGCCATACCCAGTAACACCTGTCAGCCTTCGAGAATCCTCACGTCCATGCATCTGTCCTGCAGCCTGAAGAGAATGGAATTTAGATCTACTCAGAACTTAAGATTTCCGACATGCATAAGCAGAACTAGGCAACAAAGGAAGTAGAAAATATGAGAAACACCCAACCAAGAAAATCGGTCAACATCAACACAGCAGCAGAGAACAACTCAGCAACTAATGCAAGCAAAACAATAATAAATGAACAGTGCTGCACCATCCCGTCAATATTATAGAATGAAAAAAGGGCCACAGAAGTGATGGCTAGAAAGACGAATGTGGATCACCATAACACACTCAAATACGGGAAAGAAATAATTTTGTATTCAGGTATCCCAACCAATTATTGACTTTGGTTTTCTTTCCTAGCCTACCCTAACCTGTTTGAGACAAAAGGCATGGTTGTTGTTGTTGTTGTCAGGTACCCCAACCAATTATGGAACAAAATGGGCATAATGCAACAGTCTTGCATACAGTGCTAAGTTTCTAATGGAAACATATTAGGTGAGGGCCATTTGTAAAAGAGGGATGCTAACGCATTGAAATGTACCTCAATATAATCATAAGCATTGGAATGTCCAGCTCTGGTGACGTCTAATTGTTGCACAGTACTATTCCCAGCTCTCAAGTGGCCTGATTGCTGCGTGCCCCTACTAGAGTAGCTATCGGTAGACACATGGCCACGATAAGAACGATGGGACATATAATCCGCGCCAGGACTAACAGACGAGGGCAGTTCTCTGGTAGGCAACCGAGCAGGTGCCGCATATCTGTCATATGAAACAGACAGTGGAGTGTTGCTAACAAAAGGACTTCCACTAGGATACTCTCTTTTAGAGAAGTAATCTACAGGATATGCAGGGGAAGGAACATGAGGTGCATTATTGTTCAGTCTCCCGTATGGTATATCGTTAGCAGGCCTTCCATATGGTGGATCGTTAGCAGGCCTTCCATATGGTGGATCGTTAGCAGGCCTTCCAGATGGGGGATTGGCTGGTCTTCTGTATAGTGTGAATTCCCTGCTGGGCAAGATATCAATAGGAGGACCATCGAACAGGGCAACAGGTGGAGGATTATTGGCAGAACTTCCATCTCTGAAAGTCCTAGTTCTAAGCCTCGAAGCAATCTCTGTGAGGGCTCCTCTTGCAATAGCTGGAGGCCCAGCAACCTGAAAGCTTGTAACAAATGTAAATGCACAATAACAAGTCAACAAATAAAAAGCGCAAATACAGAAACAATAGACATCTTGATGCAGCTATGATCGAATATAAATCACCTGCACAAGCTCCTCATCAAAAGATAAGTACTTTGGCTTATCCGCCTTTGAGCAAACTCGGATTTCAGCCCCAGTTCGCCTTCTCATTTCAGTAATTACCTTCCCACCTTCCCCAAGAATACAACCAACTTTGCTTGACGGTACAACAAGCCTAGTAGTCAAATGGCGTTTCTCAGAAGGTGCGCTTACTTTACTATGGAGCATAATAAGTGCCTCAATTGTAGGGGATATTGGATCAGCCGGAACCTGGATAAAGACATAGGAGAAAAAATTGTAAGATTCATAATGAAGATTGGTATGAGAAGGGGATGGCAATTGGAATAATCATGTGCATGTTACCTCCTTAGATGAAACAACAATCAATCTTTCTGCGGAAACATTGCCAACTTCATGCACCTGAATGCGAGCACCAGTCTGCTGCTCTACCTGCCGAATATTGGCCCCAGATTTCCCAATAACTGGACCAATATGCTCAGAAGCGCACAGAATTTTAATAGAAAACTCTTCTGCTTCAGCAACAGGATACCGCAATGGCCCGTTTCTATATGGATCAAGCAAGGTCATTGGTGGTGGATGATCAACATCCAGGTGTGGCAACATTGGATTTCCATGAGGTAATAGTGGTGGGGACTCACGCTTCCTTTGTGTGCTTGCATCTATAATTTCTTCAAGAGGTGGATTTTCTTTACGAGGATGCTCATGGAGACGAGTAGATATTTCGTAGAGAGCTTTTCTTACAAGAGATGGTGCTCCAGATATCTGAAATAAATTAAGCATCAATGCTATTCATTCCCAAAAATAACAAAGTGATCATGCTTTAATTGAGACACACCTTGGTAAAATTTAATTGCAAAATGAAATTACCCAAGATTAAGACAATTTCGCTAGGAGACAAGAACACCACACCGGATGCAAAACTCCACAATTTAGTTCATGAGTAAATTTTACAAAACTACAGATTTCTTGTACAAACTATCATAAAACTACAGATTTTAGCTTCTACTTCACAAAACTACATATTAGAAGAATTTGTTTCACAAAACTATAGGTTTGTTGTGTTAGATTAGCTATATGTATAGGGGTTTATTTGCTTATTTCCATTTACCTTGGTTGATGTACTTCTAGCCCATTGGGGCCCATAATGAATGCATGCTGCATCTAACCTCTCTAACATGGTATCAGACTAGGGCTAGGGTTTCCTCCTCCACTGCAGCCACCGCCGTCGCCGGAACCCGTGCTTTCTCCCAAATCCAGTGCCTGTGGCTCTGCCGCCCTTGCATGTGCTGGTCTTGGCTTCACCCTTGTCGCCTCGGCTTCATCCGCGTCGGTGGTCTCCGTCGGCCCGTCCTCTGTGCCTTTAGCCTTTGCCTTGTGCCGCCTTGCTTGGGTTCTCCCTTGCAGCTCTGCTTGCCCGGCATTGCATTGCTGCCTCGCGTCTGCTCTAGTTTAATGGGACCTCATGGCGTCATGCCGCCATGCCATCATGCCCGCTGCGCCCGCCCCCTGCGTCGCCTAGCCCTCCGACCAGCCGTCCTCTGCTCCTTCCTCCAGGGCTGCGCGGCTTCTCTGGATGGGACTTCTCCGGGCTAGACCTCCGAGCACCTTCCTCTGCTACGGGCTACTCCGGCTTCTTCTAGGTCTACTTCGGCTCTGCTCCGGGCTGGGGCTTCTCACTGAGCAAGCTGCCCCACCTGGGTCTACTCCGAAGTCCTCGCCTCCTGTCCGTGCAGTCTTGGCCATATTCTAGCGCTTGGCTCTAACTTCAGCGTCATGGCGGCCCTCTCCGCGTTGTTGGACGGTCGCCCGCTGCGAGATCGATTCGGCGGCACCAACTTTCGCGAGTGGTCTACTTTGCTTCGTGTTTGCCTCGACAACCAGCGTCTTTGGGGGTATCTCACCGGCGCCATCCTACCACCGGCATTGCCTCCGGTTCGGTGCGGCAACCCGGTCTTGCGGTGAAACAATGCCACAATGCGAGCCTACGGCGTACTCTTGATGCCTACCGCCGCCTTCGGCGTCTAGAGGATGGCGTGCCGAGGCTCGTGTTGTCCGCGCCTCATTGGCGGCATAAGATCGACCTCGCGCAGCGTGGTCAACTCGGACTCTGCCGTGTGATGTGGGAATGCGTGCGGGCCCGATACCGGAAAGCGGCCAGCCTCTACACCTCCCTTCTACGCTGGCCGAGACTCTCCGGCAGCGAGATTCATTGTGGATGACTTTATCGTCGATTAATGGCGTGTCCGCCACTTCGGCGCTTTGGAGCCTCCGCTGACACTTCTGTGGCGGTGTGTATGCCGCCGGGATCATCGTCTTTGGGGCTCGGGTCTTCTAGTTCCTCGCCGCCGCCCGAGTTTGAGCCACTCCGTGCTCGGCTTACGGCGGCTTCGCCGCTCCGTCCATGGTGGAGGCCACGACACGAGCCGTCTTTGAGGAGACCCGTCTTCGTGGCGTTCTCTCCTCGTTTGCGGCCGTGCTAAGCGTTTACGAGGTTCCTCCTCGATCACGACTGCCTCTTCTGCTCCGCTCTCCACTTGCCGGCGAGAGGCTCCGGTCGCGAGGTCTCTTGGCGGCTTCTGCCAAGCAAGCTCGATGACTCATTGCAACTTCTTGCAAGAAAGGGCCACACCATTGGCGATCTTGGAAGCGTCTTCATAAGCGAGTGCCACTGCAGGAGTACCTCGGTACCACCGATAGCACTAGGGCGATTGTGCTCTGGCGGGTTGAGCCTTGACTTCGACATCTTGGCCGCATGGAGCTTCGCTTGGACTCCGGGTTCCCCCCGACCTCTTACGCCACGGCGGTCGGGCTCCCTCTGTTGCCTCGGTATCTGGTATCTTGATTACGAGCTTCTTTCCATATGACACGGATCGACTCACTGGGTTCCTTGAGGTCTCCGGTCATTCTGTATGCGTGTGAGGGCGGTGATGGTACACTTCTCTCGATTCTTTGGGCAGGCACTCTTCACACGTCTTCCTTTTGTGTTTCTTTTGTTTCTCATGTACCCTATCTTACTATGCGGTGATTTATCTTTGGTCGGCTCTCGACCTTGGTTTTCGTATTACTCGAAGGCGACTCTTGCTCTATTCGGGCTCGCAACACAGGGCGCTAGTTGGTTCGGCGGCAGACCGTGACTCCCACGCTTGTGGGAACTCGGTAACCGTCTTCCTTCCGCTTCCGCTTCCACGTCTACCTCCTCGGCCCGATCGTCTCTTGCTCCAGATGCCATTGTCTTCGCCACTACCACCTCACTTGATTTTGCTCAATGGCATCATCGTTTGGGTCACATGTCGAGTCCGTCTGTCTTCATTGATGAATCGTGGTGTTCTTGGGAAGGTCTCGTGATACCTCCTTCCTGTCGAGTAAGCAGCAAGCAGCTACAACTCCCATATCCTAGTAGTGATTACATATCGAGTCATCCTTTTGATTTAGTACACTCGGATGTATGGGGACCCGGCCCGCCGTTTGAAAGGGGTCATCGTTAGTATATCATTTTCATTGATGATTATTCTCGGATCATCTGGATTTACTTTCTTAAGTCTCGTGATCGGTATTAGGCGCCTATCGGGCTTTCTCGACCATGGTTCATACTCGATTCGACTCACCCATTCGGGTGTTTGGCGTGACTCTCTTGGCGATGCACATCTCTACTGCTCTCCGTCAATTTCTTCTTGATCAGGGCACCCTTCCTCGAGTACTCGTGCACCGATGCTCATGCGCGAGAATGGAGTCGCAGAGCGCAAGCATTATCACCTTCTTGAGGCCTTTCGAGCATTGATGCTCATTGCCTCTGTTCCTCCCCATTTACGGCGGAGGTCGTGTCTCTGTTTGTCTATCTCATCAACATTCGGTAGTCCCTTGCTCTTGAGGTGCCACTCGGTTGAGCGTCTCTATGGCAGACCCCCTCAGTACAATCACCTTCGCACCTTTGGGTGTGCTATCTATGTTCTTCTTCTGCCTCGTGAGCGAACAAAGTGGATCGCTTTCGATCGGTGCGAGGCGCTTTCCTTAGCTATGACTCGGCGTAAAGGGTTTATTGTTGGGATCCTCTTGGTCGTAGGATTGGTCTCTCGGGATGTCACGTTCGGCGAGTCTCATCCCTTCTTTGACGAGTCCCGTTCCTTTGACTCCTCGCTTCGACACCTCCTCCTTACTTGAGTCTCTCTCCTTTCTCAGTCTACCTGCCCACTTCACTGTCCCTTCTTCTTCCTCTTTAACACCTCCACCACCCTCTCCACCTGCCACCATACCTTCCTCTCCTCCTGTTGTTCTTTCTCCCCTGAACCTATTTCGGTTCCTCCTGCACCTACTTCGGTTCCTCCTCTACCACCTTCTCTTTCTCAGACACCTTCTCTTCTTCCTGTTTGACCTCCTGTCCGTTTTCACTACTCTCGTCGGACTCCGTCCTCCTCCTCGGATCCTTCTCCCTCTTCGGCTCATCCTCCTGCTTTGGATCCTGCCCCTTCTTCCCCACGGTACACTCTTCGTGATAGACGCACGATTTCCTGTCCTGACCGATATGGGTTCTCTGTACATCATCACCTCCTCTGAGCTCGCCTCTTCTGCGATGCTATTACTCATCTGAGTGGCGATTCGCGATGGTGAGAGCTTCTTGCCTATAAGCGCCTTGGTACTTGGGATCTTGTTCCTGTCCCTCCACCGTCACCCGATCACATGCAAGTAGGTCTATAAGATCAAGACTCGCTCGAGACGGTTCTCTTGGCGCCACAAAGCGCGTCTTGTCGCTCGTGGTTTTAGCGAGAGCACGGCCGTGACTATGGCGAGGCGTACTCTCCGATTGCCCACAAGACAACTGTCCTCTCCCTTGTGGCTGTTCACTGTTTACGCTTCTGCTCGTCGGTGGACCATCTCCCAGCTCGATGTGAAGAATGCATTTCTTCATGGCGAGTTGCGTGAGGTCTACATGCACCCACCTCCTGGCTACAATGTTCCTGATGGTCACATCTGTCGCCTTCGTCGCTCTCTCTACGGCCTCAAGCAGGCCCCTCGTGCTTGGTTTGGCGCTTTGCCTCTGTTATTCACAGGCTTTGGTTTTGTTCCCGGTCGGCATGACCACGCTCTTTTGTCCACACTCTCCTCGTGGTGGGACCCTTCTCCTCCTCTCGTTGATGACATGCTCATCATTGGAGATGATTCTCACTTTATTGCCTTTGTTAAGGCGTGCCTCGATGGCGATTTGGATGTCGATTTGGGCCTCTTGGTACTTCTTGGGGATTGAGGTTGAGTCACGCCCACGGGCTCCTACCTCTCTCGGCGTAAGTACATCCATGAGCTTCTTGCTCGTGCTTGCCTTCTTGGCACAAGATCACTGGCGACACAGATGGAGCTTCACCCCGACTTGAGCCAGCGATGGGGTTCCTCTGGCCGATCCCACTCGCTCTCACATCACTGGTTGGGAGTCTTGTCTACCTTGGCTTCACTCGTCCGGATGTGTCTCGGTCGTCGGATGTGTCTCCTGTTGTGCACATCCTTAGTCGATCTATAGCCTCTCCCACGATGTGCACTACGGTCACCTCAGCCGGGTTCTTCGCTACCTTCGTGAGTACGGTGACCGTCGCTGTTCTTCCAGACTCGATTGTCTCTGACTTGAGCCTACTCCTATGCTACCTAGGCTAGCGATCCCACCGATCGCAAATCCGTCTCAGACCATACTGTGTCTTCCTTGGATCTTCCTTGATCTCTTGGAAGACGAAGAGTCAGACTGTTGTTTCTCGCTCTAGCACCGAGGTGAGCTCAGTGCCGCCTCGATGTTGCTAAGGTGACTTAGCCCGGTGGCTTCTTCTTGACACAGGTGTGGCTGTTTCTACTCGACGATCGCTCGCTCCGACAAAGATTGGCGCCATCGATGTGCCGTGATCCGGTGAAGCATGAGCTCACCAAACACATCGGCGTCGATGCTCACTACGTTCGCTCCCAGGTTCAAGATCAGGTGGTTACTCTTCGTCATGTGTCTTCGTCGCTTCAGCTTGTCGACTTCTTCACCAAAGCACAAACTAAAGCGCAACATTGTTTCCATCTCTCCAAACTCAGTGTTGTAGACCCACCATGAGTTTGAGGGGGGTGTTAGATTAGCTATATGTATAGGGGTTTATTTGCTTATTTCCATTTACCTTGGTTAATGTACTTCTAGCCCATTGGGGCCCATAATGAATGCATGCTGCATCTTACCTCTCTAACATGTTGTACAAATTATCAGAAAACTACAGATTTTAGTTTCTATTTCACAAAACTACAGATTTTAGGAGAACCTGCATCATAAAACTACAGGTTTTAGAATTAACCGTTTCTTGTAATGGGTCTGACAATCTGGGCCCGCATAATAACCTCGCACGTGAGAAAAATGGGAAAAAAGGGCATGTGAGAACACCATATGAGCCCCCACTGTCAGACCCGTCACAAGAAACGATCAATTCTAAAACATATAGTTTTTAGAAACAAGTTCTTCTAAAACCTATAGTTTAGTGATACAAGTTTCCTAAAATCTGTAGTTTTGTAAAATAGAAGCTAAAACCTATAGTTTTGTGAAACAAATTCTTCTAAAATATGTAGTTTTGTGAAATAGAAACGAAAATCTACAGTTTTTTTTGATAGTTTGTACAAGAAACCTATAGTTTCGTGAAATTTACTTAGTTCGTTGAAGAATTTAACAGGGCATATTAACAGCACAAGAAACTTGCCTATTTGGACAGATCAATATGCCCACAGTGAGTGATTTGTTTTCGTAAAAGTAATGCATGAATATGCAACAGACACCATTACATAAGGCCAGGGAGATCAATGGAAGCAAAAGGAATTTACCAAGTTGAACAGAAGATAACAAAGGATTTCTTACTAGTTAAACAAAGTTACCTGCACCAATTCATCATTTTTCAGTGCACACTGGGGAAGGTTTTCGGATGGTAAGACACGAATCCCTGCACCAGTATCATTTCGCAGCTGTTGTATAATAGAGCCACCTTTTCCAAGCAGGCAGCCAACTTGATTACCTGGAACCAAAATTCGAGCAGTCACATCATCAACAGTTTCAGACTTTTCATGGACAACTTCATCATGGAGATCTTCATTTGCCGCAATCTTATCATGTATCTTCAACAAGGCATCTTGGGCAAAACAATGGGGCTTCGAATTCTCTAAAGCATCATTAGAAATATTTTCAGCAGCTTCATCAACTTGTTCAGACTGATTTTGGTAACTGAAGATAATAATTACTCTCTCGTCAGCACCAGGAATGGAATCAGCAACCCTTATCTTTGCTTTAGTTTCCTCTCTAAGGGCCTTAACAATGTCACCACCTCTCCCCAAAACACTGCCAATTTTTTTTACCGGGCACAATATCCTGTAAATGGTTTCTATTGGTTGAGCCTGAGAGGACATAGATCCGTCATCATGCCTAGAGTTTAGCAGCCGTTTCCTCTTTCCATCATCTGAGTTGGAACGCGTCCTCTTTTTGGAAGTACTTGAATTATGTCTTTTAGATTTATCATAATCCATCAGCAGCAACTGTGTAATTCACCTTTGTCTACATAAAGAAAGGTCCATCAATATAAACAAACCGTACAGGTATATTGATACAGGAAGCAGGCAATGCAGAAATAAAGGACATTGCACACACTAGGAATGTAGGAGATGTCTGATGATGGCACATACATAACATTATAGTTTATGCATACCTCAAAATTGAGAATTTCCATTAAATGTTTATGCTGCTGTTTTAACCTATGAAATACAAGTATGGGTTGTTTACAAGTAAAACAACAGGTGTTGACTGTACACAGATCAAGTCACCTTGGCCAGCAAATGTCATACTAATTAAAAGATACCCTTACCCGCTACTTTCATATCATGCTACTTTCATATCATATATTCACGCCTTCACGCAGAGCTCTCCACTGTATTTCCTTAAAATAAAACATTAGCACTATGTAATTTGGTTCTGCTATGGCTGCATCTTAATTGACATGAAAAAGATATTGAATTTAACAATGCACATCCTGAGTATCGATAATTTCAGAAGTATTTTGGCAGTGCAAATCCGGCATAAGAATTAGGAAGGTATTTAAAGCCCAAATTTCCATAAACACAGATATCAATGTGTCATGCAAGCATACCCCCAAAAAAGAGCGCAGTAGTAACATACTGCATGTAATTTTATACAAATATAACAATGCATTGGCAGGCTAGAAATGCACAGGACATAGAGGTAATAAATGGCTTAACATAAGATTGCTTTCGTAAAAGAAAGAATAAACGGAAAAAGTAACACAGCATGAAAATTAACCAATAGAGATATAAATGATCACAACATCAACATGTTATGCACTTATAATAACATGCAAAGATATCCTAGTTGTACCAGGGTATAAAGGCTGCTAGGCAACTGGACAGCTAAGGCTTGAATTTATAGTAACATGATCTAAAGCCATAAGTAACATGTGGAAGCTACAATCCTCAGCTCAACAAGGTCAATTATCCCTAACATTGCATTATAGCCGAAAGGCATCCTAGCACAAGCGACTTGCAGCAGCTCCGTGTAAAGTGACCACCAAAGCAACTTGGCTTTGCATCCATAAGTGGTAACAAATGATGTTGTTCGTTACAACTCATCAGGCCACCACCTAAAGAGACATGCCAAATTGGCAACTGTACAACTTGCTGCAGTTCTAATAACATGTAACCAAAAAAAGCAATCCACAACTCCAATTTAACCATGTAAGGGCCAATTATTTGAGCACTTTCAGCACAACATATTATTTGAAGCAAATCCACCAACACAGGCACACAGCTCACAGTAACATGCCAAAGATGCAGTTTTACCTCACATATTAGCTCATTATAGCATTCAAATTTAAATTATAATTGGGCAAAATTCAGCAATCTCGATCTACATTCATAAAAAAAGTGTGCCAAAGGTACCAAATTGACCACACAAGCCCACTTATACAAAGGCATTCGCACGGAGCTTTTGACCTGCAATAGCTTCACCCACATCCATCCAATACATCAAACAGAAGCAACGCTCTTTATTTTGCCTCTCACAATTCAATCTCATTTTTGCAGACCAATAAACTTTGTTGGAGCATACACACCGGCTAGAGAGCCATGAGCCATCTAACCACTAACCTAGACACACCTACAAATCATGCGCCTAACCTACTCTTTTCAAGGCTTCAATCATAGGGAACTTTTTATTTCACAAATTTCCTGCAGAGCCTGCAAATCCATATGCGTAACCCACAAATCTGTGATTTTGATCTTACAAGGACAACCAAAATGCACAATTAACACCCACACATCAACCCCAATCCCCAAGAAAAACATGTGGGAGCGACTAATCGCAAGAGGAAACAAACATTATGGTGCCACGGACGCCCAATTCTACAGACCAAATAATCCCCCCAAAACAACACCCAAAGAAACAGCCTAGACCCACGCCAACTAGGATGACCAAGCTACAGGAGCAGGATTCTAGAAGGTTTTGGAAGGGGGCAGAGGAGTGGTCACCTGATGATTTGGGTTCACCGTGCGAGCCCTCGTCGTCGAGACGGAGGAGAGAGCGCAGAGGCTTCTTCCGGGGATTAGCCTAGGGGCCTGTTTGGGGGGCTGCGGCTAGGCTGTAAAGCAGCTGTAGCTTTTCTTAAAAGGCTGTTTGGTAAAGTGACTGTAAGTTGGCTGCTGCAGCTATAGCTGGTGTTTAAATGACTGAAATGACCTTGAGAGTTCTGAAGGCTTGTTTGTACGCTGATTTATATTCAATATTGATCTTTTGGATTATATTTGCAAAAATATTAAGTGATGAATAACTGAGCATTAGTTATATTTTATTTTTTGACATTATTACATATATTTTGCTTATTTTTCTTCATCAACCTTTTCTTTATCTTGTTCGATGCAAGTACATGACAACATATAAGACCATCAATTTCCTCCATATATGCATAAATTCTAGTAGTCCAATCAAAACACAAACACCATTGTACCAATTAAGTGATGAATAACTAAGCAATAGCTACAAAAGGTGCGATATTAACTGTCACATAGCAAAACAAATTCGTACTCTGTATCGCTAGACACGAAAGGTGCAATATCCACTGTCACATAGCAAAACACATTCCTATATCACAAAAAATCTGAAACATAAAAGAGGACAAGAAATAAATTTAGTCACAACAAACGCTAGTTCACAAGAAATACACAAGGAATACTGCCAGTGTGTCAGACATCAAGTTGTGTTTGTTAGTAGTAGTAGATTTGGTCTGACATCTAAAGAATATCAAAACTGCCTCTACAGTTTTGGAAAAGCAAAGACAGAATTAGCACAGACGTTTTGAGTATGATAGCACAGCCGTGCATGCTTGTGTCATTTGGGTGGTTGTCAGGTTGGAGCTTACGTGCACGCTGGAGACTTGTCAAATATCTCAGCTTGGTTTAGCCTTCGTTTAACCTCCGATTACTTTCGTATGCTGTCAGCTCCCTGCAAAAAAGAGGTCAATTTTGTGTAACAACATGAAGGGAAAAAAATGTATTTCTGAACCTTTGCAAGGTGCAAAAGCAAACTACTGTACGTAACCATTCTACAGCTCATATCTGATATACACATGGTCACATATATCTCAATAATTGAGAAAAAAAACATGTAATGATGCGAACTGCTCCTGGGAGCAGAGCCAAAAGAGAGATTTTAATATTTTCAGTTTTGTGTAGCCACCATGAAATTGTGTCCATGCCTCCATGGCTCCATGCCACTTCATCTTTTGTGTAGCAGTGAAGTTGAAAACTTCAGCCGTAACATCTTTTGTGTAGCAGTGAAGTTGAAAACTTCAGCCATAACATCTTTTGTGGACTTATCAAGAGGATTGCAATTATGTTGGAAATTCAGAATGAACAACCAGAGCAGGACTAATACATTACATAGTTACATACACCAAAAAAAATGTAACGGGAACTACCTAATCCTTCAACCTGTTTGTGCAAGGTAGATGCTAGCGAAACAGTGGATGGAGCTATCCCCACGAAACAGAACCCAATAGCATTTTCAACCAAGAATTTGTGGCGTAGGACAATAGGACAGATGACATCCTACATTAAGTAAGGGAACAATTTAGGGGGAGTCTCAGAACCAAATGGTGCTACATGTGGATCAGAACAGAAACCCAAACAGGCAATTCCCCCAAGAGTATCTTCGACACAACGCCAAACATGCTTCCAGGTAATTTTCATGAGCCATAATTATCCCAAAGTGCAGTAGAGTGGCTAACAAAAGCGCTCTTAGAGCATTAATGCAAGGGAGTTAGCACTGTTGCCATAGCGATTCTTTGAATTACTCTATAAATGTATGTATTCTGCAAGACAGGCATATGAGAAATCGATAACAAAGATAGGTAGACAACTCTTTATCCCCAATTTCTCTTCTCCCTCCCTGACTCCCTCCCCCTCTGCACAAATTTCTGCAAGGACCAAGATCGTACAAGGAACAAATGGTCTAACGGAACACACTACTCTCCTCGCCTTCTCCCTGCTCCCCTCAGAGGAATCAAGAGCCGCGAGCAAGCGAAGGATCGTGACCTTGGCGGCTTAAAACCCAGAACCAAGGCATCCCAAACACAAAACCGTCCGCCGGTTCGGAGATAGTACGTCGCCGGAGAGGACTCACCTGGCTGGAAACTTGAGCCTCCGCGCGGAGTTGGATTGGAAACTTCGCCGCCAGAGGAGGACGGGGCACTGCACTGGAGCGGGCCTCGCTGTCTCGGCTCCTCCTCCGGTACAAAGAAGACCTTGATCTCCTCTTGACCCGCGTGTGCGTGGGGGCTGGGTAGTGGACGGCGGCGACAGGAGATTTACCAGGGAGCCCCCTCGAACTGCGAGTCTGTTTGGTCCGCTGCCTGGTGTCCAACCCAACACGTCTGCGAGACGCCGCGCCGTGGGGAGAGGAGGAGGCGTCGCGCCGCGGGGGTGAGGAGGAGGCGCCGCGCAAGGGACGGGAAGGGTTATCTGGGAACTGGGGATCGGGGATTCGGTGGAAGCCTGAAAGCTGAAGCACAGGTGAAACAGCCTCCACCCCCAAATAGGGCTTACGTTTGTAGAGATTTGGGGAGATTTGAGGATAACTCCCAAGTTGAGACAAGATCATGAACTGGATTACGGAGACGCAAGCAGATACATATTTACAAAGTCACCTCAACTTTAGGGCATATTTACAATTACTTTTCTTTGTAGAGTGGAGACAAGATAAGAACCGAGAGCCCTGGTTGCCGTCTCGCACGATTTGCATCGTTTTAGGTCCCGTTTGGCAACTTGAAATCGGACTGTTTCTCCTAGAATCTGAAATAAATTTAACCAAATAGAATTGGTGTCGGAACGTTTCAAAGCGAAACGTTTCTGATTTTTACACGGCGTGCTCGAATCGACAAAGCGAACGTTATAGAGATTATTTTTTACGAGTCAGAGTACAAGTGTTTTATACATCGTATTGATCTAGTTTCGTACTACGTACAAGCAACCAAACAACCATCTTACATGCGTGGGTGCAGACTCACACGATACAACGAGCAAATAAATGCTGATTCCCTGACTCCCACGAGTCTGACCGCGTGAAACCAGACAACACCCCTAAAGATACCTTAGCACCCCCTCTCCCTCCCTCTCCGGGTTAAAAAAAAATCAAAATCTAGATAAATAATTTTTTGAAAACCATAAACTTTAGTTAGACTTATAGTTTTAAACTAATATAATTTAAGATAAAATAAAATTACTCATCTAGTATAACAACATATTACTTTTTAAGCTACTTAGACTAAAAAACGCTAGTATTAAGCGGTAAGGAAATGGAACTAATGCTATGTTTATTTAGGCTTAGGGTTTTTTTATAACTTATAGTCAATTTTTGAGCTAAAACAGTTTAAAATCAATCAGCTCTTATGAAATGGTTAATTTTACCTAGCTTCATTGGGTTAGTCTTAAATTGATGTGGCAGTGGTGAATCCATATTAGTAAAATCTAATGATGTGACTATCAATATAAAGAAAACCATCTTTAGTAGGATCCACACTATCAAAATCTTCCCCCGAAACCGAATTTGACCTTGTTTTATATATTTGAGGAGTTATTTGGATATTTGTCACTTTAAACATGTGGCTTCGCAAATTTGCCACTGAATCCATATTTCATTGACTCAGATGGTCCCATATGTCATTGACTCAAGTGGTATCATATTCAAAGGATCAATCTTTTAAGTAGCAAATTTTCAATTATTTCGTATTTGAGGGGTTAAATATTCACTTGAATATTTCTCTTAATAGAAACATAAAAAGTGGATGGAAGAGAAGGAAAGGGGAGAAGCTGCAGTGGGTTTCCTTCCTAAACATTCCTTCTCCTTTTATCCCTCCAGGCTCCAACCAACCACTACAGTAGTGGCTTTCCCTCTCCTCTCTCTGAATTCTGTCTAGTTTGTTGGAAGAAAATTAGGCTGGTTTTTAGCAGCAAGCCATACATGGGGCGATCGTGAAAGGAGATTCGAATTCTTCTCTCCGCCAGTGCGAGGGGAAAAAAATCGAAGCTTTTGATGACTGCGGCCATCGCAGATGGCCACCAAGCGCGCGTACAAGCTCCGTATCCCGATTCTTGCTCCGTGAATTATATCGGTTTGGGAATTTCGAGTTGGAGTCTTTTAATCTGAATTGCTCTTCCCTGCTTGTTTAAATCGGTACGGTTAGGTTTTGGTTGAGTTGGGCTCGCGTAGCGGTGATCAAATTCCATTCCAAGCACCTACTTTTCAATCTTTGGCTGTTCTTGTGTTCATGTTGGTTTGTTTTGTTCCTCTGTTTTTGTTATTTAGTTGAGTACGGTCTGGAATTGAGTCGGTTCCAAGGAACCAATTTTAGACCTTGTGAGTTGCTATTGATTCTTTATTATCGCTGCTTTGACTGTTCATTTCTCCTAAATTAGTATAGTTTTCTGCTTAAGTTCATACATGTTTATAAGCGAAATTACACGTAGTAGAGTGGTACAAGAAATGTAATGCCTCATCAGGAAATTTGACTGCCGTATTGTGTAATTTACCATTTCCTGGATAGTTTGTGCTAATTGCAGCAAATGGGTCGTACTGTAGCATCTAGGTTTTGAAGTCCTGACACGTATTATGTGAAAATCGGGAAGATCGAAATAAAATTTTCAAATCTCATACTATGTAGTTTTTTTATCGGGAATTTAGGTGCTAGCATAGCATGGATAGTACAGTTACTGAAATGAACTTTTTACCCCCAACATGGTTGTTTGATGTTGATAGTGCAATGTAGGCCAATTCGGATTGATGACATGAGTATTTAGCTCTGGATTTCAGTCGATTGTGTTACTTTGTGGAAATGTATATTCTCAAATATTCTTAAAAAAAAGTGAATTTTGAAATAAACTTGAAACATGTCCTGATGGATTCGTGGTAGTCTACTACGCTCTATCATGTTTCCTTGACAATGACCAGAGGAGTTTGTCGCGCATGCTTCCGATGTCAATTGTGTCAAGTTTGGGAGGCTGACATCAAGAATCCTCATCACTGGTGGGGAGGATCAGAAGGTCAATCTTTGGGTTGTAGGGAAACCCAGTGCAATCCTGGTAATGTTATATAGGGCATTCTGTTGCTTTGCGCTGAATGGTGTTTTTGCTTTCGAAACCAATTAATTGTCTACATACAAGTGAGGGTCACAAAGTCTGGCATTATACATTGCAGAGCCTATCAGGCCTTACAAGTCCAGTAGAGTCAGTGAGCTTTGACTCCTCTGAAGTTATGATAGGTGCTGGAGCAGCAAGTGGAACAATAAAAATATGGGACGTGGAGGAAGCGAAACGTATGAACTAGTATTGGTGACACTTTGACGCCTTTCAAGCAAAATGATACATTATAACTGTTTCATGCAACCATATATGTTTTTATTGTGCACAGTTATTCGAACTTTCACTGAGCACAGATCGAATTGTGCATCTCTCGATTTCCATCCTTTTGGAGAATTCTTTGCCTCTGGGTCTTGTGACACAAACATGAAAATATGGGATATTCGGAAGAAGGGATGCATTCACACATACAAGGGTCACACCCGACGAATTGATGTGCTTAGATTCACTCCTGATGGCAGGTGGATTGTTTCTGGTGGGGCCGATAACTCTGTCAAGGTAAAATTTTGAGCATGTCCATTAAATATGATACAAATTTGTGGTCCAAAATCCAAGTAGCGGAAAAGAAATTTTAGGAATTTAAATCTGTTGACTTGCCCATTCTATTACGCTGGCATATCTATATGCTCACAACACTACTATTGTTAACAAGATGAACAACCATGTGCTGATATGAACATAAAATTTTTCTTATGTTTGTTGGGTCACTGAAATTGCTTTTAAAATATCTTGCTAGGTCTGGGATTTGACAGCTGGAAAGCTCTTGCATGACTTTAGGCTTCATAAAGGTCCAGTTAACTGCTTAGATTTTCACCCCCACGAGTTCTTATTGGCTACAGGTTAGATGGACGATCCTATATTATAAATCTCGTATAAAATATGTTCATTGTAGTGAATTTGATTTGAGGTGCTCAGATAACATATTTTCCTCTAAAATTATGCTAGTTGGAATATCCTTATTTTTAATGAGGATTCATAGCTCTCTAATGCTTCTTATCTGTACATAATCTAGACCTAATGACATATTTCTTGCTATTCTTTTCAAAACTTTTGCAGGTTCAGCTGATAGGACTGTTAGGTTTTGGGACCTTGAGACTTTTGAGTTAATTGGCTCTTCTGGACCTGAGGTATCTTTTCTCCTAATTTGTAATTAATAATGATTCAAAAAAATACAGGCTTTGCTTCTTTATGCCCCCACCCCCCAATGTGAAATTATTTTATGTTAAAATATGAACTAAGGCAATATATCCAGTGTAAACCCACTTTAGGGTGTTACCCATGCAACCCTCAACGCGAACCATTCGATCTGGACTCAATGCATAAGATGGAGATGTGATGAACTATGGTGGGTTTACGCTGGCTATGTTGCCATGAACTAATGTTGTTCTGTAAACACCATTCTTATGTAGTCATCTGGCAAAATTATCTCCAAGAATTTCTAAATCTTGTGTTAAGTGCTAGGCACATTTGATCTTGTGCTTGGCTTCAATGAAATTTAATTTAAACTAAGTTCCATCATCATGAATTGTTTTAGGCCTTGGTAATTCTGCCTAAGTCTGACCCTTTACAAGGAGTCAAGCGAACACATCAGGTCAGCATTAGGCGCCGATTTCATGTATTTCTCTAGAGTTGTGAAATTGTACCAAATAATGCTTACTAGTAATCCAGCATGTGAGACTAACCTCTTGGTGAAATAGCTATCATTGAGCTTATGTAACTTAATATTTTATTCGTTTAAATCCATCTGTTATATTCAAGGTTTTTTAAAAAAGGAATCTTGGATATGTACCTTTGAACTCTGATATGGATATACTGTTTTTTAAAGTTTTTACGGTACTTGAGCTCTAATTAATTTTAATATCCATACGTTATCTTTTTTTATTTCCTGGATATAACTAATTTTCAACTTAATGCAGAGCGGCCGGGAATACTTTGTTCCGGTACGGTTTCTGATCATCAACTTCATATTGTCTACAATTTCTGTGTAGAAATGGATGGGAGTGCTTGTTGTCAACAAAATTTTTTATCTGTAAATGAAATAATCGATTACTTATCAGTAGCTATGCTTTATTTTTCAGGCTAGTGTAGTTCGTTCTATGGTATTCAACAGTGATGGTAGAGCACTTTTTTGTGGGTTACATGAAAGCTTAAAGGTAGTTGCTCTATTGAGCTATCAACATCCTCATTTCAAGCTTCGGGAAATGACATCTCAACAAGGTTATTTGCATATTTTCTTTCTGCTTGTAGGTTCTTTCCTGGGAACCCATCATATGTCATGATGTGGTTGATGCTGGGTGGTCCACATTAGCAGATCTAAGTGTTCATGAGGGAAAACTTCTCGGTTGTTCATATAACCAAAGCTGTGTTGGAATATGGATTGTGGACTTGATGGTATGAATTATGATTATATATTTATATATAATTTACTGTTTACTGTGTTAGCATTGAGCTGTTCTGAGATGGCACTAATCCTAAATTTCAGCAAGTTGAGCCGTATGCGGTTAGTAATTCTGAAGCACATTTGAATGTAAGTGTAGATAGGCCAATACAAGCAGATAATAGCATAGCATCAGTGTTGGGAAGGTTATCAGTTTCCAGAAGCCCAGGTAGTGTAAATAATTATCACTAAACTTACTCCAATCCTTATATTCACCTTCTCTGTAGTTAAGGTTCTTCAACCTAAAATTAGCTAAGTTTTGTTATGTTTTGAAATTGCAGCCAATGAAATTTCATCCAATACTTTGCTTAAACGCTCAATGTCTGCTTCAAAAGAAATTCCTGTCCCAGCTTCTTCTGCAGTGACGAAGAGATTATCAAAAGTACCTGGAACAAGTGATCTTCGGCTCAGAAGATCTGATTCTGTACCTCGTCTTTCTCCTAGGGTTAGATTGAACCCACATTTCTTTGATAACCAGAAGAGACAGCCAGCTGATGTTGTGCCTTTAGCAGAACCAAGTGTTCACTCTAGAGCGGATTTCTCTACAAGTGCTAGACACACTCATTACGCACTAGCATCGGATGTTCCTACATATAGACCAAGGTCCAATATGTCTGCATCTAATACTAGAGAATCATCTTCCATACCTGTTGTTGTCCCCAGGCATAGCTCTAAAGTGGACGCTGGTCCAAATCTCAGTAAAGTTGCCACTACCGATATACCAGTATTTGAGCCTCAAAATATAGTAAAAGGTGATCTGGCTATGGATCATGGCAAAGAAGATGGTATGTTGGTACCTGTTACTGATTCAAGAAGCTTAAGTATGGATGCAGAAACTGTTTGTACAAGAATCACTGGTGATGTCACGCGTAAGATTATCCCAGAAACTAGTTTGAGAGTTAATCTGGATCATGGCTTTAGAAGGGAGGCTCTGGAAAGTGAAAAGGTGCAACAAAACATATTTCAGTCAAAGCCTATTAGTTCAAAAAGAAAATTTACAAGAGAAACTTCAGGATGTAATGAAAGTGTTGAGTCTAATGAAGTTGGCGACTGGTATAATGTTTCTGGTTTTGAAATACCAAAAGCTGCGGTTGGAAGGAATCCAGAGTTTGCCCATATGAACAGAAGAGCCGTGTTTGGACTGAGCCAACTGTTGGAGTCAAGTGAAATCCACACTGTTGAACATCGTAAGTGCTCCAGCTTGTCTGATATTATTTTGATTTTGAATCCCTTCATTATTATCACCATGCTCTTTGTTGGGAGGAACAGGATTGTCATCTGCGAATTATGAGAGAAGACAGTATGCACGAACATCAGATGGCTTGGTATACATCACTCCCAAATTTCCAGATTATGTCATTTGGGGTGCCTTTGTTCTTTTTGTTGAGACCAAACCCATCTTGCAACTGTGTTTTATGTAGAGGAGATACTCTTCAATTGCTGGAGAACAGAATGCATCAGCTAGCGATGAAGATACTATGGCTGACCTAATGGAATACCATCAAGAATTCATTCATGTATTGGAGTCTCGGCTAGCAAAACTAGAGGTTATAAAGGGGATTAGAATCATCTATAACATTTACTGCCTTGGGATGTAATTATGTGTATACATTCAATAATGCCAGTCACCATTTGATATTTGCAGGTGGTTTACCAGTGTTGGCAAAATAATGATATAAAGGGCTCTGTTGATGCTATGCTGAGAATGTTGGACCATGCTGTGTGTACTCCCTACCATCCTCCTATATCGTAGTTTCATCCATTATAATATCTGATGTGCTGTTCTACTGCTCTTATAGGTTACTGCTGATATAACTAGTGTTCTGATGGAGAATACTACTAAATATATCACACTAGACATTTGTACTTCTATCTTACCTCTTGCCTCCAGCCTTCTCGAAAGTAGATACGACAGGTATTTTCTTGTATTCCCTCTTATTTATGCATTCAAAGCATTATAATTTTTGACCTTGCTATTGTACATTGGATAAGATTTCTTGACTGAACATTTTAAACCCATTAAATGTTCCTTTGAGGCCTAGAGCTTGTGATGGGAGACTTGGACTTGATCGCCTCCCTTCTTGAAAAGGGGTGGAACACTTATTCTGCAGATATAACATGCTGTTTCTGGTTAATTGGATCTATTGTGCAGTACCCCTTTAGAATGGTAATTGGTGAGTGACGTATAAGATATGCGGTGTTCAGTCAAATTGCACGACTAGCTTACCCTTCTATTCAAGACTATTGACCACCTGTGCAAATTTCTGCATTGGTAGAAATTGCACTGTTTTTATTTTGTTGATTCACTTTAGTTGTATGTAGTCCTCTGGATCAGATCAATCAGCTTAGCGTCCATGTATTAAGGTGCAATGAGATACCACACGTGGCTTCCTTTACCGACATAGCTCCACTAACATGATTTACTCAAAACCTTTGCCTTGTGCAGTCTTGTACTGCCCTTCCACTGTTAATATGTTTTGTGTTTATAGTTCATACATTTTATACAGTTCTAGTAGTATGAAAAGTGACTGACAATATGATGGTTACTGTTATGTCAAGAAAAGCAAAAGCAATATGATGGTAAGATGGTGCTTAATAAGTGTGCATTGGCATCTGCTGCAGGCATCTGAACATTGCCTTGGAGATGATCCTGAAGCTTGTTAAAATCTTTGGTGCTACTATTTCTTCGACTTTGTCCGCTGCTCCGCCAGTTGGTGTAGACCTTGAGGCGGAGCAGAGGTATTTATCTTCTCCTTTCATCCCATTGAAATGATCCTGCTTCATATACATATAATGGATTTGCTTCATCTGTTTATACACTACTAGGTTGGAGCGGTGCAAGTTATGCTTTCAAGAACTGAAAAAGGTGAATGCCAGCCTCGTCGCTCTGACACGGTAAGCTCACTCTCTCTTCAAAAGGCATTGGTTTCTAAAATCTGGAAATCTCACTAGCAATTCAAAGAACTGAAACATCACCTTTTATGCATCCTTCCGGAGGCGACAAGGCGAGGTTGGGAGATCAGCGCAGGAGCTGGGCCTGTTTCTTCAGGACGTCTTTCAACTGTCAAGCAGATAGAGATGGTAGCACAACCGCGACTGGCGAGATTTCACCCTCTATTCCTTCCGTCATGAAAGATATACAGAAACATAGGATTAGCAGCTATAACAAAAGAAATATATAGGAAATACATCTCTTCAAAGTTACCTGGTTAGGATGCAGAGATTTTATTTAGCTTATATGACTATATCGCCGTGTAATTGTGTGTTCACGGCCTCGTGTGCGTGCGAGTGTATCAAGCAAATGTATATGACATTTTCAGCCTGTATATTGACAGTTCCGTAAAAGTATAAATTTTTCCCCTTTCCTTTATAGATCTCTGGGCATTTGTTTCATCTCTAATGTTTACGTCACTTGTGATCTTCGTATAGGTACATTCTTTTGACCAAAAAAAAACATTTGTTTCATGACTGCGTATGTGTTGGCGTTAAAAACTTGAAGTAGGGTTTCCGGCTACAGCACATCAGACGAACACCTGGGTCAGAGCGTGACAACTGATTTGACCCTACAATCGGCGATTGTAAGGGAAAAATATGAAATTCGCTCAAAGTCGATCTCGAGTGATGATCGGCTTAACTCTGATCAGCCAAAACCCGATAGGTTTAAACCAGTAATTAGCCAATCAAGCCTAATTGAAGAATAAAGGCAGATTGACTCTGAAGAGGCAATGCGTAATAAAATCAGAGCAAATCAAACCTGGGGCGTAATCGATAAAACCAATAATCGGCGATGTGCAACTTTATTGATCAGGATCGAATTACAAGGTTAAATTACAAAACTAAGACTAGTCGATAGAAAAACAAAAATAGATGTGAATTTGGCTGAATTGTGTGTTTTCTAGCCAGTCTGGGTTCATCTTTTATACCCTTTGGCCGATCCGAGTCCTAATATAACACGTTGACAAACAGAATCCGTATGGGCCTTGGCTTCCCGACTAATCCCCTTTTCTATCCAAATATCTTCAGACCGTGTTCTGTTCGTATTCTGTTGACCCAAAATTGTCGATCTTGACCGCACTTACCAAATTTGGGTGCAACAGTATGTCATGTATTATAATACTATATACGCAGGCACTCATTAGGCAGAGATAGACCCATACGGGCACAAGCATGATCAACAGCCATAGAAGATCCCCTACCATGGTGAGGAGGGCGCGGATCTGATCCGTTGGAGTGGGAATCGGATGGCTCACGGATGCGAGAACGACACAGAGAAGATTAGTACGAATCCTGCCCAAGGATGACACATAAATCAAAAAAGGTCCAAATTTTTAAAAAAGGTTTTACCCTTCTGTCCTTTTCGCCTTCAGATATGCCCTTCCGGCGTTTCTTTTTGCCCCTCTACACTTACATTCTACTTGTCGTTAGGTCCTTAGAGACGATTTTTTTTTTAATTATACATTTTTTATTCAGAATTTCAAAAATATTCCACCGGAAAAAAAATTCAGAAATATACCTCTGTCGCACGTTGGACGTGCGGCAGGCCTAAATAGAAAAATACAGGCGGACGGTGCGGCGCTTCGTGGCCTCTTGTGCGCACGGTAACGTGCGACAGGCTAACGGCTCTGCGACAGAGGTGAAAAAACACTGTCTGACAGTGAGAAAATCGGCCGATGGTCGTGCGATAGGTGAAGTGCGGGTTCTGCCGCACGATGGTAGTCTGACAGAGTGTTTATATGAGCCACTCTTTGATCTTGTTCTCATTTGTGCTTGGGAAGAGAACAGAGAGAGAGAGGAAGGGAAGAGGAAGAGGAGAGAGGGAAGAGAGAAGGAAGAAGGGAGATTCTGCGCCCTTTGTTTTGAGGTAAAATTTTGTTGTTTACTTTTCTTAGCGATGAAATTATGATATGTTAGAAATAGTTAGATCTAGAGCATTGTAGCGATAAATAGTGGTAGATTAGAAATAGTTTTAGATTTAGGTTACGGATAAATGTAGGTAAATTGATAGGTCACAACTAGTTCTAATTTAGAAAATTTAGATATTTTTTGCGGATAGGAGTATATCGGTATATATTGAAGGAAATATAGTTACTGAATGAGTATTTTTTAATATATAAGTACATCGATACGAATGTATATATTGTTAGGAATGAATTTTTACGGATAGGAGTATATCGGTACATATTGATGGAAATGTAATTTTTTTTACAGATATAACTACATCGATATGAATTATTAGGAATGTAGATGTTTCTTATGGTTAGATATATATTTTCGTACCATGTAGGTATAGTTATGTTACGTCATAGTATTTTTTACGGAAGATAATTAATTCGTGGGTGAATGAATGGATTCGCAGATATGGCAGAACGAGTTCCATTTAGAATTTATTATGGAGATGGGGTTGTAATGCATGGTTTGGAGGGTGCAGATCTAAGTAACATGCAGTATGTGGACAGAAGTTTGAGTAGGCTCGAGGAGCGTACATTTGGTTCCGTGTTGAAATGGTTGTATTATACTTTTCGGATGGAAGAAGACAAGTGTGAGTTGAAGGTATTTTGCCTATGTAGTGTCTTGAAATGACACTATTCTTGGGAGTTAGTTGAGCTAAAGGAACGCATCGTGGAGATCATATGTGAGGCGAAGCAGCGGGGATGGAATCGAGTGCTTTTAGTGCGAGCATATGAGAGGCATGTTGCCCCCAGCGAGATTGGGCCGGTGAGTGTAGTCGACCTCAAAATGAGCTCGGCCGGTGACACCTTGAAATTGGGGATCTAGCCATGAGCAACATGTTGACAAAGTGGTGAACGAGTTCGATTTCGGAGGATGATGAAAATGTTGGCCAAGCGCGGGACCGGTAGACGAAGGTGAGCAAATTGAGGAAATAATGACTAGGATGGAAGAGGAAGACCGTGAGTACTGAGAGAAGCGAGAAGAGGAGGACGACGATGAGTCGGATGAGGAAGATGGAGGAGATGCGGACGCTTGTGCCCGGTAAGTGGACCTGACAATTTGAAAATATGGTTGTCAATGAAATGAGGAGATGCCTTGGCGATCTGGTGATAATGAGGTTAGGCATAACAAGTATGTACCCGACAAAAGAGGCATGCGAGGATGCCGTGAAAGATTGGGCTCTATCATTAAGAAGGACTTTCGGGGTTAAGAAATCCACCCCAACACCTCTGACGTGGTGTGTGAGATCCATGGGTGTCCGTGGAGAGTACACGCGTACAAGCCCAAATGGGGCACCCATTGGATATGTTGAAGGTTGAGCGGCATAAATGTATGGTGAGGAAGCGATGATGGCTCACAGAACCTATCATCCGGGTATATCGCGAACATCATGTACGCAGAGATAGTCGAGAACACGAGTTTTGAGCCCGTGCTATTATCCGAGCGATCGAGAACAGATATCGATACACAATTAGCTACGGAAGGCGTGGAGGCGAAGCGAAGGCACTAGAAAGCGAGGTTTGGGAAGTTTGAAGACTCGTACCACAACCTCCCGCCTTTGCTTTCGGTTGTATTCGAGGAAGAAATCACGGGACCTACTATGATTATCAAGATTGTCCGTCGGACAAGTGGCCAACTAAAATGCATCCGAGGAGAGTGTTCTTCGCATTGGCGCTTGCATTAAGGCATTACATCCTTGTCTCGCATGTCTCCATAACGGCCAACACAGCAGCCAGCAGGAGGGTTCCTCTTCTCGAAGAAGAAGGGACAAGGGAAGCGGCCGCCGAGGTCCGCAACACGCAACAAATTCTTGACTCGTTCATGTGAGACCATCCGGAAACCGGGTGGTATTAACATAGGGGCCGAATCGGGATGACATGCCCATATGGAAGGGCGAAATCCACATAAACAACAACCAAAATTTAAGTCTTATACATCCGAGACGTACGGCATAGGCAACCCAATGGGCGACAGTTGGGAGCACTGCGGAACCCCATGGAGTTCTTTCATAGTAGGGATTGAGCAAAGTGTCCGATGACACGTTGCAAAATTAGAACGGTCGGGTAATATGCGAAAATGTCTTACATCATTCATTTGTACCCGGATAGGCGAACGATCATTTGTTCCACCATGACGACAATGCTTTCGTTAGTTAGTTAAATCCTTTGTTGTAATGCCCTTGTAATATCATCTAATCTTTTGCTTATTTTATCATCCGAACTTTGATTGTATGTGCCCTTATATATGTATTGTTTGAATTTTAAAAATCCTCATATCTTAAAATCATTTGAAATTTTTATGGTAATATCAGCGATATATCGTGAACCTCCATAAAGAGTTTCAAAATTTTTCGACGTCGTAAAAGTTTCCATGGTTTCGTGGCGCAAGTGCTTTTTCCGATTTTCGCAACAAAATGCCGAGGCAACGTCCGGCTATCTCGCCTATCGTAAGTGGTAGCCCGCATTGCGTGAGCCGCCCTTGATTTTTTACGTATTTTTGGACCATGTCCGGCACGTCCGTGAGACTCGAAAACCCTAAGTAGCCACTATTACCGTCGTTGCGTGCATGAGTGCCTTTTCCAATTTTGGTAACAAAATCTTTGGCCAACGCTCGACCATCTCGCAAACAGCGAAGTGGTATGCCACGTTGCGTCGCCGCCGTGCTTTTTCCCATCATTTTTTGGCCATATTCGGCGGACCTTACGAGGCTACGAAAACCCCTAAGTGAAATCGTATCACTAACGAAATAAAATAATTTTTCCGATTCATTACAGGACAAATTATGTACAACCAATTACAACAAAATTGTCAACAAAAATATTAAATACAAAAATTGATATTCTGTTCTTTGTCGCTCGTTAAATGCGCGACGGTCTCTATAACACGTTAAATGCGTGCGGCGACAGGCTTTTTCGCTCTGTAAATGCGTTCGCCGTCGACAGCGCCGTTCGGTTCTGTCGCGCGTTAAGCCGTGCTGACGAAGGCCACGTCAGCGCCCGGGCACCTGTCGCCCGTGTATTTTTCTATTTAGGCCCCTGTCGCACGTCCAATGTGCGACAGAGGTATATTTCTGAAAAAAAAATTTCCGGTGGAATATTTTTGAAATTCCGAATAAAAAATGTATTATTAAAAAAAATTCCCTTAGAGACTCGTTATTTCTCACAGTTAACTACTCGTTTCCTTATTATTTACATATAGATCCCTAGGGTGTCATTTATCACTGGACAGCTCTCACAGACTTCTTAGATCCTTTGCTACGACACAACTGCATTTTGTGTCGTGAATTCTGATAGGTCCCGTAGCCCTTTCTTTTATTACAATCAGATCCTTATATATTTGTTGTTTTCAGCAGTTAGGCCCCTGAAGTGTTATTTTGTCGAGTAAGCCCAAAGTGCCTGGCATCCGCTGATGCACCACCCGTATGCAATTGGGTCTCTTGAGAACCACAGTAATTAGGCCATTTGAAGCTAGCTTAAATTTGCAGCTAAAATGAAATACAGAAAATGGACTGATCAACCCCCAAAAATTTACAAATGTACAATGATATGCTGGGAACTGTTGGAATATTATTCTTGCCTGTCATTAGCATTGTATATAACTAGGTAGAAAAGCGCGCTACCCTGCGCCGGTTGAATTTCGATAGCATGCGCTCGGAAAAATAAACTTTTTTTATTTTCGCAAAACCACCAACCGGTTAAAAATAGTCCAGGGAAAAAAGGGGGAAAATTATCAGACATTTTTTTCGGTTTTTTTTGTTGCATTTGTTAAAAAAAATGGGTCGTTAGGACCCACCGGCGAATCCGCGGGACGAAAACATTGTTTCCGTTTTTTTGGGTGTCGAAAATATTTTTTTCGGTTTTTTTGTTGCGTTTGCTAAAAAAAATGGGTCGTTAGGACCCACCGTCGAATCCACGGGTCGCTATAAATCTGCGGACGAATCTACATTTTTTTTTAAAAAAAACCCGCGGTTATGATCCGTTGGCAAATACATAAGTTGCTATAAAATTTCGATGAATCTGCGTTTTTTTGGTGATGAAAACATTTTTTCCTGGTTTTTTGGGTGGCGAAAAAAAAATTTCCGGGTTTTTCGGTGGCGAAAACATTTTTTTGGAAAAAGCGGAGAAAGGACTGAACGTAAGAAGCGAGGACCGGATGTTATTTTTTGGACTGTTCGCTATCTGAAAAATTAGAAAAGGGCTTGTTCACGATTTAAAACTAACGGAGGCTTTTAAAGTAAAAATCTGGGCGAGGACCCAAGCGAAGCGAAAAAAATATCTTTGTCTCTTAGGAAATTGCAGGGACCTATCCATAATTTGAGAAATGGAAGGGCTTTTTTGCAAAAGTACAAGATGACAGGTGGCCATGCCGGTTGCTCTCCAATTCTTGCACATATAGGTATGTTAATGATCAGGCAGATTCTTAGGGTTATTTAATAGGGTAGCTATCCCTGTAATCACTCTGCCTGATTTACTCCTGCCATGTGCCTTTATAAGCATGGTAAGGTCTCAATGAGAATTCATTCTGAATTTCTCCAATTCCTCTACTTCTTACATGGTATCAGCCTAATCTCCGATCCTATCTTTTTCCTGCTTGCCATGGCTAACGGCGAAGAAGATTCCCTTCTTGCTCTTCTTTGCAGCCATTATTCTTGACCCTCATAACCTCCATCTAACCTAGGCACAGGCGTTGGTTTAGCAAAGAAAAATTCGGTTTTGGTTTTCGGTTTATTTGGAAATTCGGTTATTTTAAAACTGAAACCAAACTATGTTTGAAAATTTCGATAACCGACACTTCGGTTAACCGATAGTTCGGTTTTTTAACCGAATTAACCGAACTTGGCCAACACACAGAATAAACAGTAGAATGTATAACTGAATGAACAAATATCTAAATCCAACATGCGTGCTGTTTTCCAAGTAGCCAACATATAACAACACTACAACAGAATGAACATATTACAATCAAATAATATAATCAAATAATACAAGGGACTGAGGGCTCGAGTCGCTAACTCGCTTCGCTATCTATCCACTTGGGCCGCACATCGAACAAGGATTTGGCCCATGTCACGGTAGTCCGGTTAGTTCGGTTAACCGAGGGTTAAAACCGAATTAACCAAAAAAAGTTCGGTTATTCCATACAGCTAACCGAATCAACAACCGAACAATTCGGTTTCGGTTTTTTCGGCTTCGGTTTCGGTTTTAACGGTTTTGGTTTTCGGTTTCTGGTTTATTTGCCCAGCCCTAATCTAACCCAGCTTCCGCTCTCTCCACAATCAATGTGCGCACGCACATTCCCTTCTCCCTTGTCCTTGATCTGCCAAACTACACTCGCTAGCGTGAGCTTTTCCTCACCCTCGTTGGAAAATTCGGCGCTGCTTCCCATATCGACGGCTCCGTGGATGCGCCTGCTGCTCCCGACTCGGTATGGCAGACCACCAACTACACCGTTCGCTCCCTCCTTTATGCCTCTGTCTCAGAGGAGATCATGGGGATGATTCTCAAGCCCAGCGCTACCGCTCGCACCATTTGGTGTGATATTGAGGACCTTTACCACGACAATAAGGCCTCTCGAGCACTGGCTCTGGAAGCGGATTTCCACAACCTAGCACAAGGGGACATGTCTGTCCTCCAGTACTCCCAACGCCTGAAGTCCTACGCCGACGCTTTGGCCGACGTCGGTTAGCCCGTGAAGGACGACACTCTGCTCCTCACCCTCCTACGCGGCGTCAACAGCAAGTTCCACCATATGGCGTCAATCATCAAGACCCACAAGCCGCTGCCCTCCTTCCTTGAAGCTCGCTCCCTTTTTCTTCTTGAGGAGTCGGATCTCAAGACCCAACAGTCCAACGATGCCGTTGTCCTTGTCGCCCCCTCCAACACCCAGGCGCTTTCCTCCCACAGCTCTGCCTCTCAGCGTCCCAAGGGAAAAGCGAAGGGTAAAGGCCACAATCGGCGTGGCAACTTTTCTGGAAATCTCCCGGCAGCTACCCCTTTCTGTTCTCCTTATAACATGAGCCGCCCCATGTTCAATCCCATGACTGGGGTGTTCCAGATGTGGCCCATGCCCATGCCAAACACCAGCCTGGGCATCCTCGGTCCGCGCCCACCTAGCGCATCTCATGCTTTTTTCGCCGGCGGCTCCTCTCAACCAGGCACCATCTACGGTCTCCCATAAGCAAACTACACTGCGCCACACTACAGCACTGCTCCACCAGAACCTCCATCATGGGATCAGGCGTCTCTGGTTCATGCCCTGAACAGCATGGTAATGCAACCTGACAACACTTGGTACATGGACTCGGGAGCTTCCTCACATATCTCCTCCAACTCCGGTAATCTTTCCTCTGTCACATCTTCTCCTTCCTCCAACACTCATATCATTGTTGGTAATGGTTATGCATTGCCAATCACTGCCACAGGCAATGCTCATTTTCTATCTTCTACTCGTCCTTTATCTTTATCCAATGTCTTAGTTTCACCCAAACTAATCACCAATCTAATTTCTGTCCGCAAATTCACCAAAGATAATTCAGTTTTCGTCTAATTTGACCCTTTTGGTTTGTCTGTGAAGTACCTCCAGACCAAGGCGATCATTCACAGGTGCAATAGCTCAGGGGATCTTTACCCTTTCCTGCCAACATCCACACAGCATGCTCTTGCAGTAACTCCAGTTTCCTCAACTATTTGGCATCGTCGTCTTGGCCATCCTGGCGCTCAAACCATCTCTCGGCTGCAGTCATCAAACACAATAACCTCCAATAAACAAACTGTTGTCTCCCCCCTCTGTCATGCTTGCCAATTGGGGCGCCATACTCGCCTCCCATTTTTTCCTTCCTTGTCACGAACATCAACACCTTTTCAGTTACTTCACTGTGATTTGTGGACTTCACCTCTTATGAGTGTTGCTGGTTTCAAATACTATCTTGTTTGTCTTGATGACTTTACTCATTATATATGGACTTTTCCTCTCAAATTAAAATCAGATACTCTACCCACAATTAAAAATTTCATGCCTATGATCGCACTCAATTCAACTCTCAAATTCAGTCCATCCAATGTGATAATGGTTGTGAATTTGATAACTCTGCTGCTCGTTAATTCTTTCTAGAACATGGCATGCTGCTGCGCCTTTCTTGTCCCCACACCTCCCAACAAAATGGCAAAAGCTGAGCGCGCCATTCGCTCTATAAACAACATCATACGCACTCTGCTCTTCCAAGCATCTCTTCCACCCACATTCTAGGTTGAAGCCCTCCGAACAGCCACCTATTTAATCAATCTTCACCCCACAAAAACCCTCAACCACTCCACTCCTCACCAATCTCTGTTTGGCTCCCCACCAACATACGATCATCTTCGTACCTTCGGCTGCCGTTGCTACCACAATATGACAGCCACAAATCCACATAAACTCGCACCTCGCTCCACTGAATGCATCTTCCTTGGATATCCACCAGATCACAAGGGCTATAGATGCCTCAATCTCTCCACAAATCGCATCATCACATCACACCATGTATTTTTTGATGAACTAACATTTTCTTTTGCCCACACTTGCCATCCTCCCCTTCCACCTACTCTTTTCTTGATGATACAGATGGACCGGTTCTTCCAGTTGATGTGCCTTGCACCACCCCGGCAGCATCCGTCCCCCCTCCAAGTGTTTCCAGCACACCAGGAGCAAGTGCGCACCCACCACCTGGCCCCGGTAGCGATGGCTCACTCCCTACCTGCCCACCACAGCGCCGTGACCTACAGGTGTACTCGCGGTGCGATCGACAACCGTCCACGATTACTCCAGCTGCAGCACCGCCTCCTTTCCCTGTGCAACATGTGCCACCAACTACGAATGTGCATCCCATGCGCACCCGTGGCAAGGATGGCATCCGGGTACCCCGAGATTTCCTCACCTTCCAAGCTTCAACAACAACTGACCTCTCTCCATTGCCAAAGACATACCGCGGCGCCCTTGCTGATCCCAATTGGCGGGCTGCCATGGTCGACGAGTTCAACGGCCTCACCGCAAACCGGACATGGGATCTTGTTCCCCATCCATCGAACGCGAACATCGTCTCCAGAAAGTGGGTGTACCGCCACAAATTCAACTCGGATGGTACTCTGGCTCGGTATAAAGCCCATTGGTCTTCTGCGGTTTCACGCAAACAACAGACTTGACTTCTGACGAGACTTTCAGCCCCGTCGTCAAGCCGGCCACCATTCGAATCATCGTCTCCATCGTCATCTCCAAAAACTGGCCAATCCGACAATTGGATGTCAAAAATGCCTTCCTGCATGGCACGCTGGCTGAAATTGTCTACTATGACCAACCATCCGGCTTCATCGACTCGACACGCCCCAACTATGTGTGCCGCCTAAACAAGTCCCTCTATGTACTCAAACAAGCGCCACGGGCATGGTACAGCCGGTTCAACACCTTCATCCTCTCCATTGGCTTCACCGGCTCCCAGTGCGACCCATCACTCTTCATCTACACCAAGAGCTCCGAGGTCGCCTACCTCCTCTGTACGTCGATGATATTATCTTGACGGCCTCTAGCACGCCTCTGCTCCAAAGGATCATTACAACTCTTCAACAGGAATTTGCCATGACTGATTTGGGCAATCTGCACTATTTCCTTGGCGTCACTGCTCATCGTTCAGCCAATGGTCTCTTCCTCACACAAGAGAAGTATGCAGCAGAGATCCTCGAGCGGGCCAACATGAGCAACTGCAACCCCAGCGCCACCTCCATTGAAGTTCAATCCAAGCTACCTGCAGCGGCTGGTGATCCTGTGTCTAATCCGACATTGTACCGTAGCCTTGCAGGTGCTCTCCAGTACCTCACTCTCACCCGTCTAGACATCAGTTATGCTGTGCAGCAAGCTGTTTACATATGCATGACCCCCGGGAGCAGCACTTCTCCCTAGTCAAACGGATTTTAAGGTACGTCAAAGGTACCATGGGACACGATCTTCAGCTCTCCCGCAGTGCTACCAGTGACCTCATTGTGTACTCGGACGTCGATTGGGCCGGCTGTCCTGACACAAGACGCTCTACATCCGGTTATTGCGTCTTCCTTGGAAACAATTTGATCTCTTGGTCCTCTAAACGGCAGCACACCGTATCCCGTTAGCCTAGAAAGGCCGAGTCTGAAGGAGTTGCCAATCTTTGTCGCCGAAGCCTCTTTGGATTAAATCAACTCATCATTTGTGATGCAATGACCTCTTCAAAAGGCCACTATTGTCTATTGCGACAACATAAGTGCAGTATATCTCTCCACTAATCCAGTTCAACATCAAAGAACAAAACATGTGGAGATCGATCTGCATTTCGTTCGTGAGCGGGTTGCTCTTGGAGATGCTCGTGTTCTTCATGTCCCAACAACTCTCCAGTACGCCGACATCTTCACCAAAGGACTTCCAGCCACTGTCTTTAACGATTTTCGGTCCAGTCTCAACGTCCGTTCCCCTCCCGGTTGACACTGCGGGGGGCTGTTGGAATATTATTCTTGGCTGTCATTAGCCTTGTATATAATCAGGCAGATTCTTAGGGCTATTTATAGTAGATTAGCTGGCTCTTTATTGTACATTAATAGGGTAGCTATCCCTGTAATCACTCTGCCTGATTTACTCCTGCCATGTGCCTTTATAAGCATGGCAAGGTCTCAATAAGAATTCATTCTGAATTTCTCCAATTCCTCTACTTCTTACAGGAACTCGTCCAACGCAGCAGCGTATTTTGAGCACAATTATCTCATCAATTGGACAATGGCATTAAGACGGGCTGAGCAGACATTTCACAAATTGCCTGAAAACATGGAACCTGAAGAAAAGTTCCATTAAAATAGAATCACTCATCGCAGAATAGCTCCTATCCACCAACAGCTGGGAAACCCATGGGATAGAATTGAGCCATCGAATTGTCACCAGTTACATGCCCGAAGGCAAAATTACAATCTCCATGAAGTAAAATGCAATTTTGGTTACAACCATAAATTATCGCACTAAACTCATCAAGTTCTGTTAAAAGGTTGCTGTCCAGCAGGTGGGGGTTGTGTAGGGGGAGGTGGGGGAAGTGACATCTGCATTTGCATCGGCATAGGCATCTGTGATAGAACACCCCTTCTATCACCGCGATCAGCTTGACCTGAAAGATCCCTACCTGGCATTCCTGACTTCATTGAGTTGTCAGGAATGGCCCCAAAACCAGCTTGCAGGAAGGCCATCCCACCACCTCTCTGAGGATCACCTGCACCTTCAGCCATTCCCTGCCCAAGGGGCATCGACTGAAATGGATGACTTCCCATCAACCCCATGGCCCATGGGCGCTGAAGCCCCTCGGGAAAGCTAATAGGACCAGGTGGAGGAGGTTGGACCCCTGACACTGAACCTTGATCCAATCCGGCATCTGGTAGTTGCATCTGGAAAGGAGCACTAAAATATTGCGGATTTCCATCTTGTTGGAGTGGAGGGTAATTGAATGATGTGTTGGGGATTAAAGTTTGATTCATATTCATGGGCATCGTGAAGTTTGGCTGAGGAATTGGGGGGAACATGAACGGTGCATTAGGCATCACTTGCTGCTTGTCTTGAGTACCATGGTCAGATTCTCGGCGAAGTGGAGTTGCCACAGGTGCATGCTCAGGAGTCCAGTTATAGGGCCGGTCAAATCCTTGAGATGGGTTGTTTTCAGGCTGAGTATCCCCTGGTGGGTATGAGTGGCGACCATGGAACGATGGCTGTTTTGCCAGCATAGATGCTCTCATTGGGGTTTGTTCCCTAGACTGGTGGTGGCGAGATCGGTCTTCACGATCTTGCAAGTGAGAACTTGAAGTGGGTGAAACACCTGGCCTTGGAGGAGCACGTGCAGTAGACATTTCAGGCATTGGAGATTGTCTTTGAGTATCCCCCGCAGAAGCATGGGAGATGATAGGAGCATCTGACTCATTACGTTCTTCCTTCTCAGGATTTGTTTGGAGGAGGTGGGCATGGGCTTCAGGTACATGAGACTCGAAATCTGTTTTCTTTAGGAAAGACTTGAGACACATAGGTGCAGCACAGATAAAAATCCCTTCCATCATTTTCACACTCTGAATCTTCTGAATGCGCTCATCACAACTACAGAAATAAGAAAACAAAAGTCAAAATGACGGTCTAGTACCAAGCTGATCTTAACCAAAATGCAGATATCGATGTTAATTTAAGATTTGTCATTCTAAGTATAATATTTCCCTGGCAGGAGGAGGTGGGCATGGGCTTCAGGTATAATATTTGATTATGTGTTCAAGGGGTACAGCAACATGATATAAAGTAAAAGTTCATATCCATTGATGCTAATGATCAGTATATCCCATGGATATATACAGCCTATGAATCACCGATCCTTCATGAAGATGTTGTACCGGTATCGGATACCTATCGGATACCCCGATCCCGGATCGACAAGGATCGGTGAAATTCAGCATAAAAAATTAATTAAAAAAGTTCCGATCCTTCTCCGATACTCCACGATCCTCTCTGATATGTCCAAGCCCATAACACAAAGCCCAAACAAAGGAAAAACCCATTCTAGCCCATCAATCCTAACCCTAAAAATCTCTTTCCCTCGTAGCCCCCTTCTCCTAGTCGTGCAACGCGAACTCTCCAGCAACAACCAGCTCCCGGCACCGTAAATCGCCTAATTATTAGCCTATTTACATTCTTTAATTTTTAATACATATATACTAGCCGTATCGCTGGATTCATGTTTTTGGAAATTTGCGTATCGCCGTATCGCCATACCAGTATCATGTATCGGTGATACACAGTATACAACAATACACCAGGATAGTAGAAAATTAATTGACAATAAAATGCAAAGTATGCCGAAGTTACTAATAGTACTGCACCATTTTAAACATATGCATGTTAATATATCACATGAGCTAATTAGGTGAAACTCCTTCAGTAGAAAAAATAACATCCTAACGAAAGCTACACATATGAATCAACAAAAGCTCAGAGATAATCCACTTTTGCCAGCTCTATCATGTTATGCTGGTAAATCACCGAGATGATGGACACTACCCTAGCATGAACTACCGTTTAAGTCAGTCAATATACCAAGAAGATGAGAATGAGACAGAAGAAAGTTAGGAAAAGATCGGGAATAGAACACTTACAGATAGCAGCTGGAATCACTTCTTGCACAGGTCAAACAGAAAGCATGCTCACAAGGAATCTGAAACAAAAGGAAGGATGTCATCACAATGTTTTATAGCTCAAGTGCTCAACTGTATGTATTAGCAAAAGAAGTAGAAAGTGAATGACCACATACAAGTTGGTCATCAGGCAAGAGGTAAAACCACCATATATATTCGGAGACATAAATATTCAATATTGAAATATCATGACAAAATAGATTATTCTGACCTATTTAAACGCAATAAGTCTGTTACACTTGCTTATGCGCTACTTCAAATAAAAAATAATAATAAGAAACCAACTTGGTATGACTACTTCAAGCATAAAAAGAAAAAAAAAATCTCACTACCAACTGGTACCAAAAGTCCATCTCATGCAAATGGGTGAATAGTAGGTTCAGTATTAAACAGCATCGAGTTAATATCCATCCTACATGCAAACTATTTGCAGTCCCCAAAACCACTAGAAACACTAATATTGTGTCAGAACAACAATATTGCTTCCATCCAATATGGCTTTAAAGTAGGCTAGTAGGCTGTAAGTCTCCCTTGATTGTCACCGTAAGAGCTACTAATCATTACAAGTTTTTGATATTTTGATTCACACGATATCGGTAAATTTCACCAGTCTCAGCTGCCTAAAAACATAATAGGTGTCACAGTGATGACAACAACACAGACGCGCACATCCGGTGCTTCATTTGACGACCTTATAACCAAAAAAAGGCTGATTAGAGAAATTGGTGCCTCTTGTGAGATACACAAGAGTGGTCGCAACTCTGATTTTTTTTCTCTCAACCACAGCGCGAATAGCAAGTGGTCGCAACTCGAGAGAGTACACAAGCATGTGAAGATGCTAGGGTTTAGGGCTCCATACGAGGCGGCCGTAGATGGCGACGGGGAACTCGCAGCGGGAGCAGATGTGGACGCGCTCGCCGAGTGGCCGGCGGGAGCGGCGGCCGATGGTGCGGGTCGCGGCGACGGCGGAGGTCGTGACGGCGCCGAGGCTCTTCGCCACCGGGAGGTCCGCGATCACGAGGTGGTCGGGGCACGCCACCGTCACCCACTCCGGGGCGCCGCCCGCAGCCACCGCCGCGGACTTCGCCGGGGCGCCGCCAGTAGCCCCGGCCGCCCCGCCGGAGGCGGCGGCGCCGGAGTCCGACGAGCCGATCTTGCTCAGCCGGATCTGAAGCATCGCTAGCTTTTTCTTTTGTGGGTTTATTTGCTGGGCTTTTTCCATGTCGACGTGGCGTGTTTGGGCCCGAAGAAGTTCTGTGTATCACTTTTCTAGTGTAAACTATAAAAAAGTTAAGTAATTCAAAGAGTAAATAATTATCATTTATTGTTTATTTATGTTTTAATATTTATATGATTTTTAAATAATGATACATAGAAGTGTACCTTTTGGTTTTTGAGCTGCAGTTTGGCCCGTTTGGATAAGCAGAATGTAAGTTTAAAAAATAGTTTTTATTTTATTTTTCTAAAATACATACTTTTCCGTGTTGACATGGAGACAACTAAATTACAAATTCTGTTCTTTTAGAGTCAAGTAATTTGCGATTCAGCTTTAGGTGTTGATCTTCAGGAGACGGTGTAAATCCATCGATCCAAAGGCATTAAGTCTAGTAGGTACAGACTCTAGTGAAGTCTGATTATAACTAGTTTGTTTCTAATATGACATTTAGAGCTTGTGCATGGGTGAATAGAAAAAGGGAGGTGCTTCTATTATTATTATTATTATTATTATTTAAAAGTTGTATAAATATTAATAAAAGGTGGATGTTGATTATTTACTATTTTGTTTATTTTAAAATTTAGAAAAACTACTAAACGGTATACCGTTCAGTGTTGGACCAATGGTACAACTAGCATGAGGTAGCCGAGCAGCAGCTAGTAGAGCGCGGCGAACGCGGAGATGGACGTAGCCACCACTTGGCGTGGCGATTGTCGGCAGCGCGCCCGCCGGAGGAGTCCGGTTGGAGGATCTGGCTGGCAATGAGCCGCGAGATTCTGCGGGACAAGGCGCGTGACAGCATCTCGCGGGTGGGAGGTGGCGACGAGCACAAGGGCGCGAAGTGCGTGACGGCGAAGAGGGGTCTTGTCGATGGCCGGGTGAGCGTCGGAGACTGCTGAGACAAAGGCCGGGAGCTCGTCCGCAGCCAAAGCGCGTGCAATGGACTCAAGTTTGGCTGCGCCATGGCCTCAGTGTGGTGGTCAGCCCGGAGTCAGAGAGCGCTGGGAGGTCCCTGCGGTGGAGCCCGCCGAGGTTGACGCCGTCGAATTGGACGCGTCGTCGAACGGCGTAATGGGCACGGGCGCCCCTACCGCCGACGGCTGCTGCAGCCGGGAGAAGTAGCCTAGCATCGTGTTGTGCTTACTCTAACGTGAGTGCTTACTTCTTTGTTCTGCTAGCTTAACACACTACAGATGAAAAAGAAGTTGTGCATGATAGATTTATGTGTTTTTATAGAACCTCACAAAACTTCCGAGTGAAACCAATCTGTGAAATCTATACGTAGGCAAAGTTTAACCCGTGCAGGCTAAGTTTCACTGGTGTAGGCGAAGTTTCAATTACAAGGTTCACACGTTGCACACTTAAGTTTCATGATTTTTCATAAGTTAGTTCCACCAAGTTGCATAGTGTTTACATTAAAGTTTCATGATATTTCATAGGCATATTTCACGTTTCATATGAAACACGAATATCAAATTATGTTTGACGAAATTGAAGTATTATGAAACTTATAAGTACATTACAAAATCTGGTAAAATTTAATTGTGAAACAACATGAAATCTATTTATAAAATGTTGTGAAACTCCTAAATCAATTAATGGTTTAAAATATGTTTTGAAACTTGTTGAAACTCATGGGTTGAAACTTGGTGAGACTTAAAATATTCTAAAAACACATGAAACTTCCTGAAATATGAAACTTTTCAAACGTTCTTTTGAAACTTGCCATAACACGCGTGGAACTTACTGAAACTCACCGAAACATGAATAAAACTTGCTGAAACTTCTGAAATATACATGTAATTTGCATAAACTTATCGAAACACGAATGAATATTTGTTAGAAACTTCTTTTGAAATTTGACGAAACATGTATAAAATATAAAACTTATAACTACACTACGAAACCTGGTGAAACTTAACTGTGAAATAACATGATATCTATCTAGACGAAACAATATAAAACCTATGGATATTAAACTTAGCCGTGAAACATGCTATACCGTTAGAATCAATTTCAATAGTGTAGCGTGCAGGAGTACCACTCTTTAAAATTTGTATAAGTTACATTAAGAAAAAAAATTTGAAATAAAGGGCAAGAGCTCTGCCATGCATTAAAAAAAAGGAGTTTGAAGGATTAACAAGACTCCAGATACGTCGGGCGAGACATCCCAAAAAATGAAAAACACATCCACACACGAGAGTAGCTGCTCTTGAAGGCAAGACTTTACGTATGTAAAGAGTCCTGCCTTGAGTCACCTACTCCCCGTCGTTCTCTAACGCCATCCTTCAGGAATTTACGTCCTGAATGATATGAGTAAAGACTGTATCTGTGGAACGATACTTATTGTTGAAGATTCTCGCGTTCCTTTCCTTCCATAGATTCCATAGAGTGTAGATTATCATACCATCCACTTGCTTGCGCTCTGGAGTAATCACTTTCATAGGAATGATATGCCACCACTGTGAGACCGATAGCAGGCAGAAACTAGCTGCATCTATGAGAAGATCTATATCCATACCTGATTCGCAAATAGGCAATGAAGAAACGCTGCTCATAGAAAAATAAACAAAACTTGTTACTCCTTACGAATAAAATGACGAAGATTACGCGAAACCCTCATCCAGCAGAAATCCTAGTGTCTTTCCAGTTGAATTACCAATAGGTAGCGATTTATTTCCTTTTAACTCTGAAAAAAGAGAGGTTTTGCTAATGTTTAACTGACTGTTATTTTTTTAAAATAAAAAAGTCAAAGTTTGTGGCCATTAGATGTGCCTACAGATATCGAGGCTCCGGCTGCTGAGGCTGATCTGATGGACGAAATCATACCTATATTAAATATAGCAAGTTTTACGCCTATTCAACTATTTGAGCCGAGCCACGTACGCCGACTCGTCTCGTTTTTTTGCATTTAAGTTCCTCATAAAATACGTAATTACGTGTAGATCCTTCTTACGTGTTTTTACAAAAAAGACCTTCTTGTTCAGAAAAATCGCGAATCTTTCGTGAAAGAATAAATACCGCAAAAAGAACGTAGTTACGTTCGGGTCATTCCAGCTATTTTGCGCGAAAAGAACCTTTCGATTTAGAGCCTAATTTTTTTTCCTAGAAGACCCTCGAGGCTTCTTTCGTTTGTTTTTTGATGTCTCATTTCTTACGGAAAGGCACTCCAATTTTTGCATGGACCCTTCGGAGTTTCTGGAATTTATTTTTAACACGTAGTTACAGAGAGGCACTCCAATTTTTGCATGAATCCTTAAGAGCTTCTGGAATTTATTTTTTAGCACGTCGATTCTCCAGACATTTGCTCGAAACTTTTGAAAATTATATATTTATCTATTTTTCCCTATTAGTCCCCAAAACTCAAGTGATTTTTTTTCTTGACTTGAACGGTCGGCGCGGTGTGGCGCGGCGTGCGCCGCGCCAACGTGTCTAGTTGTTACTTATCCCAAACAAAAACTCAAGCATCTGACGTACAGACAGCCCAAAAATTAAAAACTTAAACTAACAAAGTAGAAATCGCGAGTTCATAATCTCACCAGTAATTCCATGGCAAATCTCTTCTCCTGCCATACACATATATAACAAACCTCATATGTATAGAATGAGAGATGCGAGTAGCAACTAGCAAGGCCATCTCCCAGTGGTGCACTGCTGCCTGGTGCATTGTCGCTTGCAGCGGAGGAAAACTCAGCTTCACCCGCTGCACCCGACTCCATTTGAAGCCCTCCTTGTCGTGTTATCTGGACACACGGTTCCGTAATTTTTATTTGCCGTGTCGATGCGTATCCTCGTGTCGATGTGAGACGAACACTCGTTGATATGAATCGGACATCCTTAACAATGTCCTAAGTGAAGGAGGAAGAGACTAGATGGAAAAAAGCTGTGTTGGTAGGACATCTTCTGTCGTGACCATAGCTAGCTAGGAAAAACAAAGGTGGAGAAAGACCAGGGAAAAAAAAGAAGGAATAGCTATACTCTTTCTTTGCCGTGGTTTGTCATGGCTTTAGTGGAGAAGGAAGAACAAAAGAGAGTAATGCTTCGAAAGAAAGAAATAATGGAGATAAAAATGTTAGGATAGGAACATACTCATATGGGTTTGTAAGAGAAAAGTACTATCTTTGTTTTGTTTATTGCTTTTCATTCTCATGTGTGACAAGCTGACAACAGTAAATTATAAAGGTAAGAAGTGGATCTTATATTCTAAATATAGGTCTTTTGTGTATCAAATCCTTTAACTTCAGTGATAAGAGGCTATTTAAGCGTTTATTAGTATTATTTATAATAGAAAATAAATATATTTATTTATTTTTAGTATTATATTAATATATAATAGTTGAATCCTCGAATACTATGTTTTAAGTCTCCTGAATCAAATATCCAAATCCGAGTTAGATTTCAATTCTCCTGTCCGTCTCCAGGTAACACCAGCTCTTGCTGCTGCATGCGACCAGATTTTTGTTTCATATGGAGGCCCTGTTTGTCTCAGTTTCTACACAACTTCTGTTTTTTTTTTAAAAAAAAAACGGATTGTTTGCCAAACTAGATGATTTTAGACAGCTTATCCCATAATCGAAGGCTGCCCTCTATATAGAATTCTTGCCGATTCTCGCCAGCCTGGTCTAGAACTTAGAAGTTGAAACCAGCCCGGCTTAATTTTCCTACAATCAAAAACAGTTTCTCTTATAATCTAAAATTCATAATCTAGAAGCTGAAATGAACTGTGTCGGAGAATGTTTTCGTCTCTTACCAAAACACATCTCCATTGTTTCTTCTTCCGTTGCTTTTCCTTTCGTTGTGCCCATTGATTCAATCACAACAACTTGGCTTTTCTGTTGAGTTCTCCCATGCAATTAATGGATGGATACCTCCAAGTCTCCAACAAGTTGATGGTGCCTGTTCAGCCTTCGCCTTCCTTCTTTTTCTCCCTGTAGTCTGTAGACACTACATTTCAGTGTCATCTTGTTGCAGTAATTTGCACTGTTTATTTTGTCGTGCGCAAGCACAAAAGCACCGCTTCAAATTGAATTCCAGAATGCCGTGAAGGATAGGGAACCTCACCTCACCTCACCTGCCTTACCTTCTTAATGCAGCCAAGTACTACAAGATCCAAGTTCCAGCACCTAATAATCTTTTGGCCATCGCATAGCTTCTTGGATTGGCTCAGTCATGGTGGAAATATCTACTTGCAAGATATTTCATGCGCACTGTTCACAACAAATATCGTAGATTTCTGGGCAAATATCTATGCTTCTTCCATTAAACTGAGCCTGCCTGAATTCCTGTGTCTGCTGCAGTGTTGCACTACAATGGCTGCAGCAACTGGATAACAATGGCTGGCTTGTATCAAGTTATTGCTACTGCTCACGGCATTAACTTCTACATGTGATCCACACAGCAAGCATTAGTTCATGCTGCTGCCAACTTACCTACCCTTGCATTAAGGAGAGATCAGATCGGGATCAGCCATGACCCTCTTAAGCTACACTAGTATCTTTCCTATTCCTCCCATGTCCCAGCTACACAAAACTTAAAGCTGCATATTATATTAACGAGAGCTTTTGGACCCATTTTTTTGGGAAGAAACCTCACAAGACAACCTCAAGACCACCAAACAAAAACACACACCACTATTAGAAGATACATAGTGGGTTTGCAGGCAGCGAAAAATTTTACGTTGTATTATACTAGTAGTATATAATGGGTAGTAGAAATCAGATCTAACTGTTGATTTATTAAACGTATCTCTACTACTATAGGAAGTATAAATAAATTCTAGCTATCTGATCCATTGGATCGAAAAGAATGTATGGTTCATATTGAATTTAGTGTACTGTAAATAAACTCTAAAGAACAGCTTGTTACTGTTAGTGATAAACACTGCTTGAGTTCTTCTTAGCAGGCCATTGCCGCTAGTTAGGTTCAGGTTAATAATGGATTATGATACTAGCAAATAGTTTGCTCTTTAATCGCCATAAATATCATATGCCCTTTCTTGGGCTGTTCTTGTCCAAACTATATACAGTGTGCTGCCCTGACAAGATCCCCAGGAAATCTTCAGTACCTCGCTGTCATTTGCATTGGGTTGTCATTTATAGCACTATTGTTTGACAACCCACTGCTGCAGGATGCAATCTTAATAGCTCGAGGAGAGTCTACCTCTCTCTCTTGGCACCATCAGATTGTTCACCACAAAAGGAGCACAGGTTATGGATCATATATTCTCCTGGCGAAGTTCTCATCCTACCAATAAGTGCCAATCTGCATACTACTATTGTAAAAAAAGTAAAAGAAAGAAAGTTAGAACAAAGTAGAATAAAGCTTGCATTCAGCTGCTGATATACACCTTAGTATGTCAAAAGAACACAAGAAGACAGCTTAAGCAGTGCTAGTACTATAACACACATTCACTCATTTCATATCCGACTATTTTCAGTTTAGTTTTAGCCTTTTCTGTTCGCCCTTCTTCAGTTCAGGCCATGTTTCACGGATGATCAGCCGGTAGGTTTGCTGCGTCGACGACGTACCCGCGGAGCGACGGCGTCCGGATCGCGAGCTCCGCCCTGCGCTGCCGCTTATGCTGCACCTTCCTCCTCGCGATGTAGCCGCGCACCCACGGCGTAACGTCCTCGCTGACCTTGATCATGGCGAAGAAGAGCAGGCGGTAGATGATGGTCATGCTGAAGAGCACGGCCAGGTCGAGCCACTTGGACCGGTTCACGTCGATCTGGAACACGTTCTCGAGGATGTACTCCCCGGGGATCTTCGGGAGCTCGTCGTCCTGGTTGTCAAAGATCAGGCCCTTCAGGTCGTTCTGGTACTGTCCCTGCAAGATCAAGAAATGTTCGCCACGTCGCGACGCATTAGTTTGTTCTTTTCTTTGTAGAGAATCCGATGTGATTTGAGTTCTGTGATAGCTTCTTTAGAATGTGTTACCTGCAATGCCCAGTAGTGGAAACTGACGTATGACATGGGGTACCTCCAGAACGGCTTAGGGATGTCATGTGGAAGCCGAAAGTATCCTGATACCAGCATGAATATTCCCTGTCCATTTCCAACATTTGTTTCTCAATAAATTTCGTGTGTCGTATAAACATCGGCATTATGATGTGCAGCTCCATCTAGTGTCGAAACTAATCCCAGTTTGGATGCATTGCGTGCTTCGAATTGTGTCTGACAGATGGTGGATGGGATCACGTGGTTGGGGTGTTACCTGAATCCCTGCCCCGATGATGATACCCATTAGGAAGTTGGGGATGACACTGGCAATGGCCATCATCAAGCTCTCGACGACCGTGACACTGGCGTAGAGGCAGAGGACGAAGAAAAGGTAGTGAGTGAAGCCCGGGTGGAGGCGCACCATGAAGTAGCACAGCGTCCCCGATATGAAGGTTATCAAGATCAAGAATGGCATCGCCGAGAGCGTGTTGCTGATGACAAATACCAGCACGCCGTAGTGACCGTTGAGCCTTTCCCTTTGGAACACCTGGAAAAGATCAGTGAGCAAAGTTACAATCTGAAGAGCTTCTTTGATCTGATTTGATGCTTCAGCCGTTCGTTCCACGAACCTTCATGTCTTCCACAAAAGATGGGAATCCTCCAATTGACATGAATGTGACGAAGCCAAAGACGAAAGAAGCGCACGCGCCCCTTGCCTAATAGTTTTCACAGCTTTGTCAGATCATCAAACTTAACATCGGGTATTCAGTTCAGGATAACTAGATACTTCCGGTGCCTAAATTCTATCTGAAGAGAACTTTCAGTATCAAATAAAGAAATAAATTTTACCAGAATGGAGTTGTATCCAGTGCCAACGTTCAGGTAGATAGTCCCAATGCAGATGGTCACAACAATGTAGATGACAAGCCTCAGCCAGTAATACCCAAAGTCCCTCGACATGTTAATGAACGATCGCTTCGTGAGAGTGAAAGCCTGCATCCCAAAGCTAGCTTGGCTCCCTCCTGAATCCAGCACTGTTCCTTTCTGCAATGGCAAACAACATGAATCCTCTTAGTTCCATTGCAATGATCTAGCTGAGGTTGAATTGTCAGAAATCGCTGAAGAAATGAAGTACTTACAACCCGTGCTATCTCATCTACTTTCTGCCGCGCAGTGAAGTAGTACTGCGACTGCTGGTAGTAGCTGACCAGCCTTCTGATTGCCTCCGAAGTTGTGATTCGCTCGAGCGGATCGTCAGACCTTTCAAACTATGTATGCGAAAGGAGAGCAAATTTCAGTCGAGGCATGTGCCAATAAGCTACAGTAAGCTGACTGTATTCTGAAACTTACTCTCGTCTTCATTGATCCTTTCAGAGTGGCCTTCACCTTGTCGAAGTCTGCGTTCATGCATCTGAGGAAATGATCCGATGGATTGCGCAACGCCGGGCATGGGAAGCCAGCTTGGGCAAAGAACTGCAAAATGCATAAGACAGTAGAGGATGCAGAGACCCCCATTTGCATTGCAGAAACACAGATAAAGAGATGTCCAAACTCAGATATACTACCTCACAAGCCTCAGAAGCCTGCCCAAAGTATACTGTTTTGCCACCTGAAAGAAGATACAGACGATCGAAAAGCTCGAAGACCTCACTGCTCGGCTGATGGATCGACGCGATGACAGTCCGACCATCCCTTGCCAGCCCGCGCAGTGTCTGCGTCACGAAGAACGCTGAAGCACTGCACAGTTGTGTGGCACATCAGTTACTTGGACACACGATAGCAACCGGAACTCTTACAATAACACGCATGGCGACACGCTTCAGTTAACTTCTTCTGAAAGTTACGTGACGACTTGAATACTACATGCTGAACCTAGCTAAGTACAAGCTGTTCACATCAGATATTCAGATTTCAGCTAGATTACTCTTGAACTTGCGTGAGCAAGGAAGGTGAACTAGCTTTTTTCTTTTCAATAGCTGGGAAAGTTCTCTTAAGCATGAGTTTGCCCTGGTTATGCATAAGGCAAAACAAAGTTATAAACCTTCTACTGAGAATTGGCTTGATAACCTCCCATAATATTTTTAATTTTTCTTTGTAATCCTTATAATTTATTACTCCCTCCAATCACAAATAGTCGTCATTTTGGACAGTGACACGGTCTCAAAAACATAGTTTTGACCACTAATTTCTATTATAATATATTTATAAAAACCAATAAAATTATAATACCATGAAAGCACTTTTCAAAACAAATATAAACATATGATTTTCTTGTATCCAATTTAAATATTTAAAAAAGGTATTGCTAATCAAAGTTTTAAAATTTTAACGGTTCCTATGCCCAAAACGATAACTATTTATGATCGGAGGGAGTAACATATTTATATACAGTAGGGTCCTTTCCTACTCTTGTCCTTAAAAAATAACTTTTTCCTTGATCTAGTAATGCAAGAAATGTATTACAAACAACCAAACTAAGACTAAGACTAAGACTGAAGTGTTGAAATGCCTACCTGTCAAGACCACTGGTGGGCTCATCCAGGAAGAGCAGCCTAGGCCTCATCAGTATCTCCAGGGCAATGCTGACCCTCCTCTTCTCGCCACCACTGACCCCCCTCAGGTGCCAGTTGCCGATGACCGTGTCGGCGCAGTCCTGCAGCCCCATCTCAACGATTGTGCCCTCGACCAGGGCACGCTTCTCCTCCCTGGGCATATTGTCAGGGAGGCGAAGGCGCGCCGAGTATGAGATGGTCTCCCTCACCGTCAGTGTGCCGATCAAGTTGTCATCTTGCGTCACATAGGCCTGAGAATATATATACAAAATTGTGATAGTCACTTTCAGTACCAAGATGGGAATTTGTTGCGTGATCATGAGATTATGATAATAGATGAAATGGTCAAATCAATGCGCCCGAAACCGAACACCGATAACCAAATTGAAATCCATTCCTCTGGGATCATGCTAGCTTCTCAAGAGATCATGAGTTTTTTATGAGCAAGCTCCTGAAAAAACTGTTGAACCACAATATCCAACTAACTGCTTCCGAATCCCCTTTTCAGGGAGAAAAAATGCTCCTTGTTTCCTTACAAACCAGTGGGTGTTAAATCCATCACCAAACACATACCCAAAAGAAGATGACCAATCCAAAAACAGGCGGGAAGTAATTCAGTCGGATCTCCCAATCTTGACCATAAACTACTAATATATCTCCCAACTGGAGTAGAATAAGTGCGCAATTAAGGAGATAAACCTCCAAAATGGTGTAGCATCTGCTTAAATGGCCAGATGCAGCTATGCAAAAAGAAAGCCAAAAGGCAGCAAGGCTCCAAATCCTGGCACGTGAGAAACGACCCCTTTCTTTCTCCTTATGAATATGGTTGCTCAGGTAGTAGTAGCAGATGGCTAGTACACTATGAACTAGCCGGTACTTTGTTATATGCCCAAATCCATTCAGCACATACTTAATTACACAAAGATCTTTCTTTTTTTTTAAAAAATAGACATAGAACTCTTCTTTTTTAAGAAAAAAAAACAAAATGTTGCACGTTTCATTTTACAATTTTCATCGAGATAACTAGAGCTAGTGCACTGCAGAAACACCACAAATTAAATGCACCATTTAAAGGTGTAAAATGCACAAATCTCGATAAAACTAAAGCATGAGCAGTTAACTAGAGCTAATCAGAGACACCACAAATTAAATGCACCATTTAAAGGTGTAAAATGCACAAATCTCGATAAAAGTAAAGGATGAACAGTTCGTGTTGTTCTAACAAAGAAAAATTGATAAATTAGCGTTAAGAGAGGGGGCTAAAAATAAGATTAACACATGCAGTGACAACTGATCACAAGGACGGCGCGGCGACGAGCTCATGAGAAAGGTACGTACCGCGGCGCCGAAGGAGAGATTGGCCTTGCGGCCGTTGAGGAGGATGGTCCCGGAGAGGAAGGCGTTGGAGGCGAGGCGGCCGGCGAGGGCATCGAGTAGCGTGGACTTGCCGGAGCCGGAGGGCCCCATGAGGGCGGTGATGGTGCCCGGCTCGGCGTGGCCCGTGAGGCCCTCGAGCACGGTCTGCGTGTCGCCGCTGCCGAGCGCCACGGTGACGGTGAGGTCCCGCCACGCCAGCCGCGCTGACACGTCCCCGAGGAACTCCGCCGCCGCCTTCTCCCGCCACAGCGTCTCGCTCAGCGGGCTCAGCACCGCTGCCGCTGCCGCGACCGCCGCCGCCCTCACCCCCGCCGCCTTCCCCCCGTCCTCCAGCCCCGCCTTCACCAGCCCCGCCTCCACGGCCGCCTGCTTCTTCATCGCCTCAGATCACCCCCACGACCTCGATCGATCTCTCCCAGCAGAGCAGCTAGCTAGCTAGCTAGACCGAGCAAGGCGGGGGGTTTCCGCGTTTCTTGCCAACAAGAAGGGCACTCCTCCCGCGCAGCTACGTGCGTCGGCTGGCACACACCATGCGAGAAGGGTGGTGTTTCTTGCTTGCTTTGGGTGTGTGAGGTGTTGTGTGTGCGCTTGCGGTGGCGAGTTTTATGAGCGAGAAGGGAAGGAGGGGAGGGGTGGGGTGGATGCGAGGGAGTTAATGGAGGGAAGCTATGAAGGGTGGCAGGGTTTGACCTACGGTCAATCAAGGGATCAGGGGCGGCCAGCAATGGCCTGCGTCAAATTTCGGCACTCACCGGTGATTTCAGAAATTTGGGTGTAATTTCGAGACGGGTCCGTGGGTAGAAAATTTTGAATATTTTGACAAATTTCGGCTAAAATTTGATCAACATTCTAATTTTTAGATAAAATTCTAATGAACTCACCAAAATATAACCGAGATAAGTGCATTTTGGAACCTACCGAGAGAACCCAATTGCGCCAAACGAAATTCGGATGAAGAGGCCTTGCGCAGGCAGTGGCTGCTTGGTGTGAGCTGCTAGCACAAGAGGTGTAGAGACATGCAGTGCAGCGCAGCGCATGCAGCAAGGGTGCCAAACCGCCATGTTATGTATGCACGCACACACGTGGTTAGGGTGGCATTTTTGCAATTCTCCCAATATATTTCAACTTTGTATTCTCTGAAAGCTGATTCTAGATTATGATTGTAGAGAAACCGATTCTTCAAAAGCTAAAATCTAAAAACACTTATGAAGTGGATTGTGGATTCTAGTGTATATGAGTGAGCTGGATTGTGAGAATCGGATTTTAGAATCAGGCTATTTGCTTTTTGTTCTGCTTTTAGGGCTAAAATCCAGAATCAAAAACTAAAACAAACGGGCTTTTTTTTTTGTGAGCAAGTTACTAGTGGAATGGTATAGAGTCGAATTTTTTTCCTGAGGAATTGCGAATGAGATAACCTTCTAGAAAATAGATTTAATTTGTAGCATGTCTGAGCTAGGCCCTGCTTGAGGGGGTTGTTTGAGATTATGTTTAAAAGTAGGCATGCGAGTTGAGGTTATTTCAGAGGTAGATTTCTTTGAGCCATATATAGATGAAAGTTTCATGTTGGATTGATGCACAAAAACTTTTTTTTAGAGAGAGATGTTGTATATAAAGTGAAATCAGCGGCGAAAAATTCTACCAAAAAAAATCAGTGGCAAAAATATGAAATGTGGTGGTATTGCCTAAATGCCAAGGGATTGCATCCTCCCAAACAAACGGATGCTCTTTAGTATGAGTTATGTGTACATATTACAATCAATCCGCATCTCTGATCAAAGGGGAGAAGTTAGACCTCTTATCATTAACCGGCGTCTTAGATAAATCCTCTGCTGAAACTAATTCATGCTCGTAACTAAGAATCATTTATCTACGGTGAAATCAAACATGTTGCATGTTGGGTCGAGACCAAACATGCCTCACAGAAGAGTAACCTCTCGAAGTGACCATCGATTCCAACTCAGAAATGCATGTTTTTCTAACAATGTACTGCTCCCATGAAAGACGCCCTCAAATTATTGTTGGTGTGTGTTGTGTGTGTATATATATGCTATTCTACATCTACGTGTAAAATAGCTTATTTTAAGCGCTAGCCAGTATTGTAGTCCGACTGAGCCCACGCATGGCATTAATTAGTGTGAACCCAAACCCGTTCATGCAGGTGTAAATCATTGACCTGAATGCGAATCGTTGCTTGACTGTATGGTTGATCGCTGGTTATGCATGCATGCACGCGGCACATGATTAATTGTGTAATTAAAGTTTACTCTACATATAGTAAATAGATATGTTGAGACAGTATTGTTACATGTTTGAAATAGTAATCGAGTCAGTATTTAATGCTATTTGCCGCTTTTTCCTCAGATGTTAGAGAGCATAATAGATTTTACTATCTATATCAATAGATTGTACTATCCATAGTAATAGTTTTTACTATCAATTTATATAGAGTTTAGTGGCGATAATTATATCACTATATGTATGTCGTTGTCAACAAGCCAATGGTGAAAACTAATCGTAAATCTGAGTAGTCAATAAAAGATATAGCTAAATAAAAGGTAACAAGATTCACCTACAAACTAGGGACATATTTTCTAGTCGGTTAGGCTTCTGCGCATTTCTAGTTTGAACATGGATTTTTCCTTTGATTTAGCTATAGCTTTCAAATGAGATTGATTTTTGTTTTCAAATTTTATACGGTTGCAGAATCTCACCTCTATTATGTATGGTAATGTTTTGATATTTTTTTAAAACTTGTACATATATTTTTTACAGATTTTATATGATAAAAGTGGTTTACTACCAAATGAAAACTAAATTACTGATATGTGCAAGATTTTACTGCACATAACATTTTACGAATAGTTCTCATTTGATTTTATCATCTATATATTACAGTAACATTTACTTTCATCCATATAAAAATTTACTTGCAGCTGGACTTTGTTCCTGAGCCCGCATGCAAAACAGAAGCGGTAGTAGCTTGATGCGTGCAGGCTCAGTTATGGTTAAAAGCAGATGCCGAAGCACGCATGGAAATTTTTATATGGATGCAAAACTTCACGCATGCAGATTTGTTCCTGAGCACACATGCAAAACTTCACGCCGAAGCGATTGCTGATCAGCAAGCTCAGTAGCATATAGTTATGTAGTGGACAGAAGCAGACGCGAAGGACTAAATCTATATATATGTAATAGCAAAATGAATTATTGCCCATAGATTTTATTGTCATACAATGGGTTCGCCAGTAAAAAAAACCATATCGTGGGTTCAACTAGTAATGTGTTTTAGTAGTAAATTGATGTTCATACAGTAGTAAATTGATGTTTTATTTGATAGTAAAATTTGATTTATGTGGTATTAGTGAGACTTATATGATATTGTTTCTCTCGTCATCAGTAATCTACCGGTAAAATTCGTTCGCCAATCAGAGCTGTGAATACAAAGTTATGGCTAAAAGAAAGAAAAAACATATTCGTGTACAAACTAGTAAATGCATTATCTAGTTAGTTGAACATGTCCTGTTTCAATTAGTAATGCGTTTTCACTAGTAATTAAATTGAGGTTCATACAGTAGTAATTTGATGTTTTATTTGGTAGTAAAATTTGATTTATGCGATGTTTATTAGTGAGACTTATATCATATTGTTCCTCTCGTCGTCAGTAATCTACTGGTGAAATTCGTTCGTCAATCGGAGCTACAAACACAAAGTTATGGTTAAAATAAAAAAAACATATTCATGTACAAACTAGTAAATGCATTATCTAGTCAGTTGGCCATGTTCTGTTTCAACTAGTAGTGTGTTTTTAATAGTAAATTGATGTTCATACAGTAGTAAATTGATGTTTTATTTGATAGTAAAATTTGATTTATGTGACGTTTATTAGTGAAACTTATATCATATTGTTTCTCTCGTCGTCAGTAATCTACTGATGAAATTAGTTCGCCAATCGGAGCTATCAATAAAAAAGATATGGTTGAAACAAAGTAAAAACATTTCAAGTACAAAATAGAAAATGTGTTCTCAGCGCGTTCTGATTTGTCTAGTCAGTACGTGTTCTTGTTAATATACACATTAGCTTTTTTATTATGAAATATGATACAGATTATTACCGAATTCTATAGCTGCGCATACTTGGTAGTTTTGGGTTGTACGTTGCCGACCGGTTCGTTGTACGTTTTGGCTAGCGCGTGGAATAACTTATTAGCGCAACCGTATATATATACATATATATGTGTGTATAACAGATGGGCCATTTGAGAAGACATGGCTACATATTATATTATATTATATGGGCCATTTGAGAAGACATGGCTATACCGGTGTTATATACGTGTGATTCCATAGATCCATTTAGGGTCTGTTTGATAGAACTCCAGATTTTAGCTTCTTTTGAAATCTAAAACTTGTAGGCTAAAATAAAGTGAATTAAGTTTATATTTTTGGTCTAAAATGTAAACAAGATGATCTATCTAAACACTCTTAATGTACTCATAGCTTCAGCTTCACGAATCTGGTGAAACTAGAATTTTCAGCTTCATCAGATTCATGAATCTAGAAAAGTTAAATCTCTGCCAAACACACCCTTAGTAAAATAGTGTTGGTACGCGTAGCATTGCTCGATCGGTACAGGTAGGTACGTATTGATCTAAACTACACCTACACTACCAGTGGGAAGATGAAGCATGGCAAATTGGCAAGTGGGGTTCTTACCTCTGACCAGTGGCGGATGCATGTATGCGTATATGCTATGGATTCAGGATTGTATCTCCCAGACAGGTGCAGATGCAGCCCAAGCAAGCAGGGCCTCGATTGCATTGAAGTTGGCAGGTGGGCGTTGGAGGCCATGCATTCAGTGCGGACGAAGAAACCTACCATTTCTGGTTAATCTAATTTGGACTGAATTTTTTTAAAATAATTCCAACATTAATACATGGATTTAAAAATTTGAAAGAATAATACACCATAGCCAAACTGTTTGGCGAAATAGCTATTTTCGTTAATTGGTTCGGCGAAAATACGTTAATCCGCGTTTAGGAAGCGATTCAAACCGAAATCACCTAGATCAACCTATTTTCGCCACACCATTTGACAAAAATAGTCGTCGCCAAACGGTGTGGCGAAAATAGCGAAAATAAGTGCCTACTGCTTCGTCCAGCGTAAGAATCGAGCGCGTTTGGCTGAAGAAAAAAGAAGCGGAGTGAGCTCGGGCGACCGGCGAAAAGAGGAGAGAGTGAGAGGAAAAGAAAAGGGGGAGGGAGAAGGAGAGGAAGAGAGGGATAGGGAGAAAGAGAGAGTTCAGAAGGGACAGAGAGTGCGGGAGAGAGGGGGGAGCGCTCGGGAGAGGAGAGAGAGAGAGGAAGAGAGAGAGGAGGGAGGAAGAAGGAAAAAAGACAGGAAAAGAGGTAAAATCATCATTTTGTAATTTTGTTATTGAATTTTTATGGTGAATATTAGTTTAGTCAAATATTAGATATTGATGCTGTCGGTGTATTTCAACTGACAGGCCCAAGTCTACAGACCGGGTTTGGTTCGATAGGGGGGTGTCTTTGGTAGCCGGCGAACCCTAACAGATGGAAACCCCAGCACCTCTCACACTAACGAGCTCTAGAGTCTAAAATCCAGATGAACACACAATTTTACCCAGGTTTAGGCCCCCATGAAGAAGGGTAACAGCCTTACTTCTTGCTTGATTTTGGATTCAGTGTTTTGGGCTTGGTTACAGAGCTTGTTGGTAACCAGCTCTTCTGTTGAGTCTACCTTCTCCTTTCTCCTCTTTTCCCCTCCTTTCTCCTCCAGTGCCCTTATATACACGGGCTTACACCAGTCAGATAGAGGAGGGATATCATCATGTTTATCTTACATGCATTTATTACACCTTTATGCGCTGTCCCGTTCCTTCGGCGCTAATTAATGCCAGCGCATGCCTTCGCTCGGTTCTTCCGGAATGTGACCTCTCTGTGACAGGTAGGTGAGAGGTGTCAGAGGGATGGGCTTGTAGCAGAATTCCTTGGGACCGACATGCATGGTACAGCAGGCCTGTCTCTGACACGGTACGGCGGCGAAGGAAACTTCAAGATGAAGCCACCGCATCCCACCCTTTTGCATGGCGGTGGAGCAAACGAGGTGTGCTCGCCGCATGCCACGTGGGTGGCGCTGGCGGCGGCGTGGTCGCCCACTGCTTCGCCCGTAGCGCCGCGTGGACCGACACTCGGCGGGCGGCGTGCCGCCAACCGCCCGCCGAGCCGCCACGTGGGTCGGCGCGGCGGCGAGGCGTGGTCGCCCACTCGCCGCCGCGCGCCGTGGACCAACACGGCGGCTGGCGTGCTTTCGCCAACCGCCGCCAAAGCCGCCACGTGGGCGGACGTCGAGGCGGCGAGGCGTGGTCGCCCTGCCGCTTCGCCGCGCAGCGCCACGTGGTCGACGCTCGTAGGCGGGTGTAAACACCCACACTTTGTCAAAGCGCCACGTAGGCCACGACGCTTTGTGCGGCGAAGAGGGTACCGGTGTATAATCGCCGACAAGAGCCGGGCCCCCAAAACGCACATCGAGTCTTTCAAAATCCTTACATTAAATGCGGTGCATTCTTGGATGGGGCCACCACTCATCAGGATGCGACCGCCTCGATTCCTTCCCACATCCATTGATTTTTCTTGGGACCCGAAACGGCGCACGACCTTGTCCTTTCGTGAACCGTCTGTGCGTGTGGGGGATACATACAGATCCATCCGCACCAGGCAGTTCACGCTTTTAGCACTCTTTGCAAACTTTGTCTTCCTCCTCTAAGCTTTTCCTGTCCCTTGTCACTTTTGCTTCCATGGCTCCTCCTGCTTCGCCTTCCATTCCTCCTTCCAGTGTAGATTCCTACACAGTAGGGAGGCTTCACACAATCGTATCGGAGGGCCCTCTCTTCTTTCGGGCTGGGACCCCCACGCCACAGTGCCCCGCCGACGAGATCATCATCACCGTATGGGGCATCATGGCGGGCTTGGTACCGCCTTTCTCCGATTTTTTCCTCACCGTCCTCCACTTCTATGAAATCAATCATCTTCACCTCACTCCCAACTCCATTCTTTTTCTCGCCATCTTCGCACACCTCTGCGAAATGTTCTTGGGGGTGATGCCAAACCTCCCCCTCTTTCGCTACTTTTTCCTTTGCCGCGCCTCCTCCGACGGCGAACTTCTGGGGAGCTGTCATTTTCGTCTTCGGGACGGGATGGCTGCTCGCTACCTCCCCTTCCAGCCCAGGTCAAATTGGAGGGCCTGGCGCACTGAATGGCTGTACGTCAATGACGACAGCGGCATTGATGTCTGGGGTGCCAGCTGGACGGGTGATCATCGAGAATCGAACTCGCCCGTCGAAGAGACGGCAGAGATCCGGGCAATGGCGACCCGCATTATCAATTTGCAGAGCGCCGGTTTAACTGGGGCAATGGTCGTTAGGGATTTTGTATCCCGAAGACTTAGCCCCCTTCGCCGCCAGATTCGCCCGATGGCATAATACCTGCGGCAGCGACATCACCCGCACCTTTCCCGGCCGTAAGTCTTCATCTTTTTCTTTTTATGCTCCTTCCGTATTGCTCCCTACCAACCGGCAATCTTTTTCTAACTTTGGCCAGGCGCGGGAAACTTGGATGGGCCACGCATCTCCACGTGGCTCTCTGGACTCATGCCGCCGGTTCCAACTGATTTGGACTTCCCTTCATCGGCACGGCCACTCGCCGACTTGGAGTCTGCGGAGCGCCTGAGGATCGTCAGGTTGTTGCCGCCAATGGACTCCACCGACCTCGCTTCGTGCCACATCGCGCTACCGACGATCGGGACGCACTCTCCTCCACCGTCGGCGGCGTAAGCGGCCACTTGTTCCGGACGCTTAAGCCGGACGCTGAAGAAGACCAGCCGGCGAAATCTCTGCCGCCACGGTGCAAAGGTGGCGGTGACTTCACAGGCGGCAGCACTAACCGCTAATCGCAAAGACCGACCGCACGGCGCCACCACCATGGCGCCAAGTACCTCCACCTCCCGGCCACGCACCGCCGCCACCAGCGTCACCACAACGAAAGCGCCAACTCCAACAACCATGGAGCCAGCTGCTACGGCGCCGGCCCCCTCTCCGACTCCTCCTGTGGCGCCGATTTCGCCTTCCGCGACACCACCATCTTCCGCAGCGGGGACCCCCGCCGCCACTCGACAAGGCGGGCTGGAGGTCCCCAAAGCGCGACTTGAGGGCGACGCCAAGGCGGCCCTCAGATGCTCTCAGGAGCAGACGCCACCCGCGCCTGCAGCGGAGGCTTCCGCCCAGACGCCGCCAACCGCCACTACCACGGGAACTGGGGCAGGCGGCCCCGACGCCGGTGTACCTCGCCAACTCGCTTCCCGGACCATCGCCACCCCCGCTGAACGCTCCGCTGAGCTCTTCGCCGAGCTCAGCAACTTACACAGCTCGCTCGGCACACTCCTTGCCACGGCCGCCGGGCATGGGGCCCGGACGGCAAGGCAACTGACAGGGGCCATTGATGAAATTTGGCGGGAGCGGAAAGGTCGATCTACGGTGGCGAGAAAGGACCACCGCGACCGCCCAGTCGCCATGCAAAGAACGGGAGAAGGGTCGAGGCGCGCAGAGGACCTCGAGTATGAGGTGACCGCCAGCGCAATCTCGCCGCCATGCTCAAGAGAGCTTTCAACAAGCATCAAAGATGCTCAAACCTTTGGGCATGGTCTTTGAGACGCCTCAAGACATCGCCTGCAAGACGCCCACGCGACCAACCAGCCGCGGAGGCGCCCGGGATTGCCACGCCTCGCCGCACGCTTCGGCCAGGGAGGGCAAGAGGTTCTTGTGATGACCGCCACCTTCGTCTTGGCTTGTTGGGCCACCGCGATGCTTTTGGACCCGATGGCGGCGATGGAGACCGACATCGTGGGGAACGCCGCCCTGGCAGAGGCGCTGCAGCAGTAAATGCTGAATATTTAGCCGGCCACCGCAAGTCTGAACCGACCATGGATGTTGCCACCCCGGTGGCGGAGGAAGAAGACGCCGGCGACATCGACGTGGGCGATGAGTGAGGGGCGAGGCCGCCACCTCACTTTTTTGCTTTTACTTTTTTTGTTGATCAGCTTCCTTTTTGTCTGTAAAAATATTTCAATTAACTTTAGTTGTAATGGATGCTTTCCAATTTTACCTTTATGTTTGTTTGCCACATTTATCCGATATTGCATGCTGAAGTTGTCAGGTAGCCAGTCCGCAACTCGGCTAAAGCACCAATTAGGCTTTTAAGCCTGAGCAATGTCTCAGAATTCCTGCAAAGGCTGCATGCAACTAGCTACAAGTGTAAGCATTATACGCATAAGTTACATAGGACTCAGGCAAAGTCAGCTTTGAAACGCAATAGTTTGTGTTTGAGCACAGAATGATTTTGCCGTCAAGATTTTATGCAGGGTTATCATTGGCTGAACCTCTTCGGAACTTAAATCCTTGCGATCTCTTAGAATCATACCCCAGTGTGGTGCAGAAAGTAGCAAGTCCCCAGGAGTGGTCTTGGGCCAACGGCGCTCAACGGTGACAACCAGCGGTGCTTCTAAGAGCCAACCCGAGGTGTACAAGCCGTGTTTGAGCTCCGTGCCCAACTTACACTCTGGTCACCTGACTTTACTAAACACTCACATTGAAGACTTTTCCCTTATCACCCAGGAGCCGTCAGGTTTACAACATCCGTAATAACCATGCATAATTTAATTAATTTTAGTATTTCCATAAGCGAACAAGCAAGAGTGTTACTCAAAATACTTATCGGCTTCGCATTAGCGGCGCCTAATCCAAGTAGTGGGCGACCAATTTCAAGAATCGGGCGACCACCCGGAGTCTTCGGGTGACCCTTAACTTTTCCTTCTCGAATTAAGCCAAAGCTTTACAGTTTTACTCACGCACACAGGCGGTTATTGCAAAGATAAATAAATGCTGGGCGGAATGCATTCAATACAGATTATGACAACAAAAGTCGGCGCACGGGGTAATATTGGTTCACTCGTTTTGGCCTCCACATGCTGCCGTTCCTTCCAAATACAGCCCATGGCACTGTGCGGCGAAGCAGCGAACTACCAGGGAGGATGCTAGGCCAGCAGTGTTTGTGGTAACGACCTACGGTGCTTCTGAGAGCCAACCCGAGGTGTATGAACCACATTTAAACACCGTGCCAAATCCGCTCCCCGATTGCCCGTTCTCACCCGACACAGATACCAGGCACAATTGCGAACCGGCAAGGGACGGCCAAAACCTAAGAACCAACAGCCCCCATGTACCAAACTACCCCGCAGGGTGCACAAAGAAAAGGAACAATGACAAAGTCGAAAATCTTTAAGATAATAACATTATCGACAACCAATGACCGTTGATCAGCTGGGGGATACATCTATCCTGAGGCTGACCAAAGCGAATCACTGGGTACTTACAGTTTTTCATGGATAAAACTTTCGCAACAACTCCACATTGTAGGAATTCGCCAATTCTCGGCCGTCCTCAGTGGCTAGCCGGACCGCCCCGGGTCGAGATACTGAGACCACCTTAAAGGGGCCCTCCCACCGGGGAGACAGCTTATGTAACCCGGCAGATGCTGAACCTGCAAGAAGACCAGTCACCCATCGCGGTGTTCTCTCGAAACCCGGGTGGCGTGGTATCGCTGAGACTTCTTTGGTATCGGGCGGCCGAAGGCGGCCGATCACGAACTTCTTCCAGGAGGTTGACATCTTCTTGCTGGATATCTTCATGGCCTTCCTCATTAAAAACTAAGACGCGCGGAGAGCCAAATGACAGCTCGGAGGGGAGAACAGCTTCCGCTCCATACACCAAGAAGAAAGGCGTTTCGCGAAGAGTTCGGACCGGGCGTGGTGCAAGCGACCACAAGACAACCGAAGTTCTTCAACCCAGTAGCGCCCGCTTGGAGTCGATCAAACGCTCTTGTCTTGAGGCCCTTCAATACCAATGCGTTGGCACGCTCGCTTGACCATTGCTCTTAGGGTGGGCAACCGAAGCAAAAGCATACTTTGGTGCCCATCTCATCACGAAATTCGAAATGCCGCGACCGGTGAACCGAAGTTCCATTGTCGGTGATAATGCGTTAGCGACTACAAAGCGAGTGAATATCCCATGCATAAATTTGATAATGGAAGCCGTGATGGCACGTCATCGCTTGAGCTTCACCCACTTAGTAAATTTATCGATGGCGGCGAAGAGGTGGGTGAAGCCCTCGTGGCTCGCGAACGGACCAGATATCGGCCCCGCATCGCGAACGCCAAGAGGCGGGATGGTTTGCGAGCTTGGGCTGGTCGGTGGACTTGCTGGCGAAGAACCGATAAGCCGCATGTCCTCACCGGCTCGCAAGCATCCTGGAGGCGATGAGGCCAATAAAATCCTGGCGAACGCTTTGTCGACCGCCGTTCGGCGGACATATGGCTCCCGCTGCACGCCCATGGATATCGAGAGAAGCGCTCCCTCTTCCCGAGTGATGCACTTCAAGAGAATTCGTTTCTACTCGGCGGTATAAGTCCCCGTCCACCAGAGTATAGCATTTGGCCTTACGTGCTATTTTCTCAGCTGACGCATCATCGTCGGGGATCACTTGGTCCCGCAGGAAGGCTAGGATCGGATCCATCCACTGATCTTCCCGGCCAAGTGTGGCGAGCACTCAGTGTTCGCCTGGGTACTTTGTGGGCGAGCATTTCTAGCGCCAGATTAGCAAAGACCGCCGCCTTCCCTCCGGACACAGGGTTTAAGCGAAACACCACCTTCCCTCCTCGAGCGGAGGTCGTGGCAAGAACGCCGCCATCCCCGCCTGAGCCGGAGGCCTCGACAGCCTTACCATCGTCCCCACCTGAATCGGGGGTTGCGACAGTGACACCATCATTCCCATCTGGATCATGGGCTGTAATGGACGGTCGCGATAGTCTTTCTTCGAAGACCCGACCGGGACAGAAGCCTTCGAGGATGCAAGCTGCGAAAGTCCATCCGCAAGATGATTATCGCGTCGGGGGATATGAGTATACCCCAATCCTTCAAAGCGCCGCTCCATTTTTCTGACCTCCGCCAAGTAAGCCGCCATGGTGGGGTCAGGGCATTGATACTCCTTCCTCGCTTGATTGATGACTAGCAGGGAATCACCCTTGACTTGAAGACGCCGGATACCTAACGCCGAAGCGATACGCAACCCTGCCAGCAGACCTTCATACTCGGTAATATTATTAGTAGCTTTAAAATCAAGAGCAACAACATACTGGAGCACGTCACCAGTCGGGGAGACTAGGACAACACCAGCCCCTGCGCCCTCCAATCTGAACGAACCATCAAAAAATAAGGTCCAGGGAGGTGACGCGGGGGCTTCTTCCGCTTCAAGAGTGGCGGGAGTCCACTCGGCAACGAACTCCGCCAACTTTTGACTTTTAATGGCAGTGCGGGGAACAAACTTAAGATTGAACTCTCCCAATTCAACTGACCATTTGGCAATGCGACCTTCTGCTTCACGGTTGAACAAGATTTCTCGCAACGGATAGGCCGTAACCACAATAACTTCCCGCCCTTGAAAATAATGCCGCAACTTCCTAGCCGCCACCAGAACCGCATATAGCATTTTCTGGGCTTGAGGATATCGAGTTTCCGCTTCATGCAACACTTCTTGACATAATAAACGGCTCGGACACCTTCCTCTCCGCCACCAACACAGCGCTGACCACCTCAGGGGTAGCAGCAATATACAAAAGCAGCGGTTCACCTTGCGTAGGTGAAACCAGCACTGGGGGAGAGGTAAGGTACCGCTTTAAATCTTCAAAGGCCTTCTGAGCCTCATCAGTCCACTCAAAATGATTAGTTTTCTTCAATAGCTTGAATAGGGGTAGGCTCCTTTCTCCCAATCGGGCAATGAACCGCCCAAGGGAGGCCAGGCGACCAGCCAAACATTGAACCTGTTTGAGTCGTGCTGGCGGCTTCATGTGCTCAATCGCTGCTATTTTATCTGGATTGGCCTCAATACCCCGGTTAGACACTAGGAATCCCAATAATTTACCGGAGGGAACCCCGAACACGCACTTCTCTGGATTGACGGGCAATTCTTAGGAGATTGGCGAAGGTTTCTTCTAAGTCTTGAATCAAGTCTTCATCTTTTTTGACTTTCACAACCAGATCATCAACATATACTTCAAGGTTACGTCCTATCTGTGGATGAAAAGTAATGTGCATAGCACGCTGGTAAGTGGATCCAGCATTCTTTAAACCAAAAGGCATCCTAACATAACAGTAAACACCCATAGGGGTTACAAAAGCAGTTTTTTCTTCATCCTCCACCGCCATGCTAATTTGATGGTACCCAGAGTACGCATCCAGAAAGCATAATAATTCACAACCTGCCGTAGAGTCAACAATAAGGTCGACTCGCGGCAAGGGATAAGGATCCTTCGGGCAAGCTTTGTTGAGGTCGGTGAAGTCGACACACATTCGCCACTTCCCGTTGGACTTTTTGACGAGCACAGGATTGGCAAGCCATTCAGGGTGAATGACCTCCCTAATGATCCCTGCGTCCAATAGCTTCTCCACCTCCTGCCGAATAACATCTTGCCGCTCCGGAGCTTGCCGCCGGATCTTTTGTCAACCGAAGCGCCGGGAGCATTGTTAAACGGTGCTCGATCACCTCCACAGGGACCCGGTCATATCGGACGGTTGCCAGGCAAACACGTCGGAATTACACCGGAGGAAGGTGACGAGCGCGTCTTCCTATTTGGCGCTGAGGCTGGCGCCAATGTTGACGGTTTTGCGGGACTCGCCCTCACTCAGGGCGACCACCTTAACCTCACCGGCATCCAGACCAGGCGCTGGTCCGACCGAGGTTCCCGAGCGGCGGCACCAAAGACGCCGGGACAAGTGACAAGACTCATATCAAGCGCAAACTTATGGCGGTATGAGGCTTTGACCGATCCACTCGAATGGTTATGGGTCGGCAGCCTCGCATCTTCACCACCATATATGCATAATGGGTCGCCGCCATGAACTTGGCCAGCGCCGGTCGGCCAAGCAAAGCATTGTAGGGGAGATCAAAATCAGTGACTTCAAAGTCCACCAGCTCAGTACGATAATTATCCTTTTCCCCAAAAGTAACAGGGAGACGCACCTGGCCCACGGGGATCGCACTAACCCCCGGGGCTATTCCGAAGAAAGGCATCGATGGATGGAGATCCTGCCGCGGGATTTGAAGAGCCAGAAATGCCGTAGAGGACAAGATACTGAGAGAACTCCCTCCGTCCACCAATACACGACCCAACCGGACATTCCGGACTGTGGGCGACACCACAATCGGGAGATGTCCAGGGCTGGGGGCATAATCAGGGTGGTCAGCCTGACTGAAGATGATCGTCTCCTCCGACCATTTCAGCATCCGACGCGACCCTGAGCTCGGCCCCGCTGAGCACACTTCCCTCTTCAACCGCTTACAAGCGGTATTAGAGCGAAGGGCGGATGAACCACCATAAATGTACGCCAAGGTATGATCCGCCTGCTGGAAAGCCAGCGGGGCGGGGTCTTCACCACGATCACCATCACGAGAGTGACGCTCATCATCACGAGGGCGGCGTTCCTTGATCCGCCGCTCCACCATCCGGTCCACGACCTGACAGCTGTCCAGGTCATGGGTGTCAGTTCGATGAATTGGGCACCAAGGCCCTCTTTCCCTTCGCCCGCGGCGGTCGTTCCTACGACCGCGACGGTTGTCACGCCGATCGCGGCGATCATCATCCTGCCGGTCACGGTGACCGCCGCACTGATCCCGACGGTCGCGCTCCGGCGACCCGGAGCCATCGCGGTCACGCTCGGCGGCCAAGACCCTCCGGGTCTCTCCTGCCTCACGCTTCCGCGCCTTCTTGCTTGACGGGCCGGAACCCTTTGAGGTCCCGGCTTCATCCTTGCCTCGGCCACCCTGGGGACCAGATCCTGGCCCCCTCGCCTCTGCAGCCCGCGCGCACTTATGCGCGAGGGAAAACAACTCAGAAGTGGTGCCAATAGTGCGGGTGGCCATCTTCTCCTTCATCTTGCGGTCGCGAACGCCTCTTCGGAAGGCGATGACGACCGACTGCTCCGAAATATGGGGAATCGTGTTGCGACAATGGCAGAACCACCGGATAAAATCACGCAACGACTCCCCCTTATGCTGCTCCAGGGCATGCAGATCATCCTCCACGCCCGGCTGCACGAAGGAGCCCTGGAAATTGGCGACGAAAAGGCCACACAGTTCCTCCCACGAATGCACTGACCCTCGCGGGAGGTTCAACAACCAAGAACGGGCGGAGCCCGTCAAGGCCGTCGGGAAATAGTTAGCCATGACTTTTCCGGACCCACCGGCCGCTCGCACCACCGTGGTATAAATTTGCAAGAACTCCTCAGGATTGGTAGTGCCGTCGTAACTTTCTATAGATGCCGGGCGAAACTTTTCGGGCCACTCCACACGGCGTAACCGCCGGGAGAACGCCTGATATCCAACGCCATAGACAAAACCCGGGCGCCCACCGGGAGCTCGGCCCGGAGAGCGAGAGATAGGACTCTCCGCTGAGTCGGAGGAACTTCCGTCTTCGGAGGCCGCCCGCTTGCCGCGCCCCTGTTCTTGAGCCGGGCGGCGCGGCACACGACCGCGAAGGTCGCCGTTTCGCCGGCGGGCTTCGTCCAGATGACTCCTTAGGTCCTCACGGTTCCTTTCGGAACCGGGACCGACAAGCACAAGGCCTCCTCCCGGCCACGACCTCACGGGCGGGACGTCTGCCACTGTGGCTGGAGCCTGCGAGCCTGACCGCGCCTGGGGCGAGTACCACCAATGCCTGGCACGGGGCCCCACTCGGCCGGGCCGCACCCACAAGGCCGGCAAGATCCTGCTGCCACGGAGTGGCCGGGGAATCTCCGGCAAGCTCCATCGGAGGGTGGTCCAGGAGAAGACGAGCGGCGTGCAGATTCTGAGCCGGAGTGGCGCTTCCATGGCGGTAAGCGCCAAGACCGGATGCCCCACCGCCGCCGCCGAACGACGCCAACACCTGCGGGGTGGGGTAAGACTCTCTTGCGATCGACGAGAATGCCGGGACACATTATGAGTGTGGCCCGACCCTTTCTCTTCCTGATGCTGCGAACCCACCATCTTCAAATGCACGGAACCGAAAGGAAAACACCAAAACTCGCCGGAGAGATGATCGGAGAAACCGACTACCGACCCCTACCTGGCGCGCCCCTGTCGGTGTATTTCAACTGACAGGCCCAAGTCTACAGACCGGGTTTGGTTCGATAGGGGGGGTGTCTTTGGTAGCCGGCGAACCCTAACAGATGGAAACCCCAGCACCTCTCACACTAACGAGCTCTAGAGTCTAAAATCCAGATGAACACACAATTTTACCCAGGTTCAGGCCCCCATGAAGAAGGGTAATGACCTTACTTCTGCTTGATTTTGGATTGGTGTTTTGGGCTTGGTTACGAGCTTGTTGGTAACCACTCTTCTGTTGAGTCTACCTTCTCTTTTCTCCTCTTTTCCCTCCTTTCTCCTCCAAAGGTTCTTATATGCACGGGCTTACACCAGTCAGATAGAGGAGGGATATCATCATGTTTATCTTACATGCATTTATTACACCTTTATGCGCTGTCCCGTTCCTTCGGCGCTAATTAATGCCAGCGCATGCCTTCGCTCGGTTCTTCCGGAATGTGACCTCTCTGTGACAGGTAGGTGAGAGGTGTCAGAGGGACGGGCTTGTAGCAGAATTCCTTGGGACCGACATGCATGGTACAGCAGGCCTGTCTCTGACACGGTACGGCGGCGAAGGAAACTTCAAGATGAAGCCACCGCATCCCACCCTTTTGCATGGCGGTGGAGCAACGAGTGTGTTTCGCCGATGCCACGTGAAATTTGGGCTGGGCGGCAGGCGTGGTCACTCACTGCCGCCAAGCGCGCCGCGTGGACCGACACCGGCGGGCAGGCGTGCTTAACCGCCGCCAAAGCCGCCACGTGGTACGGGGGCGGCGAGCGGCGTGGTCGCCCGTAGCGTCGCGTGGACCGACACTCGGCGGGCGGGCGTGCTTAACCGCCGCCAGCCGCCACGTGGCAAGGCGTCGGGAAAGCGAGCGTGGTCGCCACTCGCCGCCGCGCGCGTGGATCGACACCGGCCGGTCGCGGCGTCGCTTCAACCGCCGCCAAAGCCGCCACGTGGGCGGCGGCCAGGCAGCAGCGTGGTCGCCGCCGCCGTAGCGCCACGTGAACCGACACCGGGTGGCGTGCGTTTCGCCAACCGCCGCCAAAGCCGCCACGTGCGTGGACGCCGGGCGAAAGCAGGCGTGGTCGCCACTGCCGCCGCCGCAGATCACGTGGATCGACGCTCAGACGGGGTGTAAAACACCCACCCGCCTGTCAAACTGCCACGTAGGCCACGCACGCTTTTGTGCGACGAAGAGGGTACCCCGGTGTATAGTACGCCGACAGATGCAATATTAGCGATTTTAGATATTGATGCAATATTAGCGATACTAGATATTGATGCAATATTAGCGATATTAGATATTAGATGTATACTATAGTTAGTGATATTAGATGTGTAATATAATTAGTTAGCTCTAATTAATATTCTTGTTAATTAGTGGCTCTATTTTAGGTTAGCGATATTAGATGTGTATTGTAATACTATAGTATTAGTAGCGGGATAGTTAATTAGCGCTATTTAATTTAGGTTAGCAATATTACATGTTAGGAGTGATCTAAAATTTAGTTTTGTTTAGTTAGTGATATTAAACGTTAGTGGTGATCTAAAAATTAATTTTGTTTATGTCGTCGCAGTAATGTTGGATCCAGTGAAATTTAGGGTATACTATGGCGATAGTGAAATAAAAACTAAGCAGAACGGTGTTGATTTGAGCAGTTTTGCAGTCACCATGATGAAACACTTATTCCCCGATAGAGTTAGCATCCGTGATATAAAGCAGCGTGGGTTGCAGTTTTTCACGGGCTAAAGAGGGCTGTTTTTCACTAAGGGCGATAGAGCAGGCGAGGAAGTACGGGAGGCAGCGCATGGTATATTTTTCCAATTTGAAAAAAATTATCGTACTAAAAAAATTCATTAACGCTCCAAAGTTACAACAAATTTGGGAATAAAATTAATGTACAAAATATCTGCCTTAAATTTAATTTTCTAATATTTTACAATTTTTATACTTTTTAATATTACAATTTCCAGATTGAAATGAGACACCTATTTTCGCCAGACCGTTTGGCGAAAATAGATTGATCCAGGTGATTTTGGTTTGAATCGCTTCCTAAACGCGGATTAACGTATTTTCGCCGAACCAATTGGCTAAAATAGCTATTTTGCCAAACGGTTTGGTTACGGTGTATTATTCTTGCAAATTTTTAAATCCACATATTAATGTGAGAATTATTTTTAAAAAAATATATTATTTAAAAAAATTCAATTTTTTGGACTCATCAGATAGATTTCAGAGATGATTCTTTTTTTTTATTTGGTACTCCCTCCGTTTCGCTATATTTGTTTGCAGGCTTTAGAAGTATTCATTTTAATATATTTATTTATCGAGAGCATATATAGAGTGTAACTATTTCTTAGATTGTTACTTCCTTGATTTATGTATGATGAACCGTGGACAAATATAGTAAAATGGAGGGAATAGTAACCGACGGATTAAGGTTTCTTGAGCGAATGGTAACCGAGGGATTAAGGTTTCTTGAAAAAGACGTGGATACTGTAGGAGAATCTGTCGAAACTGCTGGGCTCTTGTCGGTTTTTCAGCCCATTGTTTCATGCTGGCAAGGTCGAAGGACCAACAAAACCGTGCCGATGGCGCCTCAGCGCCAGCAATAGGGCCATGATAACAGTTGTTGTCAATTCGAATTCCTTATTCTTCTTCCTTTAAAAAAAAGATACGTGGATAATCTTCTGGAGATTTCGAAGAGTACATTACATATGTGCGGTCGTCGTGGAACCTGAATTCAGGATACATAGGGTATGTTCGGTTGTTTGTACCACTCTAATTTATCCATATGAGTTATTTATATTAGCTTTGGCCTGATTGCATAGATACAAGTTGAGTTATTTGGTTGCTTATTTATGTAGGTTTGTATTGGAGAGAAGTCTAATCTCTATGTTTCCTTTATCCTGTATGCGTGGTGTAATTGCATCCACTTAGTTTAGATAAACATAAAACCAAACACAGGTAACAGATACAGTATACCCACTCATATAACTCAGCCACCGTTCAGACAAACCAAACACATTGTTTCCCTCGACCTTGAGTAATTACTTAAGTACAGTGATTAGTGTAATGGCCTTGCTATTACTCGAGGAAACATTTATTTTACAATTTTTATGCTCCACTGCCGTCACCATTTCTCGTATTGTTAGTTGACTACCGAACAGGTTCTTTATTAATTCGAGCTTGCAGTGTGCTAACGCTGTAACAACAACTCAACGAAATATTACTGCAAAGATGCACATACGTACCCTACCCCTATGTGAACTCTTTCGCTTTCGTCCCCGCTACATTCGTCGGAATTGCACATCAATTACCCTGTACCGCTGTACGAAACTAATCAAATCAATTTGATATGCCAATTAACCAGTTGAAGTGGATCGCGTGCAAGAGAGAGAGAGGTAAATTAGGTTCTTTTGGCAAAAAAAAAAGGCTTAACTAAAAATTTAATATTTACTTACCCAACCTAAGTGCCTAGGGTTTTTGTGAAATTTTACAACCTAATTCCAACTCTACGTAATTATAGTGAGCTAAGAACTCAAATACAACAAAGTAAATGTGAAAACTTAGAAGAGACTCACTTGAAACCCAGTAAGATTAAGCAACTAGAAGTAATACACAATCTAGATCTATCTACACTCTCATACATTTAAATATCTTCAATTAAACTTCGAAGTGACCTCAAGCTCCTCAATAGGATGGATACAGAGATAGAGCTGTAGAAGAGCTAACTTGAACCCCCCATTTGGCACTTTATAGCACATCTCTCCTCATAAATTAGCCAGCAGATACAAATATTTTAAATATATATTTGAGTCAGATCATCTAATCTACTTGAATTATCCAGCTTAAATGCTTCCAACGATAAAAAAATATAGCCAGAACACACACTCAGATCATCCAACCCAACTTGGATTATTCAACTGGCTCAGACCATCCAGGCTAGCGCCAAAACTTCAAGACCATCTTCTCTATCAAATTTGGTCATGCTCCAACTCGCATGAAGCTCAACTCAGACCAAGTCCCTGTCAAATTGATCTAACCCATAGTCCGATCCGCTTGGATTATCACTTCGAGCGTTTCTTTGAAAAATTAATGTGACCCATTTTCTAGGTCACTTGGATTATCCAACTCCCATTGAAACCTCAGACATGCTCTCTGTGAAATTGATCTGACCTATGCTCCAGGTCACTCGGGTCATCTGACTCTCATTGAAAATTCTAGGACATACTCTTTGTTGAATTGATCAGACTAATAATTCGACCTAGTTAAATTATTCGACTTGGATTCTAGGGAGCGTGTAAAATCTGACTAGATATAGGCTAGAGAGACTTGGTGTGCATCACAACTAACTATCCAACCTCACCTAAGCTTAAGTTAGTAGTCTTGAACCTCCTTAATAGTATGACAAAACCACAAACAAAATATATCATTAAAATGATCCAAACTCAACTCATTGGATCACTTCTAGTCACTCTTTCTTTCCAACCAACGACTCTTTCATTTCATCCTTCTTTCTTTACTCTTCAAGTTCATTAATCTTCACACTTTGCCATCAATTATACCTTGTAGGATCATGAATACAAAGAACTCCTAATATGCCAATATCAAGCACTAGCTCATCTTCAAACTTTGAAACATTGTGAATCCCTGCAATCAAACGTTATTAATCACCAAAATACTTAAATATCTAAAATTATGGGCCTAGACGCTCACACCAATGCTGCTAAACCAAGTATTCATGCAGGCATAGTGTCGGTGTTTCGTATAACCGGCAAGTGAATTTGTAAGTTTGGGGGCCGCGCATCCCCTCTCCTTGAATGGTTAGACTAATGGAGTCCCGGATGTATATCGTTCGGCCGAATGTCCCTACGCCCGCCGTGGTAGTAGATCTCATTACTCGAGTATGGTGGATTACATGCGAGGGCTAAGGATGTGCCCTTGGCGCCGTCCGAGTGAGGAAGCCCGGAGCAATGGACGCCGCCGGGTCGGAAGGTCTGAATCGGCCTGGAGAGCAAATGAGATAGAATGCAGAGAATGAGAGAGTTCGCCCTTTCAGGGACCCGCCTCCCTTTATATAGTCTGGGGGGCAAGTTACATGGGAATTTGGAGAAAAGAGGTAGGGGTATGCTATGCCCTGTGAGTCCTGCCTTGGTCTTGGCGAATCGATGATCCTGTTCATCCCATCTTTGGGTCAGTACACACAACTAATAGCTGCCTGCTGAAAGGTGCGCACCTATCCTCGCTCGCCTGCCGATGCCGACGCTTGCTCAGACCAGATAGTGGTGTTGCCTTGGGACGGAGCGCGCCCTTCCACTCAGGCTGCGACGAGGTGAAGGGATCGTGCTTGACCTAGCGGCCTCGCGCCTCTCTGGGAAGGAGCCACCGCCGGCCAGGCATCGTGTCCGTGGGACAGTGGATCTGGCTTGGAGCCGACCGCCAAGTGGCGGAGATTTACCGAGGCTCGCCCGAGGCCCGGTCGAGCTCTGGGGACGCCTGACGGTAGCTCGGTCTGGGCGCCTTGGCGGTCTCGACGAGGCCGAGTGATCCTTCAGATCCCTTGGGCCTTGAGATGGGCCCAATATGGCACATCCGCGATCCAAATGATATTTAGGGACAATCCCATCTCGTGAGAGACGGAGGCTCGTAATACCCTCCAAAGATTTCAAGGTCGTTGCCAACCGGGCTCGAGCCCGGATGATCGAGAGAAATATGATCTTGAGATAGATGTATACTTTTATGTGGGGTGCCCCGGTATGAGTATTCGCCAGATTCCCGTCCGCCCCAAACGTAGACGCCCTCGATGGACCCTTCGCTTTACCGCCATGGTCTCCCAATAGCGCGGGCGCCGCTAACGGCAAAGAGGTCTTCTGGTGCGACGAGCGCACTGTGGGTGTAGCCCGAGCCCCGAGCTGCCGGAGAGCTAGTCGGGGGTTTAGATCGGTCGACAAAGAATCCGACTGAGCGAAGTGAGCGGACTTGGTCGACCCCGAGCCTCCTAGTGGTTTGGAACGCTGCCTTGGGAGACGGGGTCCGACCAACTTGGTCGGCCGTTCCGACCGGGTGCGCGCGAAGCACACCGGTGGGTAGCCCCGAGCCCCGAGCGTAGCCTGAGAGCTGGTCTGGGGTTATCCGAGTCAAAAAGAGTTCGACCGACTTGGTCGGGGGGCTTTGGTTTGGCGCTATGCCGGTTGGCGTGGATGCTTGGTCACCTTGCGCAGGGTTTCGATTTTTGAATGCTCGTTTTACGTCGTAGCTGGACGCGGCCGTGGTCGGCAGGGAGGTCCAGATGCCTTCGCGAGAGGTTCTGTTCCCGAGCGCTGCTTTACGTCAGAGCTGGACGCGCCGTGGCTTTGCAGGAGGTCCAGATGCCTTCGCGAGAGGTTTTGGTTCCCGAAGCGCTGCGTTTTACGCCAGAGTGGACGCGCCGTGGTCGGCTGTGGAGGTCCAGATGCCTTCGCGAGAGGTTCCGTTCCGAAAGACTCGCTTTTACGCCGTTGACGCTGCCCGTGGGTCCGGCAGGGAGGTCCAGATGCCTTCGTGAGAGGTTCTGGTTCCCGAGTGCTCGTTTTACGTCGTAGCTGGATGCGTTAGTGGGGCTAGTTTTACGTCGTAGCTAGACGAGTTAGTCGGGCTGGTTTAACGCCGGAGCTAGGCGAAGGGCATCCATCCCGAGTCCTCGTTGGGCGAGGCTGTCTGCGGGAGGAGAGGCCGCCGTTCGGCCCCACGATACGCCCGTCCGCAGTGTGGGACTCGAGGGGTGAGCAAGCTGCTTGTTTGCTACATCGCCGGCTGAACACCGTGCTCATGGAGCCGCAAACGGGTTATCCGAGTGGGCCCTAGAGATCAAGCGATCTCCGAGCTAACGATCCTCGCGCGGGTGTCCGACTACCGGGGCGCACCCATAAAAACCTTTTTACTCAATTCAGATCGGACCCTAAGCCATTCAGAATCTCGGTGCAGGTTGGTCACGCTTCTTTCGGGGGCTCCATGAGAGTTTGAAGTATGGTCTCGGACGTGAGCTAAGGCGATTGGGTCGTCCGCCAACCCAACTAAAGACCCACCGAGGGTTCGCCTTAGACTCGCCCCTCGCTCAATTTGCCTGCTGGGGCGGTCAGGATCCACTTGGTGAATTATGCCTTAGGCACACGCAGCCAGGTCTTAATCACGAGGCATTCAAGCCCTCTCGCCACCTCGAGGCCGCTACGGCCTAGTGGGCTTTTCATACCGCCTCTCGCCCGCCCGGCGAGACCGAGAGGTCACGGGTGTCTCGCCCGAGCGATACCTCAAAGTCTCGCGGAGCATTTAATGCGCGTGCGGGAATTAAATGCGAAGCGAAATGATTGGGGGCGATGTGCCTTACCAGCGGCGCGGCGTGGCGCTTCGATGCGACGGGCGACGCTTCATACAAGGCCCTCTTGACTGGCGTTCACCGTCGCAGACGCTGCTCGTTAAGGTTCTGTTTTGGCTGGTGCCTGTTCGACGCCCATAAGTTCGGTGCTGGGGAGTGCTAGGGCACGCTTCTGCTTTTGCTTTGCCGCTTTTCGCCTTTTGCCCTCTTCTCCTCCTGCCTTTGCCTGAGTCGACAAGAAAACAAAGGAGCTCTGGAGAGAGTCGCTACATTCTTCTCCTCCGATTTTCGATTGCTCAGACTCGGAGATGTCGTGGTTTGAGTGCACCGCCAAACAGCCCAAGGCCGCCGGAGAGGAAAGGATTCCTCCCCACAGATGTCTCGAAGTGGAGGGTCCCGACGTGGCCGCGGAACCAAAGACGGAGGAAGGGAGATCGTGGTGCCCGCCGGTTTTATGAGCGCCGGTTTGGACTCCCGCCCATCCTTCGTCTGCGGTTTGTGTGACTACTACGGGTGGAGGTGCATCACCAACCCCAACGTGTGCTCCACATAGCAATTTTATGACGCCTGTGAGGCATTCTCGGGATCGAGCCCCACCGGGCGCTTGTGGAAGTACTTTTTTACGCCCGATCAGGAAAGATAAGGCGGCGGATGCTACAAAGATCCATGGGAGGAGCGGTTCCCGCACCGCGCTCCGCCGCGAACGGAATACATTTCCTTGAAGCTGCCGTCGTCGAACCGTGGGTGGCATTCCGAGTGGTTCTACGCCCGGAACCTAGGAGGCAGCGCCCCGATCTTCACTGATCGTCTCCCCGAGTCGAAGAACGAATGGGGCTGGGGCCCCGATCATAGGGAGAAGAAGAAAGTGGCATTGATTCGAGAGCAGATCAAGCTCCAACAGGAGCGGGGCCTGGCCGGCGAAGCAGTTGTACGGGCATTCATGAGAATGCGCGTGCAACCCCTTATAGAGAGGGCGCGCCCGATGTACTTGTATGGCGGGGCGTCTGACCCCATGAGGATGGTCGCAGCAGAGCTCGCCGCGTCGGAGCTCGAGGCCAGGGTGGCCGTCGTGCTGGTCGAGAGCGCCACCGCGACGGTGGGCGGTAGCCCCGAGCCTTTCTCGGCGGAAAACCCTCCGGATTGGTAAGTCAATGATTCTTTTCCTTTTTCTTCCGCCTCACCTTTTAGCATATGGTTTGACCGGCGCTTTGTGTCGCCCAGGCCGGGCAGATGGTGTCCCGGTGCCTTTGCTAGGGAGAAGCAAAGAAGGGCTCAGTTCGCGAGGCGCCCATCCCTGAAGGAGTCCGCCAGCAAGAAGCTTAAGGAGAAGAAGAGGAGGAGAAGATTAAAGAGCGCGATCAATGTCAGCCAGGCAAGGCGAGGAGGCTTCCTAGTCGATCATTGCCAAGACGGCCGATCCGGAGTCATCCTCGAGCAACGGGGGTGGCGACGGTTTCGACGATCCGTATAGTGCGTGGCTCGGGCCACCGGCCTTTAGTGGCCTGGTTGAAGTCGAGGGCGTCGTCGTCGCCGACGTTGGGTCCCAGGCGGAGGCTTCCCCGGAGGAGGTAACCTTGGGGAAACGAAAAAGCGGTTTGTCTCCGCCAGGGAGGTCAGCGAAGAAAATGTAGTTGCCACTCCATCGCTCGGCGGTGGAGTGCTCTGGAGCGGTGGTGGCCCAGCGAGAAATGGAGCTAGCTCGCCTCAAGAATGGTCGAGCCGCTGCGCCGATCTACGCCATCAAGCGGACCGGACCACCACGGAGGCTCTACAGAGTTGAAGCGAGGAAATTTCGCACTTCTCGGGCGGGTTGGGGTCTCAGTCGGGGGCCGAAGAAGGTGAAAGAGAGCTTCCGCCGCCACCGCCAGGGCCGGTGCCAGCTGGTGCAATCCTAGCGCCCAGCCGTGGGCCTTTGTTGCCGCCGCCAGGCTCACGGAGAGGGCGGTCCAGACGCCGGGAGGGGTCGGTGCCGAGCCGCAGACAGAGGGCGGCGATATCCTCCTGGCAGACCAGACGACTGGCTCAGGCTAACTCGCCGAACGACGACCCGTCCGGCAAGCCGCTGATCGTGCTGGACGTCGAGGCGGAGGCCAAGATGTGGGGGACCCTCCAAGAGGGCGCGCAGCGAGTGGAGGCTCATCTGAGCCAGATCCGGCAAGGTCTCGCCTTTGCCCTTGGCTTTCGCCGAAGGGCGCCAAGGTCGCTCTCGAGGTCACCCGCCTGATCCGCCAGTGAGCCCGATCTACCTCTTAGCTTCAAACCTTCGACTTGCTTTTGGCAATCGGCAGACTAAACGGCGCCAAGCTTCGCAAAGAACCGAAGGTTCACCAGGAGAAGTCGGGGTCCTCCACGCCTTGCATGAGTGAAGAGTGGCTGCAGCGAAGACGTCGTCCGTCAAGATCTCGAATCGCGCGAGGCTCAGGAAGCCTGCACGCGAGCCAAGGCGAGGCGGAAGAGACCAAATGAGCTACTCGAGAAGCGTCGGATAACCGAGTCCTGTGAGACGAGGATATCCGAGCTCGAGGCACTGGCGCAGCGGCAACAGGCGCCAAGGATGCCGCTGTTGCAGTGAGAAAGGTCGCCATGACGGAGGCGGTGGCGCTTTCTAGATTTAGCGCGACCAAGCTCGGGCAGTCGGACTGACTTCGCCAGAAGGGACGCCAAGCGAGGAGGAGGCCCGACTAAGGTCGAGGAGGAGCTCCGGCCACAGTGACCTCCACAACCGTAAGCAAACCAACCCTAGTTCAGCTCTCTGCGATCGCAGATCGTCGAACCTTTTTTTTGACTCTACTTCGATGTGTAGGGCTGCGGAAGGAACTCAGCGACACCGTTGAGGTGTAGAAGTCGGCGGTGGAGGAACGTGATGCTGCTGTCACGTCACGTGCGGTGGCCTTAACGGCGAAGGAGGTGGCGAAGAAGGACTTGTTCCAACAAGCCGCCGAGCTGACGACCCTCCAGGCGGTCAGCGGGGAGATCTGCGATCGAGTGCTTGGGATCGCTGGGCAAGGTCCGAGCTCGCTTGTCGCCACTGGCCCCTGGCGTCGAAAGACGCCAAGAGCTCGGTGAGCGAGGATCGAGCTTCGGCTTGTTCGTTGGTCTTCACCCTTCCCACTACAATGCATCGACCTTGCCGTTGTTAGTAGTGGGTCACGCTAACCGGACCGACGAGGAGGTCGATCGATTCTGGGACGAGGCCGCCCCGCACGCCGAGGTGATTGCCAGCCGGATTCCACCAGAAAGCATCCTCCATTGAGAACAAGAAGAAAGTAAGATACTTTGATTTTTGTAATGAACTGAAGTTTTAACGTTTTGGCCGGTCGAGCCATTCTGTAGGTCCGGCTCTCTTTTTGCACTTCCTAGAGATGATGAACATTCGATGGCCGTTGCTTTAGAAACCGCGGAGGTTATACAAGCGTAGGTTGGTATGTCAACATCTTTGGGGAAAGCTCAAAAGAGGGGCGGGGACCTAAGGAGTGAAAATGTTCGCTCACACTTATCACAGAAAAGGAAAGTTCCCGACCAGCTATGGATCGTCCCAAGACGGCGCTTCCTCTACAGAGAGCACCACTTCAACCATGAGCAGCAGGGGCGATGCCGAGTGTTCAAGTCGAGGGTTGCCGCTAGGGAGAACTCGAAAGCCGGATCGGTCACCGACCTGCAGTGAGTGTAGGAACTTAGGCAAAAATCGCTCATCCACACTTGCGCGGGAGAGGAGTGTTCCCGACCAACTGTGGGTTGCGTCGCATGGGCACTTCCTCCTTCCACAAAGCACCACTGCAATCAGAGGCTGGGCGAGGCCGTGGGCGCCGGGTCGAAGGGTTACCGCTAGGGAGAACCGCATAGCCGACCGGGTCACCTGACCCGCGAAAGTGTGGGATCCTGTTTCCGAGCGGTGTGCGGGGACCAAGCTTGTGGTTGTCGCGCACCGCTAAAGCTCGGAGGAGTGAAAAACGAATGCGAAAGAAACTTTAAGAAAAAGATTGCCTTACTTTTTGATCCGCGTGTTGGAGGTATCGTGGCCGTTAAGCCCCCTGCTCAGCCCTTTTGACGGAGCCGGCGAGCTAACAGGCTTCCAGCCTTTTTGGTGCCGCCTCGGCCCATTCGGGCCTTCCTTTGCTTTGTCGGCGTGACCGGTCCGCCCGGGAGCTGAAACCGAAGGGGCGCACGGCGCCTCAACCGAAGCGATGTCCCTCCGCCCCCGCTGTCCCATCGCATTTTAATGCACAGTGGGAGAGGTGGAAAGGACACGTCCCGTCAGGCGGGACGTGGAATTAATGCGCGTGCGGCGCGCTAGCCGGGGTGACGCCCACCTGGACTGCTCCGCCCTGCTTCTATAAAAACGGCAGGAGAGTCGTGGGAGCGACCGCGTTCACTCACTCGCCCCTGCCTCCCCACCTCTTCGCACTTCCGTGCAGCGCGAGAGGAAGGAGCTTGCATTTTGAACATCTGATGGCGAGCGGCGGCGACGACCGGAGAGCTGGCAAGCGAGAGGCAGCGGCGGATCCCCTGGGGTCGGACCCCAAGAGGTCCCGCACCATCGCCCGGTCGTCCTTGCGCGCGAGGAGAGGCGGGCTCATACTGCCCTTGTCAACCTTCCACATCAGGGATCCTCTTTCGGAGTGAGTTTCTTTGCCTAATGTCGAGATGATTTGGGCTCCGACTTGCTGACGTCGAGCTTTTTTCTTCTTCACTCCAGTGCTTCTGGCTCAGGATTAGGCCGGCCGCCAGCCGCGGTCGCGATGACCGCCCCGGCGGAGGAGGCGGGTGTCATGGCCCGAGTCCGGATTTGATTCCCGCAGCCAATTTTAGCGCCAACCGAGTTTTGGCCGCATTTGAGATCAATTTCCGACTTCAATGAATATCCTAAACTGCCACTTAAGAATTTCCAAACGTAGCAAAAAAAAAATTAAGAGCTAGAATTTTCAGTGTGCAAATATGGTTTTCATCAAAGTTTGGAGCCTTGTAACTTGAGACCTATAATGATCTAGAGTGTGTATGTTAGTAAAATGAAAACTAGAAACTTTTCTCTATGCAATGGTTGAGTTTTGAGCCCAATCCAACATCAAATACTAATTTAAATCATAGCGTAAAATTGAATCCCTATTTGAAAAGTCTGGGACTTAGCTGCTTCTCCTTCTTGTTACAAGTGGGTCAAGTGAGCACAAATTACAAAGGAATTTGGGGGCAAAGAAACCAAATCAACTCATTTTTTTTTTCTACCTCCCCACCCAAATTTAACCCTCATCCTCCTTGCATTTCCGGTTTCCTTTCCCAAGCGGCAAGACCTCCAATTTCTCTGTGCCAGCACCTCCTCTTGTCTTCAAGTCAGCACCCACTCCAACCTCCCCAACCAAAGCCAAGACAAGTCAAGACATCCAAGATTTTTCTTCAGCTGCACCCCTTCTTTCTTTCCCAAGCAGCGCAGCCTCCCCAAGTGCTTCTTCCCCAACCGAAGCCACTTCAAGCCTGCACCTCCTCCAGCTCCTTCCCTGGTGCCTCCTCTTCCTCCAGCCCCTCCCTGGTGTGGCGCCTCACCCCCTGCTGCTCCCTGGTGCACCATCTCCTCCAGCACCTCCAAGCAACAGCCCCTCCCTTCCCCTTCCATTCCCTTGAAGGTAAGACCTCTCCCCTAGGGTTTTGGTTGGTGTTTTTTGGTTTTGGGGCAGCAATGGTGAGTATGGGGGGCTTAGATGTGTGGAGAATCAAGGTTTGAATGGGGAATAATCAATCTAGGGTTTGGAGCAAGTTCTGAATTTTCGAGCAGAATTTTTAGCTACTGTTTTGGGCCGATTTGAGAAAATTCTGGGCATCTCCTGCTAGGTTGGCTGTAGAGAAAGTTGTGGGTAATCAAGTTATCTTTCATTTCCAACTGGAATCACCTCATTTCGTTAATCCAGCCGAAAGTTATGTCTATTTTAGTGCTTGTTGCTCTGAAAATGCTGAAGATTTCGGGTAGAAACTTGAGCTGTGAATAAGGATTAGTTAGAGGCCGAATTAGAAATTAATTTTGCCTGTGGAGTTTTAGGAAATTTCTTGTAGATTGTAAAAATGTCATCCTTTACTCAATTCTACTAAGTATAGCAATTTATATGTTGAATTTTGTGCATGCTGTCCTGAAACCGTGTTTCTGAAAATTCAGACCTTGGGGCTAAAGGTCGAGTTTAATTGCAAACTTTAAATTTATTTTCTGAATGTTATGATGCATGGTAATGTTAGATCACCCTCTTGTGGTCTTTTTCGAGTCCAAGAAGTCATTTTTGGGTTAGCCAAATGAAAGTTATACTTGTTTAGAGGAATGTGCTTGTTATTTTCAGATTTGTGCTATAGAATAGAAATAGAGAGTAGCATTGTAGTTTTTGTTCTTAAATTGAAATGAGTGCTTGCATTGTCGCCTTTTAATTCTCATTCCATCTCATATGCATTGCATGCATCTCATTCATATGCACTGGCAAGGTAGAGAACGAAACCGGAGGGTGACGTGGCCGTGGTTGAGGGGGACATCGGTGGGCAAGTTGTCGTTGAGGATCTGGCGAAGCTGCAGCAAGCACCTAAGCATGTTTATCCTTATGTATCGTTATTTTTAGAATAACGTGATTAATTGAAATGTTAAGTATTGCATTAGGAATTGCCATGTGGGATAGGAATAGATCCTATTTGCTGCACGTACACCCTTGTATTCGTCGAATATCTCCTTTTGAGCTAGACTATGGGTATTAATGAGTCGGTGCTTAGAATGCTTAGATGTCGGGGGTTGGGCCAAGTGACGGAGGGTTCTCACTTGCGGTTGTTATCATCACACATACTACATTATGTCGGACTTGGAATTGGGAAAGGTTTGGAAAGAAATGAATTGTGGACCCAAGGGAGTTGGTTCATTTGGGTACGGAGACTCAAATGTGTAGCCCCGTCTGTGTCGATTAAGGACCGATCCGTAAGTGGAATAAGATTGAGCACACCCGGCTGGTCGTGATGCCCATTATGGTACGGTAAGCCACTCTTTCTCTCATATGGAATCGATGGACCGTAACTTCCTCGTGGTTGGACGTGGTTGAGGGCGAGGCTTGGTCGACTCTCGGCGCCAAGCCGGCTTGGGGTCGCTCGAGGGGGGTGCTAGGTTTTCGGACCGCAGGAGGACGCTTGCGATTGGGTATGATTGGGAGGGTTGACACTAGGCCCTTGTGGTAAGTGTCGTAGGCGATCAATGCTTCCCCGCAGGTTAATTAGCGATTCGAATTGCCGCGCTCTCGGATATGAGCACGCTTGGTCCGAACTTCTTCTGCGTAGTAAACAACTTGAACTTGTGGTTCGCCGTTGGGCTTGAGCTAAATTTTGATATGAGATGACTTGCTTTACATTCTGTTAATTACAATATCCTGCTAGAGGTAGGTGCTGTTACAACTGCTAACTATATTGAGAAAAACTTGAGTAGATGACTAAAATTGAAACAAAGTTAAGCATTTCCGCACTTTTAACCTAAGCCTGTTTACCTTGCTACCACCAAATGCATCTCCTTTGGAGTCGGTCATATATGGACCCCAGTAAGTCTTATGAAAGTACCTTCAGACTCATGCTTCGCTTTGTGGTTTTCAGTGAGGATCAGGGTGGGCGGATGCGAAGTTCGCTTTCATCGCTTCTCGGTGACCCAAGGCACCAGTAGAGGTTTAGCGACATATCAAGACACGCCTATAGTGTTCAGGCGAGAACACTTTTAGAAGTTTTATTTTGCTAATGTGTTGCGATTGATTCATTTTTGTTGTATAGGTAGCCTTTTAAATTGTGTTTAAATGCGTTGTTTAAGTCTCTGTCGATGTCTCGTGGATGGTTTCTAATTGTGATCGTCTTTCTTTGTTGTGGGTGTTGCATTACTTTTGGATATATATATATCGCAACCGTGTTTTCTTGTCTGCCGAGTGGATGTCCATAGGTTCTAGGAGGGTCATGCCGAAATTTTCCAGATTTTGGAGTCTTGGTCAAATTCTTAGTTCGGTGTGGTTTAGAGTCTTGGAGTTGTTGCTAAGTGTGGTTTGGTGGTTGTCGGGTTTGTCTTTGTGTGGGTGTTCCGCGGCGTGTTTGGTTGCTTGGTTTCGAGTTCGCGTTGCCCCTTTATGCAAATTGAATTGATATCGCATTGAAACCGGTATGCGGGCGATCCTGGCGAAGTTCGGTCGTATCGGGGAATCTGGGGACCGGTTGTCGAGTTCATCGAATGGGGCCGACGTTGTCTCTATTGGGCTTGGGTGTTAGCACCGCGAGCGCCACCGGCGATCCGCTGCTAACCTCCAATTCGATGTGGACGACGGGACATTCGATAACCCGAGGACGATCCGCGGCTCCTCTCAAGGTTGGTATCGAGCAAGGTGCATAAAGACGAACCGTAAACTTGAGCGACCACTTAGTGATTGTTGGTGGTTTATTGAACCCCTAGTAGCAATTTATGCTTCGTTACCCGCCCTATGTCTATACTTAAGGTTATGTAGATTTAATGGTGAGCGTGGGAGAAACGATCACGTTGGAATCGTGCATTTCATACCATGCATATGAGCATCATGTCATATCATGCATGCATGTGTTTTCTTTGTGTCATTGTGCGTTATGATTTGTGTTTTGTATGTGATAGGGTTGTAGAGTTTCCTTGCTTTGTGCTACTCTCTAGGTCGTTACTTCAAATATTGACCGATGAAGAAGAGCACGCCGACACCTTCGCATTGTTTTGATGGCGACTCAGTGGAGCATCGCCAGAGCGCTAAGTTCCTAAGTGCGAAGTTCCGCCGAGGAAGTGTCATTCTTGGGACACGCCCTTTCGAAGCGAGGCATGGCGATTGACCCGAGCAAGGTCATGTGATGTACTCAAATGGGAGCGACCAAGATCGTCACGACATCGCAGCTTTCTTGGATATTTGGGTATTATCGCTGTTTCATCCAGACTTTCAAAGATTGCGGCCGATGATCGAGCCGCCAAGAAGGAGTTGAATTGAGATGGTCATTGATCGTGAGAGCGCTTTTCAGACATCAAGCAACGCTCGACTCACGGCTCCTGTCCTCACTCATTAGGATATCCACAAATCCTTTTGATGTGTATTATGCATGCGCCGCATTGGGCTCCTACTGTGCTTATGCAAGAAGGTCGAGTCATTGCCTCACGATCTCGGATAGATTGAAGCATCATGAGGAGCACTACCCCACCCACGATTTGGAGCTTGCGGAAGTGGTGCATGCCTTGAAGATCCGCGCCACTATCTCCCGGGGAACAAGTGTAATATTTACACCGATCATAAAAGTCTCAAGTACATCTTCACCAGTGCAGATCTGAATATGAGGCAGCGGAGATGGCTTGAGCTGATCAAAGACTACAGCTTTGGAGGTACACTACCACCCGGGAAGGCGAACGTGGTGGCCGACGCGCTGAGTCGCAAGGCTCAATGCAATTGTCTTCTTCTTCTTACCGTGAGTGCTTCCCTCTCGCGCCGACTTCCCGAGACTTGGTTTGGAGATGGGCGAGCGAGGATTCATAGCTAATATCGAGTTGAGATCCACATTGCTCGACAGATTCGAGAGGCACAGACGAAGGATGAAGAAGTTGCCCAAATCCGGATAAATTGAATTTGGGGCAAGTGCTGAAGTTTCGCTGGATGATCGAGGAACCTTGTGGTTCGGCGACCGCATAGTTGTCCTCGATGACCGGGAGTTGAAGCGAAGGATTCTTGATGAGGCGATAACTCCTTGCTTACCATTCACCGGCAAGTAATAAGATGTATCAAGACCGAGACGCAGCTTTGGTGGCTCGCATGAAACGCGAGGTCGCCGCTATGTGTCGGAGTGTGACGCTCACCAGCGGGTGAAGGCCGAACACCTCAAGCCGGCCGGTACTTTTCAAACCTCTTCCTATTCGGTTTGGAAGTGGGAGGATGTCACCATGGACTTCATTACGGCGGGCCACCACTTCCTCAAAGCCATGACTCAATTTGGGTGATCGTCGACCGATCGATGAAGTCCGCGCACTTTCTCGCCGTCCGGGACCACTTATTCGACCAAGAGATATGCAGAGCTATATATCTCTCCGGATCGTGTGTCTCCACGGAGTACCAAAGCGGATAGTGTCGATCGAGGCTCTCGGTTTGTCTCTGTTCCGAGAAGCCTACATGAAGCTTTGGGCACGGTTGCTCCACGATTCAAAGATACCACCCTCGGATCGACGGTCGACCGAGAGGGTCAATCAGATCCTCGAGGACATGTTGAGGGCTTGTATCTTGTCCTACGGAAGAAGTGGGAAGAGTGTCTCCAGACGCCGAGTTCAAGCGTACAACAATGCCTACCAAACCAAGATCCAGATGTCTCCGCTCGAGGCACTTTATGGTCGCAGCTTGTCGGCGCTTGTTGAATTGGTCGAAAGTGGAGAACGCTTCCTTGATTGGGCCCGAGTTAGTTGTGGAGGCGGAAGAAAAGGTCGACTATCCAGAAAAATCGAGGATAGCGGTCATGGCAGAAGAGTTCTGGCTGATCGCCGAGGAGACCCCTCTCTTCGACATTGGCGACTTCGCCTATCTCAAGGTTTCTCCTCTCCGTGGCACCCGCCGATTCGGAGTTAAAGGAAAGCGGCACCTCGCCACGTAGGGCCGCTCAAGATCCTTGAAAGCGCGCAAGTAGCATATCAGCTAGAGCTTCCTCCTTCGCCGGAATGGTTCACGACGTGTTCCACGCCTCCCACCAAGAAGTGTCTCCGTACTACGCTCGAAGTCTCTTGAGGTGGAAGACCTCGAGTCGCACCGAACCGGATTCGTTTTATGCAGAGCATCCTATCCGGTTTTAGAAGAATCGAGCGCAGAATAACGACAAAGAACTCTCAAGTTCTATAAAGTACAATGGAGTAATCACACGGAGGACGAAGCAACTTGGGAGCCCGAGGATCGCCTCAAGAACGAGTATCCCGAATTCTTCCAAGACATGTGAGTATTACTCACGATCCTTCACTTTTCCCTCTGTAGTTGTCTTCCTAATCAGACGCTGTTTCGAATCTCGAGGCGAGATTCCCTATGGGGAGGATTTGTCATGGCCCGAGTCCGGATTTGATTCTCGTAGACCAATTTTAGCGCCAACCGAAGTTTTGGCAGATTTGAGATCAATTTCCGACTTCAATGAATATCCTAAACCGCCACTTAAGAATTTCCAAACGTAAAAAAAAAATTAAGAGCTAGAATTTTCAAAGCAGTGCAAATATGGTTTTCATCAAAGTTTGGAGCCTTGTAACTTGAGACCTATAATGATCTAGAGTGTGTATGTTAGTAAAATGAAAACTAGAAACTTTTCTCTATGCAATGGTTGAGTTTTGAGCCCAATCCAACATCAAATACTAATTTAAATCATAGCGCCTAAAATTGAATCCCCACTGAAAAGTCTGGGACTTAGCCGCTCCTTCTTGTTACAAGTGGGGTCAAGTGAGCACAAATTACAAAGGAATTTGAAAGAAGATAAACCAAATCAACTCATTTTTTTTTCTACCTCCCACTCCAAATTAACCCTCATCCTCCTTGCATTTCTGGTTTCCTTTCCCAAGCAACAGACCTCCAAAGAATTTCTCCAGCCAAGACCTCCTCTTGTCTTCAAGTCAAGACCCACTCCAACCTCCCCAACCAAAGCCAAAGACAAGTCAAGACATCCAGATTTTTCTTCACTGCACCCTTCTTTCTTTTCCCTAAGCAACAAGAGCCTCCCCAAGTGCTTCTTCCCCAACCAAGCCACTTCAAGCCTGACCTCCTCCAGGCTCCTTCCTGGTGCCTCCTCTTCCTCCAGCCTCCCTGGTGTGGCGCCACCCCTGCTGCTCCTCGGTGCACCATCTCCTCCAAGACCTCCAAGCAAAGCCCCTCCTTCCCTTCCATTCCCTTGAAGGTAAGACCTCTCCCTAGGGTTTTGGTTGGTGTTTTTGGTTTGGGGCAGCAATGGTGAGTATGGGGGGCTTAGATGTGTGGAGAATCAAGGTTTGAATGGGGAATAATCAATCTAGGGTTTGGAGCAAGTTCTGAATTTTCGAGCAGAATTTTTAGCTACTGTTTTGGGCCGATTTGAGAAAATTCTGGGCATCTCCTGCTAGGTTGGCTGTAGAGAAAGTTGTGGGTAATCAAGTTATCTTTCATTTCCAACTGGAATCACCTCATTTCGTTAATCCAGCCGAAAGTTATGTCTATTTTAGTGCTTGCTGCTCTGAAAATGCTGAAGATTTCGGGTAGAAACTTGAGCTGTGAATAAGGATTAGTTAGAGGCCGAATTAGAAATTAATTTTGCCTGTGGAGTTTTAGGAAATTTCTTGTAGATTGTAAAAATGTCATCCTTTACTCAATTCTACTAAGTATAGCAATTTATATGTTGAATTTTGTGCATGCTGTCCTGAAACCGGTGTTTCTGAAAATTCAGACCTTGGGGCTAAAGGTCAGAGTTTAATTGCAAACTTTAAATTTATTTTCTGAATGTTATGATGCATGGTAATGTTAGATCACCCTCTTGTGGTCTTTTCGAGTCCAAGAAGTCATTTTTTGGGTTAGCCAAATGAAAGTTATACTTGTTTAGAGGAATGTGCTTGTTATTTTCAGATTTGTGCTATAGAATAGAAATAGAGAGTAGCATTGTAGTTTTTGTTCTTAAATTGAAATGAGTGCTTGCATTGTCGTCTTTAATTCTCATTCCATCTCATATGCATTGCATGCATCTCATTCATATGCACTGCGCGTGTAGAGAACGAAACCATGAGGGTGACGTGGGCCGTGGTTGAGGGGGACATCGGTGGGCAAGTTGCCGTTGAGGATCTGGCGCAGCTGCAGCAAGCACCTAAGCATGTTTATCCTTATGTATCGTTATTTTTAGAATAACGTGATTAATTGAAATGTTAAGTATTGCATTAGGAATTGCCATGTGGGATAGGAATAGATCCTATTTGTCGCACGCACACCCCTTGTATTCGTCGAATATCTCCTTTTGAGCTAGACTATGGGTATTAATGAGTCGATTGCTTAGAATGCTTAGATGTCGGGGTTGGGCCAAGTGACGGAGGGTTCTCACTTGCGGTTGTTATCATCACACACATACTACATTATGTCGGACTTGGAATTGGGAAAGGTTTTGGAAAGAAATGAATTGTGGACCAGGCGGGGAGTTGGTTCATTTGGGCACGGAGACTCAAATGTGTAGCCCGTCTCATGTCGGGCTTAAGGACCGATCCGTAAGTGGAATAAGATTGAGCACACCGGTGGTCGTGATGTCTGATTATGGTACTAGTAAGCCACTCTTTCTCTCATATGGAATCGATGGACCGAACTTCACGTGGTTGGACGTGGTTGAGGGCGAGGCTTAGCCGACTCTCGAGCGCCAAGCCGGGCTTGGGGCCGCCGAGGGTGCTAGGTTTTCGGACCTGCAGGAGGACGCCAGGCGATTGGGTATGATTGGGAGGGGTTGACACTAGGCCCTTGTGGTAAGTGTCGTGCGATCAATGCTTCCTCGCAGGTTAATTAAGCGATTGAATTGCCGGCTCTGGATATGAGCACGCTTGGTCCGAACTTCTTCACGTAGTAAACAACTTGAACTTGTGGTTCGCCGTTGGGCTTGAGCTAAATTTTGATATGAGATGACTTGCTTTACATTCCGTTAATTACAATATCCCGCTAGAGGTAGGTCTTTGTTACAAGCTGCTAACTATATTGAGAAAAACTTGAGTAGATGATTAAAATTGAAACAAAGTTAAGCATTTCCAAGCACTTTTAACCTAAGCTGTTTACCTTGCTACGTAAATGCATCTCCTTTGGAGTCGGTCATATATGGACCCCGGGTAAGTCTTGAGTAGTACCTTCAGACTCATGCTTCGCTTTGTGGTTTTGGTGAGGATCGGTGGGCGGATGCGAGTTCTGCCTCATCGCCTCTCGGTGGCCGAGGCGGGGCACCGAGTAGAGGTTTAGCGACATCGATACGCCTGGAAGTGTTCAAGGGCAGAACACTTCCGGAGAAGTTTTATTTTGCTAGTGTGTTGCGATTGGATTCATTTTTGTTGTATAGGTAGCCTTTTAAATTGTGTTTCGTCGTTGTTTAAGTCTCTGTCGATGTCTCGTGGATGGTTTCTAATTGTGATCGTACTGCTGTTGTGGGTGTTGCATTACTTTTGGATATATATATACCTGAATGTGTTTTCTTGTCCGCTTGAGTGGATGTCCATAGGTTCTAGGAGGGTCATGCGAAATTTTCCAGATTTTGGAGTCTTGGTCAAATTCTTAGTACTCGTGTGGTTTAGAGTCTTGGAGTTGTTGCTAAGTGTGGTTTGGTGGTTGTCGGGTTTGTCTTTGTGCCGGGTGTTTCCGCGTGCGTGTTTGGTTGCTTGGTTTCGAGTTCGTTGCCCCTTTATGCAAATTGAATTGATATCGCATTGAAACCGGTGATCTTGGGCGATCTGGCGAAGTTCGGTCGATAACGGGGAATACCGGACGGTTGTCGAGTTCATCGAATGGGCTGACGTTGTCTCTATTGGGCTTGGGTGTTAGACCGCGAGCGCCACCGGCGATCCGTTGCTAACCTCCAATTCCGATGTGGACGACGGACATTCGATAACCCGAGGACGATCTGGCGCTCTCTCGGCAGCGCATTGGGCTGCTCCGGATGCTCCTCCGACCGCCTCGGGGGGTTCCCCAAGGGCTCGAGCTGCGTCTGTGGTGACGCGGCTGGAAGCCTCCCTGCGGATCCGAGCCACAGCGGCCGCCGCCCAGGAGGCGGAGATGTCGCGGCAGCGGGCCTGGATCCGAGCCATGGAGGAGAAGCTCACCGAGGCGCGCGAGGAGGTGCGGGCGTTGCGGTTTCGGGCCGGTGCCGCGGAGGAGGAGCTGGCCAAAGTGCACGAGGAGCGTTGGACCTTGCACAAGGATCTTATGAATGTGCTTGGTCCGGCCTTCGAGAGCATGGCCAGGAGCTTCAGGCCACTGGGGGTGGAGCTGCAGGAGCCGCCAGAGCGTAATGAGCTGCATTACGCCTTTGGCCTCTCCCGCGCGGCCAACGCCTTGGTCGACCTACCCCGCGCCTTACGCGAGCGCTCTGCTCGCGAAGGGCGAGGGGTTGCCATTGCCGTGGCGGAGTATGTGCTGGCCTGCTGCGCCAGCCGCAATGCTGCCTTCGACCCGATCGCGACCGTCGGCGGGGTCGAAGGAGACGCGGACCAGGCGCGGGCTAGAGTGCGGCCAACGGCGGAGATCGTGGCAGGGCTCGTCGCAGTCGACGTGAGCAGCGACAGCTCTGAGAACGACGACTTCGCCGGATGAGCCTCCAGGCGGTCGTGTTTAACTTTTGCTTCTCGGAGGTGTAACTATGTGTATGCTTGACATCATGGATTTTGGGGGATTTTGCCAGATATTTTGCATTCCCTTTCTATAATATACACTCGTTGAGCGACCATAGCCCTTAGGAACCGCGGGGGTCACTAGAGCGTAGGTCGGAGTGCAAAGACTTTGAGGCAAATGCGAAAAACGGCAAAGGGCCAAGCAACCCAAAAGACGCGTCCGAGATCGACCATGGATCACCTCGCATGGGCTCCCCCCTTTTTCCACAAGGCGCTACAGCAATCAGAGCCATCGGGCGAGGTCAGTAAGCACCGGGTTGAGAAGGACACCACTCGCAAGGGATTTAATGGCCGGTCGGGATGCCGTCTTAAATAGGATGCAAGCAAACAGCCCTCCGAGCCGCGCGCGCAAGGACCGGGATGTGGTCGACGCGCAGCACTTTTGAACCCGTGGGTTTTAATGAAAATGCGCGAATAAAGATGATGGTTAGGGACAGAATCTCCTTATCTTCTTAGTATTCCAGGCGTTTGACACAGCGTGATCCTCGGCGTTACTGGGTCGAAAGGTGCCGGGTCGGAGGACCGTCATGGCGCTCAGTGGAACTAAGGAAGGCGGATGTTCGCACGGCAAAGACGTTTCTACCGGCTCCCGGAGGCTCCGATAGCCGGCCTCGACCCCGGGTCCCTCGGCTCGGACGCCATGGCAAGACGCTGCCGCCGATGTTCGAGTTGGTGGGGGGAAGCACGGAAGACCGTGTGACCCCTCGCCCAGTTGTTGGTGAAGAAAGCCATCAAGGAGGGAGATGGGAATCCGGAGACCATGGAGACGACGCGCGAGCCCCCTACCTGGCGCGCCAACTGTCGGTGTTTCATATAACCGGCAAGTGAATTTGTAAGTTTGGGGGTCGCGCGTCCCCTCTCCTTGAATGGTTAGACTAATGGAGTCCTGATGTATATCGTTCGGGCGAATGTCCCACGCCCGATTCGTGGTAGTAGATCTCATTACTCAGAGTATGGTGGATTACATGCGAGGGTAACGACAGGCCCTTGGCGCTCGTCCGAGTGAGGAAGCCCGGGAGCAATGGACGCTCGCTCGGGTCGGAAGGCCCGAATCGGGTCGGGAGAGCAAATGAGATAGAATGCGAGAGAATGAGAGAGTTCGTCCCTTTCCAGGGGACCCTGCCTCCCTTTATATAGTCGGAGGGGGCAGGTTACATGGGAATTTGGAGAAAAGAGGTAGGGGTATGCTATGCCCAGGAGTCCCGGTCTTCGGTCTTGGCGACTGACAGATCCCTGTTCATCCCATGCTGGGTCGGTAGACACAGCTAATAGCGTTCCGTTGGAAAGGTGCGCACCTGTCCTCTGCCGCGCACTGTCCGATCCGGCGTTGTTCTGATCAGATAGTGGTGTTGCCTTGGGACGGAGCGCGTCCTTCCACTGTGCCTGACGAGGTGAAGGGACGGGTGCTTGACCTAGCGGCCCCTGCGCCCTCTTGGGAAGGAGCCACCTGCCCGGCGTGGGCATCGTGTCCGTGGGACAGGTGACTGGCTTGGAGCCGATCGTCAAGTGGCGGAGATTTACCGAGGCTCTGCCCGGAGGCCTGGTCGGAGCCTGTGGGGACGCCCGATCGGTAGCCTGGTCGGGGCGCCCTTGGCGGGCTTGATCGAGGCCGAGTGATCCTTCGTATCCCCTTGGGCCTTGAGATGGGCCCAATATGGCACATCCGGCGATCCAGCCGATATTTAGGGACAATCCCATCTATGAGAGACGGAGGCTCTGGTAATACCCCCTCCAGCACTCTGTGTCATCGTCAAACTGGGCTCTGAGCCCAGATGACTGAGAGAAATACGATCTTGAGATAGATGTATACTTTACTGTGGGGTACCCCTGGTATGAGTATTCGTCAGTTAGTTAGAACTAGACCCGAGCATTGGGTTGGGCTTGTTTGGGCTGACCCGTGGCCCAGCAGGCATAGGGGTGAAAAAAAGCTTGAAGATCACGGATCAGCGTGCGCTCATTAAGGGCTTGGCTTGACTCATATCAAACTTGTGACATAAATGAGCTAAGCTGAGCAGACATTTCTACATGTTAGCTTAATTAGCCTAGCCCAAGCCAGCTCATGAGCTATTCGTTAGGCTAAAAAACCCAGTCCAACAACAACACTTAGGCCCATTAACCATAGCGTCAACACAAGCGTTCACCATAGCCTTGACACAAGCGTTCAACCATGCAAGCCCTTACCGCCTTGTCTACTCAACTACAAAGCTGTTTCACTTCAACCAACCAACTTCGATCCTCTATAGTTGCCTCTTTTGGTGAGTTTCATGAACGATCTCCTTTTGTTTGGTGGCGATCGGTGAATGATGGCATGGTATTGATTTGTGCGTGCATTACTACTAATTGTTACTCATGGATTTCTTAATGATACTAACGAGCTAGCTCAAGACTTTTGATCGAGCCAAGCCGAGCATAGTTTTATGCTCATTTTCTTAACAAGCCGAATTGAGCCAAGCCATGCTGCTTAACGAGTTTGACCGAACCGAGCCAGCTTGTTATCTATCCCTACAGACGGTGACGGGCCATGCCAGCATGGCACAAAAGTCTGAGCTAGGCTGGACATGACCGGCGACACATCACAGCATAACCCAAAAATGACCCAACGGCACCAGCCCAACAACCTAATAGGCTAATAATCAAATACCACGACTTGTCACTAGCCCAACATTTTGCTATTGCCCAGCCCAATACTTACTACTTTATGCCAACCCCAGCCACTTTCTTGGATAGATCAACCACATATCTCTATCTCTATCGTCACTTACTCATTCACCTCGCCTCCCCATTGCCTCCACTTACTAGTTCACTACACTCTCCCCTCCCACCCTCCTCAATGGACCAGTGCAGTGGCATGGAGGCAGTGTCTACCTCTCCTCTCGAGCTATTGTTTTGTCATATGGAGCTCAATGTTGTTGCCTTCTTGCTTGTTGCTTGCGCCTCCACGCACTAGATCTAGAGCTCAACATCGCCAGCTCCCTGCTCGTTATGCTATATCTGAAGATTGACGTCGGTGACACCCCACTCACCCCCCTCATGGCTGCCTCCCCTAGTTAGATCTGGAGGGAAAGCGTTGGGGGCAGTGGCCTGTAGGGGAGTCAGCGAAGTCAATCAGTACAACACGGTGGCGTTGGAGAGGTGTCGGCTAGCGGGGGAAGCGGATAGGTAGAGGAAGTGGGAGTCTATTGGGAAAAAGAGTAGTGCATGGTGCAAATGGGCTAGGCATGAACCAACACGGCACGGAGGTGATACGACGTGCCAATGGGTCATTCCTAGGCTTGCCGAAGATGAGTTGGGCCGTGCTGACATGGTATGGTGGGCTAACTGTACAGGGCTGACATAGCATAGTCTAGGCCTAATGCCAATCAGGCTTGTATTGTGCTGGTCCGACCCAGCCCAGTGCCTAGGTCAATTTAGAACTTAGAGCCAAGCAGGGGCATAAGAAGCAGTAGGGCTCCGTTGGGCTTGAGCCCACTTTCTAGATACCGAATCCTAAATACCATTTTCAGCACTGGTGCTCAGTTTTTGGGATACCGGAGGTCAATGCACATGGGCTCAAGCGCGGCTAAAGAAAGAAGAAATTTTGCTAGGTAGCGAGTTATTTCTTAGGCCACATGGATTGGTGGGTCGTTGCTTATTAAATGTCTAATTTGGCAATTAGTAACTTCACTTTTTGCATGCAAAACTGGACTCAAACCCTAAAAGCACATAGAGACCATAAAGAGATGGAGAGGGGGAGATGGCTCAACACCTCTTCTTTCTATGGAAATAGTAGCCCACCAAGTCAGGGACGCTTGATGCATATTGTAGGGAGTTGGTGATTGCGAGAGCACGTGCGAGGGCGTTGAGCGGATGCGCGACAAAGGGCAACCAACCAGATTAAGGACCAGATGTTTTGCTTTTTGGTGAGAATTTCTAACTTATTTCTCTTTATTATTAGTAACTCTAAAAGATATGTCACGAGCTGTTAATATATAATAGTTTTAATTTAATCTAAAATATTAGTTTTAGGTTAGTATTCATATACAAATCCAATTGTTAATTTTTATTTTGAATTTTAGCTATTGACAATCAAATTGGCAATTCATTTTTATTTTTATTTCAAATTTCTGTTATTTTTATTGTATTTTGTATGGACACTTTCTTTTAATCTAAACCGTTATAATTCATGTCCAGTAAATAGACGGTTAGATGCTATTCTTTAAATAATAACATATAATAGCTATTATAGTTTGACTTAGTTAGGATCCATCAGATTAAGAGATATATATTTTGCTTTTTTGTGACGATTTCTACTTATTTTCTTTTTTTTCTTAGCAACTCTAAATGACATGCCCGGGAGCTTTTCATATATAATAGACTGTAACTGTATTAATAGATTGAATTGAGACAATAGCCGATTTGTTTGATTAGTTAATACTAACTTATTTATAGATTTATAAAAATTTAATAAACAAATATTATATAAATATTTTTAAAATAATTAAGGACTAATAGTAACCTCCTAATAGAACATTACATAGATTGTTTAATATGCTTGCCTGCTATATACGACGACGATGTCACATGCACCGTTGCGAGCTCTGACAGCTGCCCGCGGTGTGGTGTACTGAAGTTGTAGTAGTGGCGGTGCAGTGCAGTGCAGCTAGAGACAAGATAAGAGTAACGTCGACCACTGCGCAGGGCGCCGATGGCTGCCATAGTGCCATGCACTGCATCTGAAACTACTGCAATTACAGGGCAGAAGTGAGAGTTATTTCGACAAGTACGTACGCAGGCCGCAGGCGCATGCATTCCATAATTAAGCCCGTGTATTTGATCTGTTCCGAATATCCGATCCGTTGGTGTCAGAGGCGAAGCCAGGAAATATTACCGTCGGGGTCAGATCGTAACCTTGTGGTACGTGAGCTCTAGACTATTGACGCTTTGGGCCGTGGGAATGCTGTCCTGCTGGGTGCTTTGCCGCATACCGCTCAGCTGTAGGGGTCAACCTTGTTATTTACCGGTGTTAGAACTAATATTTAGCATATGGGTATAATGGGCTAGCAGAAAGTCATCGGTGTCAACTGACACCGACGGATTGTAGCTCCGCCCCTGATTGGTGTTTAGGAGTAAGCTATAGCATTGCCTCGACACAGGCTGCTAGCCCTAGAGATCTCATGGATCTACTTAGGGATGTGTGAGTACGTAAGCATGCAGTACTTACCACGTACGTACTTAATACGTGTATACACGTGGTGTTTCAGACTTTCAGTGTATATACATATATCTGCATGTGTGTGTACGTATATATCTGTGATGTTAAATCGACCACTCTTTTTTAAAAAAAAAAAAAAATAAAACTATGACCCATAGTGGTCTATTATAGCGAAGAGAAGAGGGCTTAGTTAGGGCTTCATTGACCATGACTCCATTGAGTCCACGACGCCATGTCTGGACGTCTAGCGCTTTTAAGGGGAGAGACGATGTCAGTAGATGTAATACTACCTTTATCAGATTGCATATTCTCTTCCGTAACAGCAGAGGATATGCGTCCCTTTATCGATGCAATGCTGTACGAATTGTCATTTCTATTCGGACATCAGCAAGGCCCAGCCCATTTCATCAAAAAAAATTCCACAATAGTCATTTTATATTGATAATTAGTTGGTTTTATTGATCCTTAAGTAGTATATTCTTTATATGACGTTTATTGGGTTTGATTGATATATAACTTGCTACTATGATCATATACTCATATGGTTTAATTCAACATATATTACTCTATATAATGCGTGCATTATCTGTATATCTTTATCCGTTTTCGACTCGAATCTGGCATATATCCGTCCCGTATGCGTAGGGTTGGATATCGAGCCAACTTGACTTGTTAAACTCGTTAAGATAACGAGCCAACTCGACTCGACTCGTTTTCTTAACAAGCTGAAAACTCCACTCGGCTCAACTCGTTAAAAACTCGAGTTGGCTCGAGTTAGCTCGTTAAGCTCGTTATGATGCTTGTCGGTAGAGGAGAGGAGCACAGTGGTGGCGAAGGTGTCGGAAGCAAGGGCGAGGGTGGAGACCAACCAAGTTGGGAATTGGGGAATTGCAGATGTGAAATGGGGAAAAAGAATCGGGTCTGAAGGTTAAAGGAACGGGTTAGGGTTACAGACCTATAGTGTTTTTTTCTGACTCGTTAAGCTCGTTAGCTCGCTCGTTTAACTCGTTACCTTAATGAGTTCAAAATCCAACTCGACTCGACTCGTTAAGAAACGAGTTCGAGTCAAGTCGAGTTGAGTTTCCGAGTACTTGTTAAACTCGTGAGTTTCGAGTTTTTTTTCCACCCCTACGTATGCGTACACCAAATAAGCCGGATTTGTATCTATATCCGACTAGCCCGTATGCAGATCCGAATTTAGAAAAAAATATAAGTTATGATACGAGAAGAGAAATATCCATTTGTATCCAACCCATTTTCACCTTTAACTATGAGACCATGGATATGGTCCGAAGTTGCAGGTAGTGTTCATCTTTAGGAAAATAAAATAATATATATCTTATAGCGGGGAGAATTCCGGCTCAACCCAAGCGCCACGTCATCGCATTCCTGGAAAAGCGCCTAAAAAATCAGAAATTACGAACGGGTCCTTCCACGGTAAATTAAAAATCACGAACTGGTCCTTCTACATGTTATTTTGCAAAAAGACCCCGTAGTCTGGTTCTTTCGCCCCGGGAGATTTCAAACAATTATAAATCGCGAACGGGTCCTTCCACCGATTATTTTACGAAAAAAACCTCGAAGTTCCGCAAATTCAATGCGTTCGCCGGGTTATTTTGCAAAAAAGACCACGTAGTCCGGTTCTTTCGCCCCGGGAGATTTCAAACAATTTGAAATCACGAACAAGTCCTTCCACCGATTATTTTACAGAAAAGACCTCGTAGTTCCGCAAATTCAACGCGGTCGCCGGTTCTTTCGGTCCAGAAGATTTAAAAAAATTTGGATCACAAGCAGGTCTTTCAATCGGTTATTTTGCAAAAAAAAAAACGGTTCTTTCGACCCGTAAGATTTTAAAAAATTTTAGATCGTAAATAGGTTCTTCTACCGGTTATTTAAAAAAAGGATCCATAGTTCCGCAAATTCAGTTTACAAAAAACTTGTGCCAAATTTTTTCTCACGTTCAGCATTTATAGTATTACGTTACTAATTCCCATACACAGCTAACACCAACGGCGCAGCGTAGCGCGCTATTATACCTAGTTATGATTATTCATCGTGTTGTAAGCTTCATTTGCAAACAAGGTTTATTTCATCTTATAAAGGTAAGTTTATAGGGGTTATTTTTTAAAAAAAATCCAAGAGTGTTATTAATTTTTTTAAAAAAAAACATGGATGGATACACAGAGGTAGGGTACTAGGAGTCTAGGATCAACGACAAGCGCACGAGGATGCCGTTCCAACGGCCATCAGGCGAGGGGTGGGTGGGGTGGGCCCAGAAACCAGCAGACCGTCCGTTTGTTTTTCTTGTCTGATCATCAGATGCATCGAGGAATATATTAACACTAGTCTGATTTGTGTTTATGTGTTTGATGGTGGATCTAGGGGTGCCGGGTATATATAGATATTCTAAAATTTTTTTAAAAATATTTAAAAATTATCTTTTTAATAGATCAAATTTATTGATTGGTTTGGTTTTAATTTTGATGGCTTAGAATTTGTAAGATTTTAAAACTACTTGTATTGTACTTTTAGTACATGATATTACAAAATTATTATACAAGATGATAAAGTTTATATATGTAAAATGTATATCTCCGTAAAAAAAAATTTAGTTCCACCGCCACGGTCATGTACTGCCACTTTGTGGGCAGTAATACATTTCATATGCCTCTGTCCCCTTGATCACGTCTTGATCATTTCATTCTCGTCAGATATGACAGAAAAAGAATATCTCGATCAGGAAGAGATTAGAAAGGGACTGAATTGGCTTTACATATCCATGTATACATGGGTTTAATTGGGCTAGGTTGATGTGAGCCGTCCGATCAAAAATCGATTAGAAGGAAGGATCTAACTTCATCTTTCACGATCAACTCCAAGTAAGAGGCATAAGGGTTCTCCGCACCATATCAGATGGAGAAGACAATATATCGATATTATTAGCCTCGTATTAATTTATTCATTTTATAATCGTTTGGAGCGAATTTCCTTAATTTTGGTATAATCTGAGGAAAAATCAACTTGGCAGTAGAACATGCGTAAGCTTGCTCGCCATAGACGATAGCAACCTTGGAATGGATAAGCTCAGCCAGAACGTGACAAAAACAGAACAAAAGAAATAAAGGACAGCAACAAAATAAAACAAAGCTGTAAAACTGTACCCACATAATGAAAACTACTGTTTTATTTTTAAGGAACAATTAAATCCGCTGGCGTGGCAACTAATTGTTCTTGCACCCTATCAACATCCCAAGCAGTGAAGTTTTTGGCCGAATCGACGTTAATCAGCACCAATCTACAACGAAACATAATGTGAGCATCTGGAGACCAAAGTTTTTTAATGAATTTTTCGTATTCCTGGGAGGAGTGTGTACTCTTACTAACATGATTAAAAAAATTTCATCAGACGACCTTTATTTTTTTGCTACATACCCTTTTCCATATGTATAAGGAATATGTAAACAAATTATGCTATAAATGGTGGATTTTAATGAAATTTTTCATGGAACTAACTTTGGAGTATCTTATAATCGTGATTTAACAACATCGCTTAAATGGTATATTAGAGGTGGGAGTACATACACTGTGAGTATGGAATCATTTTCCTATATATATATATATATATATATATATATATATATATATATATATATATATATATATATATATATATATAGTTTTTCCGTACTCCCTAGAGTACATACTCTCACATCTAATATACCACTTAAATAAACGCTTTATACTTCTATATCACTTTCGATATACTTCAATAATAATTCTAAGATACTCCAATACAACATGATTAAAAAAACTCATCAAACCCTTTATTTTTTTGCTACATACCCTTTTCCATATGTATAAGGAATATGTAAACAAATTATGCTATAAAGGATGGATTTTAATGAATTTTTCATGGAACTCACTTCGGAGTATTTTATAATCAGTATTAGAGTATACTCAAAAGGATAAAGAAGTAAATGGTATATTAGGGGTGTTTGTCTCCACTCCACCAAAATCAGAGAGTTGGTGGAAGCAGGTATTTCTAGCTCCGTAAATTTGTGGAGTGGAGGAGCCGTGGTACATTAAGAGTGTTTAGGTAGATCATCTTGTTTACATTTTAGACTAAAATGATAAACTTAATTCACTTTATTTTAGCCTATAAGTTTCAAATTTCCGAGTGGAGTGGATCTGAGCTCTCCCAAACAGGGCCTTAGAGGTGGGAGTACATACACCCAGGAGTATGGAATCATTTTCCTATATATATATAACATGTATGTATATATGTTTGTGTGTGTATATACTATATATATACTTTCAAAATGGGACACTATGGTGTTAGGGCACCACGATTTAAAATACATTAATTCAAGCCAAAGCTGGATATATTTTTTCTAAAATTTCAGTTTTAGGTATTTTGAACAAATTAAGATTATATGCTTTTTTGATAATATATATATATATGAAATATATATATATATATATGAAAAATATCTTTTACTTCCAGTGTAGTTACTCCCACCTCTGAAATACCACCTAAACGAACTTGAAATACTCTTTTATCACTTTAGCTACACTCATATACTAAATATAAGATATTCCAAGATGATCCACATAAAAAAATGCAAAGAGGTACATAGTTTTTAGCGTATTTTGTAAATACCTTTATATATGAACATAAAAAAGAGTATGTCTAAAAAAAATGTACATACCACCTCCGAAAAAATATAAATACCACCAAACTAGTCTTATATACTAGATACTACACGCTTACCCTCCAGTCACAGCGAGATATTTCCTACATTGTGAGATACGGGATAGGAGTAATTACTCCCAGGAGTAGAAAAGAGGTTTCTCTCTCTCTCTCTCTCTCTCTCTATCTATGGCGAAATATTCTATACAAACCACCAATTCCATGAAAACTCCGTGAAACCATAGAAGTTTTGAAAAATTCTCTAAAAAATTACCATATATAGGGATGAACCTCTACAACCTTAAAAATTTAAGTTGAAACTCAATCGCATTTGAAAGATATTAAAAGACAAACAACAAAAAGAATAGTGCCAAAACAGTAAAAATTACTATTTATGCTGACTTTGTCTTTTCATATCTTTCAAAAGATTGAGTTTCAACTTCAAACAGGGTTGTAGAGGTTCACCTCCCTACATATGGTAATTTTTTGAGAATTTTTCAAAATTTCACGGAGTTTTCATGGAATTGGTGGTTTGCATGTATTATTTCGCCTATATATATATAAGCAACACATATCTACAATGAATTTCAATTCAAGCTTATTTGAACTAGTTAGTAATCTAGTTAAACCTAACATCCAAAAAATTTAAACTTTTTCGCACACGATAAGGAAATACCTATTTTAGATCATAGTGCTCAAGCACTACGGCATCCTAGTATCATTATACTATATATAAAGCCTCTCTTCTACTCCCGAGAGTAGTTATTCACTATGTTGTATCTCACAATGTAGGTAGTATATCGTGCAACGAAAGGTATGGATGTGTAATATACGAGTATATAAGACTATCTAGGTGGTATTTACATTTTTTAGAGGTGGTATGTATATTATCTTAGACATATTCCTTTTTATGTGCGTATATGAAGGTATTTGCAAAATATACTAAAAACACTCGCTTTAAATTTTTTCGTGTGTTTCATATTAGAGTATCTTATAATTATTATATAAGTGTACCTAAAGTGATAAAGGAGTATTGCAAGTTTATTTAGGTGGTATTTCAGATGTGGGGGTGACTACTTCCAGGAGTAGAAGGTATATATATATATTCATATGTAGGAAGTTTATTCTGTACTCCTGGGAGTATATACTCCCCTTCCAATATACTACTTAAATGAATATTTTATATTCCTTTATCACTTTCAGTATACTTCAATACTAATTCTAAGATACTCAAATGCGACATGGTTGAAAATATTTCATTGAAACCCTTTATTTTTTATTATATAGCCTTTTCCATATAAAAAGGAGGATTACACAAATTATGCTATAAAGAGTGGACTTTGATGGAATTTTTCATGAAAATCATTTTGAAGTATCTTATAATCAATATTAGAGTATACTCAAAATGATAAAGAGGTATAACAACATCATTTAAGCGGTATGTTGAAAGTGGGAGTACATACACCCAAAAATATGGAACTATTTTCTCTCTCTCTCTCTCACACATATATGTATATGTATGTATGTACATAACATATGTATATGTATATGTATGTATGTATATGTATGTACGTATGTATGTGTGTGTGTATATATGTACGCATGTATGTATATATCTATGTATGTATGTATGTATATAGGAAGCTTTTTCTGTACTCCTGGAGTACATACTCCCAATTTCAATATACTACTTAAATGAATGTGTTATGCTCCTTTATCACTTTCGATATACTTCAATAATAATTCTAAAATACTCCAATGCGTCATTGTTGAAAAAATTCATCGAATCCATTTAATTTTGTTATATACCCTTTTCCATATGTAAAACGATTATATACACAAATTATGCTATAAAGAATGGACCATGACGAAACTTTTCATAGAACTCAATTCAAGTATCTTATAATCAGTATTAGAATATGCTCAAGAGAATAAAGAAATATAACATATATATATATATATATATATATATGTATGGGCAAATATGTGGTGCGAACCACCTTTCCGGTGAAAACTCCGTGAAAACCACCCTTAAAAGTTTTGAAAAATTATCAAAAAATTACCATATGTAGGGAAGGTGAGCTTCTACAATCCTGCAAAATTTGAAGATGAAACTCAATCGCATTTGAAAGATATGAAAAAGAAAAACAGCAAAATGAATAGTGCTAAACAGCGAAAAATTACTATTCATGCTGAATTTGTCTTTTTCATATCTTTCAAATGCGATTGAGTTTCATCTTTAAATTTTGCAAGATTGTAGAAGCTCACCTCTCCTACATATGTTAATTTTTAAGAATTTTTAAAACTTTACGGGTGGTTTTCACGGAGTTTTCAACGACTGTGGTTTGCAGCACATATGCCCCCTATATATGTATATATATGTGTATATAGAAATATTCAGTGAAAACCACCCATTCTATGAAAACTCCATTATGCGATTGAGTTTCATCTTCAAATTTTGCAGGATTGTAGAAGTTCACCTCCCCTACATATGGTAATTTTTTGAGAATTTTTCAAAACTTCTACGAGTGGTTTCCACGGAGTTTTCATGGAATGGGTGGTTTTCACTGAATATTTCGCCTATATGTATATATATATGTATATGTATATATGTGTATGTATATATGTATATGTATATGTATGTATATGTATATATATGTATATATGTATGTCTCTCTCTCTATATATAGGAAGCCTTTTCCGTACTCCCAGGAGTACATACTCCCACATCTAATATACCACTTAAATAAATGTTTTATACTCCTTTATCGCTTTCGGTATACTCCAATACAACATGATTAAAAAAATTTCATCAGACCCTTTATTTTTTTTTTGCTACATACCCTTTTCTATATGTATAAGGAATATGTAAACAAATTATGCTATAAAGGGTGGATTTTAATGAATTTTTTTATGGAACTCACTTTGAAGTATCTTATAATCAGTATTAGAGTATACTCAAAAGGATAAAGAGGTATAACAACATCATTTAAACGGTATATTAGAGGTGAGGAGATACATACACCAGGAGTATGGAATCATTTTCCTATATATATATACTAGATCAATGCCCGTGCGTTGCTACGAAAAATAAAATTAGTAACGAAACATAAAGGCCAAGCAATAAAAGAAAATTATGCTACAAGATCAAACATCTATTTCTCCCGATTACAAAAGTTTTTATGATTTCTTCTCCAGTATGAATCAAAGCCAAATATATTGTACGTAGCAATATATATTACCAATCTTAAAAATCGATCAATCATTTTTACCCTTTTTTGTAATTTATATTACCAGCTCGCGTTCCTCTTCTTCTCGTCATGCCCGTCGACGACGTCTCACTTGTGTCGCCGAGCAATCGCGTCGAAGTGTCGTACGCTTTGTTCAAGTCCAAGCGGCAACCTTTCGGGTTACTGGCATTCGGTTAAGCGTCGCTCACGGTTGTTAGTTCCGGCAATTCTGATTTTTAAAATGACACATACAGATCGGGACGAACAAAATCTGTAGCTATCCGGAGAGGAAGGGGCCAGTTCGGTTTTGTTCGGGAGAAACGAGATCGAAAACTATTGAGAGAACGAAAGCAAAAAAAGAATAGATCACTTTTTTCGTCCGGTTCAGTTTCGTCCGGTTCGATTTTGTGGGTTGGTGGTGGAGAAGCGGACGTGACACCACCAACTTCTAATTAAGTAGTAGAGATACCCATAGCTCCAGCTCCACAGTTTGGTGGAGCTGAGGCGTATACAAACTGACCTTCCTCAATTCCAAAATATCTATCAAATTTATCGGGATTCTTTATTTGAAATGTTTGTAATCAAAAGTTTATTTATTGTAGTTTTATTTCATTCTCTACCATGCTATTAACGATGTCAAATATGTTTGATGGTTGAAATACCTCACGTAATGTGGTAAGAATATTAGCATAATCTAACTCAATTAACTATTACTTGAATATCATGCCTTCTTATACGCAATGACAAGTATTTTGAAGCAGGATTAACAAAGACATCCGGAAAAAAGATCGAATAATAAAATTATCTGTCGATGTGAAACGGTTTACGCATCTATCGCCAACACTTCACTTATTTTGCCGCAAATTAGCACTCCATAATTACATTCTGCGGTGGATTAATGACAAGGAAAGAAAGCGTGTCACGAGCCAAAAGGCCCACAGATATTGGGCCGGCTCAGCGTAGGCCTACCCGTATTAGGCCGGATCAGTTTAGGCTCACAGATTTTGTGGGTTGGTGGTGGAGAACGGACCACCACCAACTCAAAATTAGAAGTAGTAGAGATAATATATATGTGGCTTAGGACTTAGGACTAGGCTAGAATTGAACCATTGGGCTTAACGTGAAACGGTACTACATGACTTGGGAAAAGCCCAGTATAGGCCCATTTGGAACCTCTTGAACTATTGTTCTTTCTGCATTACCCATCTCAGATACTAATTCCATTCCTTCAGTTATCCCTTCCTCGGTTTACCAGCCGACTCAAACTTTGGTCACACTTTTTCTGTTTAAAAATTGAAAACACGGGGACATTTCACATCTCGCTAGCTCTTTCAAATACATCTTTGAATAGTTCCCGTTTTGGGCTGAAACCAATGTCTGAACTTTGAACACTTCTGGTCTTGAAGAGCACAAATTACTTAACCAGTTTGCTGCAATACAAGCAAAATGGATGATTGATACCCATCGATTCTCGAGAGAGAATTGATCGATCAAATGCGTGCCATGGACAAGGTCACAAACAGTGGTCATCAACGAGTTAAGATCAATATAATCTTCAATCACATGGGCTCGTTCTGCCGGGTTTGACAATAGCTAGTCAACACTGTTTGCACTGCACCAAAACAACTCTAGTCGTGGTAAGCGAGTCTATACTCCCTCGGTCTAACTCTATATAAAGTATTTTTTTTAATAATTCTGCCTATAAATATAGGTATGGATGTATAGTATACTGAGTATATAAGACTATCTAAGTAGTATATTTTTTAGAGGTGGTATGTATATTATCTTAAATATACTCCTTTTTATGTGTATATAAAGGTATTTACAAAATATACTAAAAACACTCGCTTTAAATTTTTTCGTGTATTTCGTATTAGAGTATCTTATGATTATTATATAAGTGTACCTAAAGTAATAAAGGAGTATTGCAAGTTTATTTAGGTGGTATTTCAGATATGGGAGTGACTACTTCTAGGAGTAGAAGGTATTCATATATAGGAAGCTTTTTCTGTCCTCTTGGGAGTATATACTTCCCTTCTAATATACTACTTAAACGAATATTTTATACTTCTTTATCACTTTCATTATACTTCAATACTAATTCTAAGATACTCAAATGCGATATGGTTGAAAATATTTCATTGAAATCCGTGGTTTACTTAGCATTACATATATATATATGTGTGTGTGTGTGTGTGTGTGTGTGTGTGTGTGCCTTTTCCATATAAATAGGAGGATTACACAAATTATGCTATAAAGAGTGGACTTTAATAGAACTTTTTCATGAAAATCATTTTGAAGTATCTTATAATCAATATTAGAGTATACTCAAAATGATAAAGAGGTATAACAACATCATTTAAGCGGTATGTTGAAAGTGATAAAAGAGTACATACACCCAAAAGTATGGAACTATTTTCATACACACTCCACATATATATACATGTATATATATATGTATATATATATATATATATATATATATATATATATATATATATGTATGTATGTATGTATATATATATGTATATAAGAAGACTTTTATGTACTCCTAGAGTACATACTCCCACTTTCGATATACTACTTACATGAATATGTTATACTCTTTTATCACTTTCAATATACTTTAATAATAATTCTAAGATACTCCAATGCGTCCTTTGTTGAAAAAATTTCATCGAATCCATTTATTTTTGTTATATACCCTTTTCCATATGTAAAACGATTATATACACAAATTATGCTATAAAGAGTGGACCATAACGAATTTTTTCATGGAACTCAATTCGAAGTATCTTATAATCAGTATTAAAGTTTGCTCAAAAGAATAAAGAGGTATAACATACATACATACATATATAGACACACATACATACACACACATATATATGGAAACTTTTTCCGTAATCTCAAAAGTACATACTCCCACCTCTAATATACCACTTAATATATATATATATATATATATATATATATATATATATATATATATATATATATATATATATATATATATATATATGTGATTCTAGTACCAGATGAGTATACATGATTCCACCTCCACTATACCGCTTAAATGATGTTGTTATACCTCTTTATCCTTTTGAGTATACTCTAAAATTGATTATAAGATACTCTAACGTGAGTTCTATGAAAAATTTCATTAAAGTCCACCCTTTATAGTATAATTTGTTTATATATTTCTTTTACATATGGAAAAAGTATGTAGCAAAAAAATAAAAGGCTCTGATGAAATTTTTTCAACCATATCATATTGGAGTATCTTAGAATTATTATTGGAGTATACTGAAAGTGATAAATGAGTATGAAGTGTTTATTTAAGTGGTATAATATATATAGAGTATATATATATATATAAAAAGGCTTTCTATGCTTAGGACTAGGCTGGAATTGAACCATTGGGCTTAACGTAAAAGGGTACTACATGACTTGGGACAAGCCCAGTACAGGCCCATTTGGAACCTCTTGAACTATTCTTCTTTCTGCATTGCCCATCTCATAATCTCGTATACTAATTCCATTCCTTCAGTTATCCCTTCCTCGGTTTCTTGCTTGGTTAATCTAGTGGAAACTTGCACTCAACGTACCAGCCGTCGCAGCCGACTCAAACCTTGGTCACACGTTTTCCGTTGCACGCTCTTTCAAATACATCTTTGAACAGTTCCCGTTTTGGGCTGAAACCAATGTCTGAACTTTGAACACTTCTGGTCTTGAAGAGCACAGATTACTTAACCAGTTTGCTGCAACTACAAGCAACATGGATGATTGATACCCATCGATTCTCGAGAGAGAATTGATCGATCAAATGCGTGCCATGGACAAGGTCACAAACAGTGGTCATCAACGAGTTATAAGATCAATCTTCAATCACATGGGCTCGTTCTGCCGGGTTTGACAAGAGCTAGTCAAAACTGTTTGCACCGCACCAAAGCAACTCTAGTCAAGGTAACCGAGTTTATACTCCCTCGGTCTAACTCTATATAAAGTATTTTTTAAATAATTCTGCCTATAAATATATGGTGTATTTTATTTTTCAATGCTAAAATTAATGTGATGTTCCTTTATGCCTCTAATAAATATCCAGATTTACTTCATACTCTCTCTCTCTATATATGTATTGAATATAGTATTTAGAGATAATAATTAGGGATAGTCTAGTTATTGCTAATATCTTTTGGTTTATATGGTAGAAGAAAATACGTCCAACAAACTTTAATTTATTGGGGGGAGGGAGTATATATGTACTTTGTTACTCTATGCTAGTACCATGTATATATGTATGTCCCAATTCTTCAATAGCTTTGACCACTAGGCTGTGCCGGCTTCACGGTATGTGTATATGGACACGCCTGTGGCTGTGGAGTGGATAGGAACAGATGGCATAATGCCGAACAGAGCACATCAAGCAAGTTCAAAAGTCAAATTTGGGGTGGTCTTGTAAACTTGAATTGACTATATATCATCTTTCCCCCCACCCCCCAAAAAAATGTTCTCAATTTGTTCTGTTGTGGGACTCACTCCATTCGACTTCCTATGTGTCCATGAGTGGTGCTAACACCACCGGCTATGTAAAGGTGGTGGCGGGCCGGCCGGCCGGCGGTGGCGGATTTAGAGAGAGATGGATGGCCGGTGACATTATCAGTCGCATGTGATAATGGAATGAACCCTACACCCAAACACCAAACTACGAAATTAAAATTATGTCACGGAATCACATCGTCCATGTTTACTTTGCCGTATCCAAGGGGTCATGTATACAATTGCAAATTAACTTGCAACCACATGGCATAAGCTCTCAATCGACGAGCTGAATGGACATGCATGATGTGGAGTGGGCACTACTGAACCCACCAACCTCGTTGCCCAGCCGAAAACCGCCTCATCTTTTGGGCTTTGGATAATGAAAACCACTGCTTTGCTACAACCAATTACCGTCCCTTTCTCCCTTGGCTTCCAATGCAAGAGCATCTCGATCTCACTCTCCATGCGTCACGCCATCACCGAGCAATTGGACGTGCCACGGCTGGTGCTAGTGCTACTTCGTTGTATAGAGTATAGACGAAGGCATCGTGCTGCCCCGCCCGGCATGGGTACGATGAACCGTGGGTCTAGATCGTATGATGCCGCCACGGTCTAGCCAGCGCGACGTGCCTTGCCGTGTGCGGCTTAACTCATCTCTGGTGAGTTCAAATACGGCCTATTGGTATGTCGTGCCACCTTTATTGTACCGTCTAGTCCATTTACACTGTTGCGAGAAGAGGAAAGGAGCTGATGACACACGGAGGGTCAAAATGGTTAGAACCGTTGAGATCAGACGGCGTTGTCTTCTTCCTCTCTGATCGTGCCGCTATCATTTTCCTCATGACGACCAGTGAGCACGTATTGCACTCACCATCTCTTTGCCATTTCTGTTGTCTTCCTGTTCTCTACACGAGACGATCGTGGCGATGTTGTGCCGTGCCATGTGCCGCATTGCCACCATAATCTGCCGCATGCCACGGTACCTATTCCATACTAAAGCAGTGATATGCCTCTGTATGTGTGTGCACATCACCATTATAGCGTGCTATACTGGCTCAAGCAAGGACTTCGCAGGCGTGCTATGCTATCCATCGTGCCCAGCCACGAAGTCTCGCACGGCTTTGATCATCGTGTTGTATCGGCCCGGTTCATGCGTATACATGTTGTGTTGTGTCTTGGGCTTTGCCGTGTTTGCCATGTCACAGACCATGCAGTTTTGATAACCGTGCAGTTTCTGTCACAACACGTTGATAAACGACAAATTGAATACTACTGTGGAAGTCCCTTCTGGCGACGAATTTGCAATATTACTTTCAATCTCTACCTCCATCATTAACCGATTGTACTCATGGGCGGTATTGCGCAAGCGACTGGTCGTGTTGCTCGTGTTACTCGTGTGTGACTTTTTTCTTACTGCAAGATTCACAGTATCAATTTGACATGCAGGTGTGCATCTGAGTGAAATCTCATACGTTCCGTGGACGAGGCCGGAAGGCTTTAGACCAAAGATGTTAACGAATCACCGTGATACCAGAAAAGTACATACTTAGATCTTGTTGGGTAGAATTTCAGATTCTAACTCCACCTCGGATCTGGAGTTTGTAGGCTAAAATGAAATGAGTTAAGTACGTATTAAGGTTCTATTTGGCATAATTTCAGGTTCTAACTCCACCTCAGATCTGGAGTTTGTAGACTAAAATAAAGTGAATTAAGTTTATATTTTTAATCTAAAATGTAAATAAGATAACTCAGCTAAACATTTTTAATATCCTCATAACTCCAGTTCTATAAATTTCTAAAGTTAGGAATACTCTACTCCAAACACCCCCTAATTCTTACAGCATTATCAAACCATCAGAGGAGTAAAACACAATTTTCACGGTCATCTATCCCATAAGCCCATTTGGTAGCGCTGTCGCTCTCCCTTATCCTCTTCCCATCGACCCATCGTTCAGTAGACGTCACAAAATTTCTCCTCGAAATCTCTTTAAAACACACAATCATTAAATCGGGGGACCGTGCTACGCGAACACCATCATTGCCCACTAATATCACGAGCCACACAGCTTTGCGACAAAAAAAAGCGCCCAATATTTTCTTCAAATTTATGTCGGCATGTCAGATCGATTGGTCTCAAAGGGAGACCCCTGAGATCTTATTCCACGGCTCTCTGTAGCAATAATGGGGTGAAAAAATAAAATAAAATTAAGCCCCACAAAAGACACGCGATTAAGCAGTGATCTGTCAGCACACAGGTGCGATGACGTGGACAGGATCGCATGCAGGAGCGGGCGGACAGAGTTCATTTTCCGCATAATCTCCGGTTAGGATTTGGATCATTGATTGCGCCACGTCGCTCCAACGTGTCGCTCTCCTCTAGTGGCTTCTCGCCCAGCTGATGAGCTGCCTAACCGCGCGGCCGTGTGGGTCAATTTTGTCCAGGGCCTCCAAACTGTTCCTCGACGGTACGATCAGCGGCGCATAGTTTCTATATCTCACATCTAAATACTCCCTCCATCCAAATTTATAAGGCGTATTAGTCTGGATACAATTATCAACGTAATGATTTTTTACCGATGCTGCCCCTAATTAAAGATGGAAAGCGAGCGAATCACGCATAAAGATGGAAAGCGAGCGAATCACGCATAGAATCAGGAACAAATCCGCTTGCTTGATTAGAACCATGCATGCAGGGCAATTGCGGAAGAAACGGACGGCAAATCACAAAACAGCCCTATAAAATGAGATTTCAATCAGATTTTTATACGCCCTGTTTTATGAGATAGAGGGAGTATATTATATCTTATGGAAATAAGTCTAAATATAATATTTCTAATGTGTAGTATCTGGCAAGCACCTCGCTTAAATTATTACTTCACCCTACCTCACCTCCTATCTCGCCTTCCTACCGATTTCCATCTCTAACTTTCTTAGATTTCCTCAGTTGGGTTTAGGGATGGCAATCTTAGACATCTGGTGCATGGTAAAACCCAATGGAGGTGGGTATGTTCATCTTTATTACCCATGTATGTTTATGTTCAAATACGAATAATATGGGTATGAGGAGCTTCACCTGCAGATTGATTACATACTATTGACATATTAAACAGGCATCCAGTTGGCCTCGATCCCAATTTGTAGTATCTCATTTCAGAATTGTTGAACTTGACCATATATGTATTATTTATGCGCATATATTATTTTAATTATTATTCTTATGTACATTTGAAATTTTGAATCATTGATAATCATTCTTAATTCATAGAATGTTGCTAATACCTATAACTTCATCAAAAGATTGTATTAGTATTATAACTCATTAGCTTCTAGTACCATTTGGTTGGAAAGATTGTTGATGGTGGTCGTATATACCTGGTCCTCCTGAATCTATCGAGATTTCCATGACCTCATATCTTCTGAGATTTGGTCATGGTATGGGTATGGTTACTACTTCCATTTGATGCATCCTAGTTGGGTTGTATCTTCCATGAGAAACAACTTTACTATCTCTTCCTTAACTCACATTTTACATTAGATTTTATCCTACTGAGTATTTCATATAAACTGATTACGTCTTGCATTAGGAGTGCTCTGAGTAGAGAGGCATCGGATGCCTGCTGTTAAGGGGCACGAAACCCTATGACGATCCAAGCAAGAAGTCAAGCTTTGTGGATCGTAGTGGATGCTGAACAGTAGTAGCGTTCTAGACTTCTAGAAGCAAGTTAGGCAGGGAGGCTGTCTAACAATTTAACCTCTCCATTCATCTGGAACCGATTATTCAGAGCAGGCTCAATGGACAATGGAGGACAGAATAGCTGTTGGATGATTAGGACGTCCCGTACGTCTTATGAGATAAAGAACGCCGCAAGTTTTTTTTTTTACGCCGTATATACCTTTTTTTGTTGAAATATTTCTGGTTGTTTTGGTAGATGAAGAGGGAATTATGAGAGCGGACATTCCTTTCAGAAGAGTGCCCATCTACTTCTTCGACGAATGGTCATACGTCATACGGTAAAGACGGATATCATTACACTTAAACATGGCCAGCGTGCATGTAACCTACTAGATTAGGGCTTAGATTTTTGTTATCCTTGACGAATGGCCGACACCATTAAACCATTCCCCAAGCAAGCTTTCACAGAAAAGGAATTCCAGAAAGACACAGTGAGGAATGGAGAAAACAATAGGCAAATCATGCTAATAAAGATGCTCAACTACTACCACTATCACCGTACTAAGGACCTGTTTGGAGGAGTCGTAACTTTTCTGAAAAACTGTTTTTTAGTTTTTCGAGTTAAAAAGTAGCTATAGCTTGTTATGAAAGGCTGTTTGGCAAACAGCTAATTCCTATCCGCAATAAGCTACAAAAGCACATACAGCCCTGCTTTTGGACTTTGCCAGTTATATATGTGGCTTCTGACTTATACCAAAAGTTTCTTAAAAGCTGACCTGTTTAGAAGGCTTACTGGATTTATAAAAGCTAAAGCTGGCTTTAAGCCCCAAGAAAAACCTAATTATTGTGGATACCATCTATATTACACTTTTCCAATGTAGGCTAGGGGGAATTCAGGATCAAATGCTTTTCTCAAAAAAAAAAAAAAAATGAAACAAGTGTTCGCAAATGAAGATACCCTGGCTATCACATCATCACACAGTTGGAACTTGGAAGGGTCAGATTCTTCTTGACCTCCACAGAAAAAAAGCCACTTCCTGCACACAAGACAAGGCTCTTTTGTGTTTTCTTTTGGACAAGATTCAAGTTCCAGCTAGGCAGGCTTGGATAGGCGCTGAGTCTGCCAACTAAGGGCTCATGCCCAACCAAATCATCCGAGCAAAAAATTCCATCAAGATTATGGTCTAGACAGCTAATAGTTTTGGACCTTCGATGAAGATTATGGTCAAGACAGCTAATGTTGTATATATCTAGAGTTCATGCTAAGTCCATGGACCACGGCCAGGTGGCATCTTACGTGGACCAACTCGTATGACGTGGCTATATATGGGTTTTATCTGCGCTGCGTTTGTTATTTGGATTCTCTGAAAAAAATACCATTTGTATGATTGTATCGAAAAGCAATACGGGTTTGGAAATTTTCGTTGAAATAAAAATGTGATTTGGATTTGGATGCTCACAGCTTGATGGTATGGTACGAATCTGGTAGGATTAATTGAATATAATCCAGAAGTGCATTTATAGCTAATTCATATTGAAACGCAAAATCACTTATTAACAAAATAATATGTAAAGATCAGTAATGTAAATGTTCCATCAATTTAATTAAGATGCATATCTTCTCCAATCCATCCTTTTTAATATATGTACCATCATACGAAGTATACTTTTTAGATAATAGAAGATTGCATCATCCTACGAAGTATAAGGTAAATAAATATGATTATATATCCGTACCCGTTCCAATTCCAACCTTTTTATTAAGACACCTAAAGCTGTGATCAAATTAGAAGGACAGAAAAAAAAAGTTAAAATTACAAGGTACAAGAGACTGCATCAGAGACGAAAGGGGAGGGGAAAGAAGGAAAAAAGTCTAGATTCTTTAAAGTTACTGTTGTAGTAGTTTCTTATGCTATGTTGCTCCTGCTTTAAGGGCGATGACGAGGGAGGGCTCGGTGTCGGGGTAGAGGATCTCATTGCCAACAAGTAGGAGGGTGGCGTTGGTGGCAGTCTCATCTGTGATTGATTGAAGCCTTTGTTCGTTGGTTACCCAATTTATTTGGAAAATTCTGTTGTATGTTCTTTCCACCATTCCCAGCACGTTAAGATAAACAAGGTTTTTACGCCTTTCCGAAGGCTCATTTGGCAATTTACTCGGTGGAGATTCCATTGCTCGAGGTGTGCAGATGGCTCCCATTGGTTTAATAGGAGCGATGGTAAGCAAATCCATCGTATAATGGATGACCACAGTCATCAAGCTTGGGAGCAATCAACTAAAAGGTGAAAAATTGTTTCTATATTTCGATAGCACATTTGACAAGAATATAGGTTAGGTCATCCCCTGAGCTACAAACGCTGCGCTGCCTATAGTCGATTTTGCTGTGCAAGCCAAAGGAAGATCTTACGGGGTAATGGTGCCTATGCTGACTAGACTGTAACACTGAAGGATTTTTAGATGCATCCACTAAACTGTAAGTGCTACACCGAGCTAGCTGAGTAGATGTAATTGGAGGTTTGCGTCCATATAATATCGTCATCCTTTTTTGGGCAAAGAGACACTGATTGTATTTTGGACCATAAGTAGACGTATTCCCCTAGCAGCTGGGGTCAGATGATGACGAAGGTCATGTATGCAGTTGTTATTTAGCAGGGCATTTGTTATTGATCTTGTCTTCCTCCTAGAGTGTTTGTAGAGGTGTGGCGCGATCTGGGAGGGTGCTATACCCTGCAACCATCTGGAGGTCTAGAAGATAATTCTTCAGCCATTTCCAATGATGATTTTGGTGGCCACCAAAAGGAGGTGCTGGTCAGTGAGGTCGCACGGTGTTGGCAATCCATTCCATGCTCTTTCCGGATCTGTGTGCTTGAGCCATAGCCAGCGAAGTCGGAGTGCTCGTGCGAACCTGTCCAGTTCCAGTACTCCTAGGCCACCTAATTTGAGTGGCTAGCAAATAGTTGTCCACCGCATCTTGCAGTTACCACCATGCATCGCAACGTTTCCAACCAAAATTTCATATGGATTTTCATGCTCATTACCAGAATCGCTTTGACATTACCAGAGTCGCTTTGACGGGAAGGCTAACAAAAGAAGAGAACAGAGAAGCTAATCCCAATTTTCTGCACAATGGATAAACATAAATAGTCACTAACAAACATAAGAAAGGTAAACTACAAATCAAACAACCCTACCAAAGGGGTGTTACATCCAAAGAAAAGGGATAAGAAAGGGAGCAAAAATCCTTACAAGTTGGTAGAACAAGAAAAGGAACCAATTAGCAACTTTTCAATACCCAGATTGGTTAAAAACTCAAGAGGTGCTCTCATATTTTTTCTTTTCACAGTTGCACAAATATTAAAGCATAAATGAATGGTAGATATCGATTACTTACCCCTTCACTTCAAAAATTATGCAACTTGCATTAGAAAGAAAATCATTAAAGCACTGCTCTAAAAACTCGAAATGGTTGCATCCTAGAGAGCTGGCATAGTAGGGCCAAGAGGGTGACACGGGCGAGGTCATGACTCACAAATGGACGATGGATGATGGTTGTGCGCCTGCTATCGGGTTATCGGATCCATAGAAAATAAGTGTGGCTGTAAGTTTTTTTTTTCTACCGTCGAACCGTTCGCGGCTTTGGCCTCTGCACGTGTGGTGGGTGGGCCCGGGCGGGCGGCGGCATGACACGGTGAAAACGAGTCAAAGCTGGAAAGCAATATTTAACCAACCCGGTTAGTTTTGCGGGTTAACGGGTTATTGGGTCTGGAGGTGCTATATTTGTTTTGTGGAGAGGAGGGTGCCGAAGCCGAATGAAAGAATATCACTGTCTTTTTTTTTAAACTTGAGTACTTGTCGCATAATTTCCTCCTTAAAATTGCAAATCTATTGTTGCCGTTCTGAAAATATTTTTTCTCGCTTGATTTATCCGTAATCTAGAAAATATGTAGCCTGATGTTGAGACGTTACTTGCTCAAACGCTACTTCATGTATCACCACCATACGCACAAGAATATTTCTAAGGTTTCAAGGTATTTAGCTATAAAATATATATTTCCGGTTTTCTGTGAGCAAGTCCCGCTAAAATGTGAGGTATAGCTAGATTCGCAAACATCTAAATTATTTCCACAACACCCATAGTTTTAGGCTGTGTTTGGTGCATCTCTAGCTCCACTAGGTTCATAGAGTTGGAACTGTAGGTATATTAAAAGTGTTATGAGTCATCTTATTCACATTTTAGATTAAAAAAATAAACTTAATTCACTTTATTTTAACCTAAAAGTTTTAGATCTAAAGTAAAACTGAGATTTAAAACTCTATGAAACAGAACCTTATTAACCCAACGAGTAGTTCCCAGTGATATCATGCAAAGTGTGGTTAAAATTTAGAACACAGCCAATACGTACTACTTTTTTTTATCTAAATTAATATAAACACTAACAAGTAAAATTGCTTCCTTTCCACGCTTTTCCCGACCCGTTAGCCGCCGAAGAAGCGTGACCGGTAAGGGCGGCGCGCTGCTACCGGGTTAAAGGGTCCGGACCGCAGACCCGTCCCCCGTGAATGACGTGGGGATGAGATTGCGAGAAGCTCTGACGGTTTGGAGTCCGACAAGGCGAAGAATGAGAAGGACACGGAGCAGAGCAAAAGCCGGTTTCCATACCCCGCAGCTTCTCCTGCTGCTCCTCGTCGGTCCGAATAAAGTCTCCCTCCCCTTCCTTCCTCCTCCCACCACTCCCCTCTCCTCTCTTCAATCTTGGCGGCAGCGCACGCATAATCTTGGTTCTTGCACCGCACTGTGAAGTTTAAGATATTCTTTTGGCCGGATTGATTGATTCCTCCTGCCTGTTCGGTTTCTTGGGGCCGGTTGGGCTGCTGTGGTCCGTGGAGTGGGTGGTTTGGTGATTGGAGGGGGCAGAGTTGTGCGGGGAGGGGAGGGGAGGGTCGGAGGAGGGGCCATGGGTGGGCAGAGGATGGAGGAGGGGAGGTTATCCAACCTTCAGTGCTTCTTGGACTGCACCACCCCAGCCGTGGAGACGCACATTCTCCCCAAGGTGACGCGATTGCCCCCTGTAAAGTTCGCGCCTTTGATGTTCTTGGCAGGCGCCGGCTGTGCCTGGCATGATCTGCGTTGATCTGTGGTGTCCTGGGAGTTTAGGATTCGTCATTACTCATTTGCTCAGTCACTTTTTAATTACTGAATTACTGCTCATTTGTTCAGTCACAGATGAATCATTCTGTCTTTTTTTTTCTGATGGAAAATGCCTTTATGCTGTCTTTTTTTTTCCTGACGGAAAATGCCTTTGTGAAAGAGAATAATGATGGTGTGTTTGTGTTCGTATTTTTTTCTTCATCGTGAGAATTGTACTAGTACTGCCAAGCTGTACTTCCTTCACCTGCCTAACTGGGATGTAGCTGTGGTGACGATTGTCAACTCAAATTCTTCTTTGCTTTGTCAATTTTGTCTGCTGTTCAACTGTTCCATTAATGAATGAATGCCTTGGATTTTAGGGTACTTACGTAGACTCTGCGTATTTGTCATCCTAGTCAGAATGACATGTTGATCATGTTTATCCAGACGAATGGACGATTGTCGAATGACACTTGGCATCATGGCGAGATGGACAGCGTTGAGTACTTCAATCTTGCGGACCTCTGGGAGCAGTACTATGAGTGGAGCGCATACGGTGCGGGAGCTACAGTGCAGCTCCATGGTGGCGATAAAGTAGTCCAATACTATGTTCCTTACTTGTCAGGGATACAGCTATACACCAACAAGGTCCTGACTGCATCTAGGTATGGACAAAATATCCATACTGGTACTGACATTTTTAGCTCATGCCGATTTCTAGATGTAGACTGAACTAATTTCCTGTTTCCTGTAGGAGTTTTGGTGAAGATAATGGCATGGACTTCTGGAGTGATGATGAGGACAATGAGAAAATGTCAAGATCCTGGAGTTCAACATCCGACGACTCATTGTTTAACTGCGATGTGGTTGGGGGCAATAGGAGGCGTCCTGGGCACTTGTATTATGAGTTCTTTGAAGTTTGCTCACCTTATGGAAGGATACCACTCATGGATAAGGTGAATTCCTACGCCCTTTCTGCTAGTAGCGTATCCCAGTTGTGCTGTGCATCGCTTTTCTTAGTTCGTTTGCTTTTGTTAGGTATATGAACTATCCCAGGGCTTTCCTGGGTTGACATCGCTTAGGAGTGTTGACCTTTCACCTGCTAGTTGGATGTCCGTTGCCTGGTATGATCAAACTTACACGCATTCTTCTTCTTTTTTTTTTAAGAAAAAAGAAGTTGACAGATGAACAGTTTTATAATCTAGGAGTTTCGTCAGAAATATCATGCTTGCATTCTTGTTCCATTTTCCTTGTTGCTTATTATTCTAGATTGCAAGCAGTTGGGCTCAACTTGTGCCTAATCAGTTTGCTGGTCGATTGAAGTGTTTATATTTATATTGAGTTTTGGCACTTCAATAATCCTTTGTGTCTAAAACTTTAAATAGTACATATTGTCTCTAGGTTCAGAAATCCATTCGTAGTTGATAATTTTGTCTCAGTGATGATAGTGCTCACCATTGTCATTCGCACGCTATTTTAATTAGGTATCCTATCTACCACATTCCCTACCAGCGCAATGTGAAGGACTTATCTGCATGCTTCCTAACTTACCATACCATTTCCTCCTCATTTCAAGGTACGTTTTTGTTTCATATCAGACAATAACTAAAACCAGTTTGATCAACTCTAATGGCACAAGACTTTCATAATTTCCCTACGCTTCTGTGCCAATGATGCATGAACATTGATTATGATGCTATTGTTATCTATACTGATCATCCAGTTGGGGTTATTTCCTTTGATGTTGTTTAGAATGTTGCTGTAGGCATATTGATTCAAATTTCATCTTGTGCTGTGTGTGTTCCTCTCCTGATTTCGATTGGGTTGTGTGCCTGTAAGAGCATGATTGTAAGGTCCCAGGATAAAATAACAGCTCCATTCCCCAATACAAATATTCTTATAAACATGTATTCTTGAAATACTTCTGGTCTAGAGGAATTTTACGGTAGGATAACATGAGTAGTAAATAGTGGTAGTAGAAATCAGATTCAACCCTTCATTCCTTAAGGGTATTATGGACTTTTTATCATTTCCTACCTAACTCCTGTTGTTGCTGCCCTAATTTTCCCCCCGGCCACCACCATTTGTTTTTACTTGCCCTATTTGCTGCCTTTGCTTGTTGGGTTAAGGCGAGCGTTATCGCTGACAGCTGCCCTCCTGGTTCCTTTCGAAGGCATGGCCGGAGCCTCTCCAGGTTCTTGTCGACGGCGAGGCCGGCTAGCTCGTGGTTCCTGTCGAAGCTGGGTTATGCAACTTCTGAAGACCAGACCAGATTTTGGATTCGTCTGTTTTGTAGTTTTGCAACAATATCATAAAACAATTTCAGTTCACTAGGTCACTAGATTACTAACAAGTCCCAATGGACAGATCAAGTAGACAACACATTAATTTTTTCTTCTTGCTGTTTCCACATGCTTCTCAGCTAGCAAAAAGAAATTGCCAACCTGGGATTCGAACCAAACACATTCATTTTTTTTGCCCTTTTACCCCTCTCCAAATTGTACTACCAATACTACATGCGGTAGTGTAGCTAGATCTAAATTGATTTCAACCATTAGATTCAAAGGAATGGATGGCTTATATTGATTTTCATGCACTGTAAAAGAGCTCCTGTTCTAAACCGTGAGTTAACATTGATTCACACTTAAAACATTAGGCCTTAACTATTTTGTCAATGTAAAAAGTGATAGTTACTCAAACGTTTGGTTTGGACACATGACATGATGATATGCACTACAGAAGTATATCGGTTACATGCACAGATTATATATGTGTGCCTTTGTGTGTGTGTCCGTGGAGAGAGGGGGGGGGGGGGGTGTCTCCCCAAAATCATTGGTATCTGTTTTAACTTTAAACTACGCTTAAATAGAGGAGTGGCAGTTTGGCAGCCATGGACAGGAAGAAACTTGAACCGCTGCTTTCTCAGTCACCTTGCTTAAGACTGATTGATTGAGTGGTTTTTACTGCATATATGGAAAAGTCACATAATCACATTGATATGCTTATCATCTTCAGTTATGTTTCTATATTTCAGAAAAGATGCATGTTAGATATGTTGATGTCAAGATATGTTTTTTACTGCATACTGGTCTGCTGTGTTATCTTAAACACAATTGATGGCTTAGCTTGTAAGAGGATGAGAGTTTTCTTCAAGGGTTTGTTCAGCTTGCTATTTTGCATTTAAATCTTCAATGCTTGTTTCGAAAGGCTTCATGTGTTAGCTTTTAAGTGACAAAAAAAAGGTCAGTGACAGCAGTTTCTTTGCCCAATAAAGGGGTGGAAAGAGACTGCCTTGCACATACCATGACTTCATTACTTATTGTTAGATAGGCAGTTGTTTCTTAATGAGTAGAAATATCTATGTTCTACCATAAAGGAAGTGGTCTTTTATATACTTCTTATCCATATCTAGTGCGAGCTTGCTTGGATTACAATGTGTGCAACAGCACTTAGGAACACCAGCTGTCCACTTTACAGCATTAAAAATACTGGTACTAGAGAGTATAAGGGTCTGTTTTTTTTGCTGTAGATTCTAGATTTTGGCCTTAAAAGCTGAATAAAAAACAAACAGCCCGATTCTAAGAATCGATTCTTATAATCCAGCCTACCCATATACACTAGAATCCACAATCCATTTCATATGTGCTTCTGTGGATTATGAGGAATACAAATATGAGAATACCATTGAGAGTTCCAAGTAATTACCCACCAAATGTTATCCCAGAATCTAGAATCCAAAATCATCTTTTCTAATGCCATAATCCAGAATCAACTTTTGTAGAATTCAAAGCAAAAACAAATATAGCCTAAATCAAGCCAGCTCTTTGAGCTTGACAACCATATGCATATTAAGAAGAAACATTTTAGGTACCGTATTCCTTAATTGCAGCTGCACTAATGATGACCTTGCTACTGTTTTGAAGCCCCAATGACCTGCACTAATGATGACCTTTGTACTGTTTTTGAACCACAGTAATCCGTATTCTGTGATTTATCCTCAGATCATGCACTCGAGACAATGACCAATGGTTGTTGTCCAGTTGCCAATGGGAAACAACTTGACCATCTGGACAAGAAGAACAACACAATATCACTTCCTCCGTTTGGACTTGCAGCGCACAAAATACAAGGTTCTCTCTGGACCAACCCCAGGACAGGAGATCATAAGAGGATGGTCTCCCTCTTCAGTGCGGCAGAATCCTGGCTTAAACAGCTTGGAGTCCAGCACCATGACTTCAGCTACTTCATCACTCACCCCATGTGAACTACTGATTGGCCGGGAGCTGCTTTGCAAAGAACCCCATGGCTGGAGACCAAAATTACTTACATCACCGACAAGGGAAGCATACCATTTACCATATATTGCCCTCTCGAAAGTGAGTCTAACATTCGCGGGATAGATTTATACGGCTTGAGTTTATTGCACCAATATCAAATATATCAGGACATAAAAGGTTTTGTATTTCGTGGCTGAAGATGTAACTGATTATGTACAGAAGTTTTGGTACGAATTTGATATCCAATGTTGTGGTTGGATTCATACTGTGGTTACCTCCCTTGTGTAACTTAGCTGCCTTAGAGAATGTTTGTCCAGGATAGCTGCTTTTGCAGCCCAGCTGGTCCTGAATCAGTTAATGACAATTAGTTGTGTTGAAGCTTTTTTTCGTTCTGATTGGCCTGTGAAAGAGTTGTACTTCAGAACTAGGCATAACGGTAAGACAGTTGCATTACTTGCATTAGAGGAAACCTGAAATTAAATGGCAGTTCCACATGCACATCCAGATACGGTCTCATAGTGTTTACTGATATCCGAACATCTCTTGCCTAAATCATGTAGTAAGGTCGATCTTTGTTTGAGAAGAGAATAAGAATGTACATTGTTGTTAAAGAAAAAGAACGTCAAAAGAAATTACACCATTTCTTGATTTGTGCGTGTCATCCTTGTACAGGGACTACGGTAATCTTCTTTGTATCGTTCCAATTTTATCTGATGCCTAAAAATGCTAATCTTCTTTGTCATCATTCCATGGCCGAGTAAAATGTGTACTAGTTGGAGTCGATGGAGAATTCGTGGTTCTTCGCTCTTCTGTTTCAGTAGTCTTCGTCCACCCAACTCGAACCTAGCACATAAATCTGGAATTCTTGCCGTCTCCTTTACTAGGGTTTTGCTTTCTTCTCATTTGAGGCACAATTTTTAAAACAGTAACTTGCCAATTTGCTGAGCGGAACTAGTCGGGTTCTGAATTCGGACTTCCAAGCAAAAACGGAGTGAAAAACATGTGCATTCCCCTCTTAAAGAAATGAAATGCACCAGAATCGAATACATCACACACCATCTGGTGAGACCGCTTCACTGTTCCCTTCTCTCCAAAAATATAACAAGCATCATATCAGTCAAGGGAAGAAAGCTTCTGTGTTCTGAAACGTGACACATCGACGATGGATCACAACTCAACATATACAAGTGTTTTCCTGTCATCAACTATTTACATGCTTTCAACTATTTTCACGGCAGCTATGGTATGGATCATCTGATGGCATACAGTCGATTTTTCTTTTCTATTTTCAGCTCCACGCAGAATGAGGTGCCGAAACAAAGAAAAAGATGGTCATTTTATACTTGGCAACCTCAGCAGCGTGCAACATAGCAGCTATTATATGAATCATCTAATTAGATTGGCAGATCACGAACTTGTTTTCACCAGCCTATACCATCTTTTCAGTGTAAAAGTGGAGGGGTGCACATGCCTCTTCAAGCTGTCTAAATTGTTGAAGCCTTCGCCACTAACACGTATTTCAAATTCCTGTCTGGCACCAATGAGTTGTTACAGCCATACAGGTACTTAAGTGCAGCACCCATCTGTGATATAATCTCATAAGAAGTTTTTTGAGACAGCCTCTTACTTCTCTTCTGCAATGCTTTTGTAGTTAACCATATAGATGGCAACCAATGTCAGAAGAGCACCTCCAATCTGTACAGGTGAGAAGGTCTCTCCCAGAAAGAGGAACCTGAAAAGGGAAGGAGGAGGCGCAGAAGAAAGTTAGAAAACAAGTACTGCATTTTATGTTTGTTAAAAACTGATAGTCCAACATATTGCGAAGAGTCTTACCCAAAAATGGAAGCAAACATAGGTGTTAAGAAAGAAAGAGAACTAAGTGCAGTCAAACTACCTGCACAAATAAGAGAAAACTAGTTATATGGAATGCCAAAAGAATAAATCCTGGAGAATACCAGTAAGTTTTAAAAGCATTGGACTGGTGGAAAGCGATCTTACCTCTTGTAGCATTGTAGAAGTACACACCATAGCTGAGTGCACAGCCAAATATAGACGTATAACCAAGTGCTAATATGTCAGTCCATGTAAGCTCTTGAATATGTCCATTCAGAGCAGGATCATGATTAAGAACAGATATAAACAACAAAGAAAGCCCACCTATTACCATATGCTGCCATTAAGTGAACATTAGCATTTTATGCAGTGTGATGTCAGACTTCTGTAATTATAATTAGTATTAAAATCATCAAAAGAAGGGGCGAAAAATTACAATCATATGTAACGAAGGTGACAACTACGTTCTGCTGGAACCGTTACATAAGTTGAAAGACCTAAGTGTTGGAAATATACCCAAAAGGCCAATCATAAAGATGATTATCTTGTATTTATGCTTATGTTGTTCCTTTAATAGTGTCGATTATAGATCATCAAGTATGTGATTTGATCGTGAAACTCAGTAATTTAATTAGGACATTATTATAAATTGTCCCTTGTTTATATATTGGTTGACACCAATAAACTTTATTCAAAACAAGAACACGAATTAATTGATAATCATGTTTCACGGTTTATGGGTATGTAATACCATTCAGTCAGGTGAATACATGTAAGTGTACATGCTATTGGATGACCAAGCATATGAAACACCTTTCATTCCATGGCCGAGTAAAATGTGTACTAGTTGGAGTCGATGGAGAATTCGTGGTTCTTTGCTCTTCTGTTTCAGTAGTCTTCGTCCACCCAACTTGAACCTAGGACGTAAGTCTGGAATTCTTGCCGCCTCTTTTACTAGGGTTTTGCTTTCCTCCCATTTGAGGCACAATTTTTAAAACAGTAACTTGCCGATTTGCTGAGCGGAACTAGTCGGGTTCTGAATTCGGACTTCCAAGCAAAAACGGAGTGAAAAACATGTGCATTCCCCTCTTAAAGAAATGAAATGCACCAGAATCGAATACATCACACACCATCTGGTGAGACCGCTTCACTGTTCCCTTCTCTCCAAAAATATAATAAGCATCATATCAGTCAAGGGAAGAAAGCTTCTGTGTTCTGAAACGTGACACATCGACGATGGATCACAACTCAACATATACAAGTGTTTTCCTGTCATCAACTATTTACATGCTTTCAACTATTTTCACGGCAGCTATGGTATGGATCATCTGATGGCATACAGTCGATTTTTTCTTTTCTATTTTCAGCTCCACGCAGAATGAGGTGCCGAAACAAAGAAAAAGATGGTCATTTTATACTCGGCAACCTCAGCAGCGTGCAACATAGCAGCTATTATATGAATCATCTAATTAGATTGGCAGATCACGAACTTGTTTTCACCAGCCTATACCATCTTTTCAGTGTAAAAGTGGAGGGGTGCACATGCCTCTTCAAGCTGTCTAAATTGTTGAGGCCTTCGCCACTAACACGTATTTCAAATTCCTGTCTGGCACCAATGAGTTGTTACAGCCATACAGGTACTTAAGTGCAGCACCCATCTGTGATATAATCTCATAAGAAGTTTGAGACAGCCTCTTACTTCTCTTCTGCAATGCTTTTGTAGTTAACCATATAGATGGCAACCAATGTCAGAAGAGCACCTCCAATCTGTACAGGTGAGAAGGTCTCTCCCAGAAAGAGGAACCTGAAAAGGGAAGGAGGAGGCGCAGAAGAAAGTTAGAAAACAAGTACTGCATTTTATGTTTGTTAAAAACTGATAGTCCAACATATTGCGAAGAGTCTTACCCAAAAATGGAAGCAAACATAGGTGTTAAGAAAGAAAGAGAACTAAGTGCGGTCAAACTACCTGCACAAATAAGAGAAAACTAGTTATATGGAATGCCAAAAGAATAAATCCTGGAGAATACCAGTAAGTTTTAAAAGCATTGGACTGGTGGAAAGCGATCTTACCTCTTGTAGCATTGTAGAAGTACACACCATAGCTGAGTGCACAGCCAAATATAGACGTATAACCAAGTGCTAATATGTCAGTCCATGTAAGCTCTTGAATATGTCCATTCAGAGCAGGATCATGATTAAGAACAGATATAAACAACAAAGAAAGCCCACCTATTACCATATGCTGCCATTAAGTGAACATTAGCATTTTATGCAGTGTGATGTCAGACTTCTGTAATTATAATTAGTATTAAAATCATCAAAAGAAGGGGCGAAAAATTACAATCATATGTAACGAAGGTGACAACTACGTTCTGCTGGAACCGTTACATAAGTTGAAAGACCTAAGTGTTGGAAATATACCCAAAAGGCCAATCATAAAGATGATTATCTTATATTTATGCTTATGTTGTTCCTTTAATAGTGTCGTATTATAGATCATCAAGTATGTGATTTGATCGTGAAACTCTGTAATTTAATTAGGACAATATTATAAATTGTCCCTTGTTTATATATTGGTTGACACCAATAAACTTTATTCAAAACAAGAACACGAATTAATTGATAATCATGTTTCACGGATTATGGGTATGTAATACCATTCAGTCAGGTGAATACATGTAAGTGTACATGCTATTGGACTGACCCGCATATGAAACACCTTTTAAGGATTTGATTAGTGTCGTAAGTTGTTTCATACAATGATAATGATTGATCCTTAGACCTGAGATCAACACAGTTTCCTACATGAGGATGGTATGCTTTGATGTTGTCTAACGTTGTCCGTAACTGGATAATCATAAGGACAACACTCGGGTACACCTTGAATCATGCAAAGTGTATGATCAAAATGGAATTTGTTCTCCTCATATTGTGGGAATGATATCAATAGCCACTCGATGAAATAGACTAAAGAATATGCATGATAATGTCCGAATGATTAAAGGTGTTAATCGATTGATCTTGTTAGTCTACTTTAGAGAATCGAGAAAATTGGTTTAATAGCGCAAGGATGGCACACCTTAATCTTGAGTTAAACCATAATATCAAAAATGAGAAAGGGATCGACATGTATTCATTGAAGGCTTGTCAGATAAATGACATTCATGCAATTTAGGTAGTCATTATGTTCTGCTAGGAGCCACTTGCGACTAATGAATCGAAAAAGGAGTTTCGATTTATTACCAATATAGCATGAATCTGAAGAGTCACACACTAGAACAGGCTTAAAACAGATTTATGAAATCTTCTCTCGTGACATATGTGTCAATACGATTGAACACGATATCTGGTTATTTACAAAAGGGTTGCAAATAGGGATGGCAGTTTTACCCGTGGGTTTGGGTACCCGAGCCGATAAGGGTGAACACGGGTAGCACTTCAGACCCATAGGCTTTCAGGTTTGGGTAACCCGATAGGATCATAGGATGGGCGTGGGTGTTAGTTTGTACCCATGGGTCCCGATGGGTATCCCATGACATGTGGACGCCACTTTTAGATATACCTTTTAAAAAATAAAACCCTAAGTGCTAGTGCACTGCCTTGGTTGCCGCCTGTCCTTCACCAATCGCCGCCCCCATCGCCCCCCATGCAGACATGCCCTTCACCTCCTCACCAGTCGCCCCCCACCCCTTGGCTACCTCCTCCCCGACAACCCGCAATCCCCCTCGCCTCTAGCCTCGTCCCCACGGTGCCCTCCTCACCCCTTCGCCAGTTCGCTCCCATCGCCTGATGCCCTGATCTACTCCCCGATCTACCATAGTAGCCTTCGCCTCCACCTCCCACTCCAGCCCCATCCGCTTCCCTCGGCGCCATCACCTCCGCCTCCCCCTCTTGGCCCCATTCGCCTCCCCCTTCACCCCCACCTTGATCCTGATCTCTCCCTGGCCACCTCGCTTCCCCCCCTGTGGAGATCCCCACCTCGATCCCGATCTCCTCCTTTGTCTCTCCTCGGCCCCTCCCGCCTCCCCTCCCTCTGGCAAAGGCGTGGCGGCCATGGTTGTTGGTACATCTTGCGATGTTTGTAAACCAAAAGATGTAAAAAGGCTAGTGAATTTTGCTCTTGATGAGCTTGGTTCAATTGACATTTGGGTAAGTAATTATTTACATATGGATCTCTTTTAGTATCTGTTAAGCATTTCACCTGAATAATTACTCAGTTGGATTGAGTTTACAATTTTTGCTGACTTGTACCCTTTCATTTTGCTTTTTATGCTTGTATTGTAGCATGCACTAAACATGTACTATTTCTTCTAAATTTTATCTACAGATAAATAATGCTAGCACAAACAAAGGTTTTAGGCCACTGGTAAATTTTTCAAATGATGATATTACCCAGGTTTGTTAGTTGATATCTTCTACTGCCCGTGTTGTTTCCTTTTAATGATAGGGTGGATATAGCTAGATCGATCATGCAGTTTGGTTTAACTATTCCATCTTATATTTCATTTTGTTTAGCTCAAACTAATTTTTTCTTGTTTTGTATATAGATTGTCTCAACAAACCTAGTTGGCTCTTTACTGTGCACTAGAGAAGCCATGAATGTCATGCAATACCAAGAGAAGGGAGGCCACACATGGATGGAGCAGGCTCTGGAGGATCAATCACACCATTGACAGCTGTGTAAGCACCTCATTTTTTTATACTCTGCAACTTCTCGAGCACTTATATTTGAGAGGAATATTGTGTCCTGCTTTTCTTGTTGGCTAAAACATGACAATACACTGTATTGGATGCTGTTACATGTGCTGTGAAGCTGAATCTAATGCTGATTTGTAAATTTGTAATTATGGTTCAACTAAGTGCAGGCTTAGGCAGTTCCAAACATCACTTCTGAAAGAAAGCAGAAGATCAAATGTTGGGAGTATACACTGCGTCTCCTGGAATGGTCCTTACAGACCTTCTTTTAAGGAAACCTTTGAAGTTACTTGACTTCAGATGCCATGATTTGACTGTTAAGTTCACTCTGAACTCTCTGTATATGGATTGTTTAATGCAAACCTGTACTGCATTGGGCATTGTCAAGTGTTCATGATGTCCAAACCACAACATTTCATGTGTAACAAATAGTAAACGAGATCTAACTTAAATTGTATAGCAAAACAAGGTCTGCTTTCGGTAGGTTCTTTAAAGAGATAACTAGGCTAGTTAGATGACTTCGTTAGCTGTTTGTGCCATAGAGTAGACTTCATTAGATGACTTCATTAGCTGTTTTTGCAATGTTAGATGACTTCATTTATGAGGCATATTTGTTTGTTGCAATGTTAGATGACTTCAGTTATGAGGTTTTAGTTATGACTGCAATGTTAGCTCGCGGTTTGTTGTTTGCCTACCCATGGTACCCATTGGATATCAGGTACCCATCGGGTTCGGATATGGGCACAGATTTATGCCCGTGAAGCTTAATGGGTTTAGGTGGGCAGTATGTTGTTCGAGTTCGGGTTCGGGTCTAAGGCGGTGGTACTCGGAGGTATTCACTCGATTGCCATCCCTAGCTACAAATCCGCACACACAAAATATGTTTTTGCACAGAACTCACCGTAGCAGTGCTGAAAACTGTTGCAGGCGGCAATACTGTAGCAACCGACCCACTACAGTACCATTGTCAGGTTACTGTATCAACCGCCTTTGCTACAGCGCCAGGTTACTGTATCAACCGCATTGCTACAGTGCCCATGGTGGATTTTGTAGCAGCCGCCCTTGCTACAGTGATTTGGTGTAAATTATAGCTCCAGGTTCAGAAAATTAATGAAAAATTGAGAGAAAAAAATAAAAGAATGTGAAAAAGTTTCACCCGAACCAGATAAAAGACCACAAGAGTTGTGTTGTGCGGTACTAGCATACCGGCATACGATGTCGTCTGCTTGTTCGTGTGGATACCTGAAGGTTGTGACTGCTACTGCCACGAAAATCCGACGTATCCATTTTCGCAACTATGTCTAGGCGTTGAAGCTGTAAATCCATAGTCACAAAGTTCCCGGGTCAACGGGGTCGAGGAACGGGGTCGCGGGACGAGGGTCGACACTTGGAAAAAATGTGATACGAAGGGGGTATATCCTTTGAGACGAGAATCCAAAAATTGGTACGCAACTCCGTGGCCTATGGGTCGATAACCCCGGTACGAAGGCTAGGGTCGAGGGTCGCGACCTTTGGTGTCTTGGGACGAAGGGGGTAAATGCAAATATAACAGTGAGTTGAAGATAAGTGGAGAACTGGAGACTAGACTTATACGTGTCACAGCTAGTAGGCCAAAGCTTCCGAGCCCATTTAAAACCACGATAGACTTAGTCAACGGCTCAACCCAATTGCCGAAGGAAAAAACTTGTTGCAAGGCCCATTATAATCTCAGGGTCCATTTGGACCCACCAAAATACTCCCTGCCCACACGAACGCCAGGCCATCCCGGATTCCCATTTGCTCTTGTGCGGCGGAAAGCGAGACAGAGAGGCGCCCACTGTGTGAGGGAGGCGAGAGGCGAGAAGATGAGCGGCAGCGCGTGAAGAAGGTGGCGGAGGTGGCCGCGAAGGTCGGAAGGCGATCGACCGGGACGGCATGGCCAAGATGCTCGTCTCAGGAGGCGCGCAGGAGTTCTTCACCCTCCGCCGCACCTTCGAGGATCGCCAACCACCACTCCAAACCAAGTTCTCGCAGGTATCACGCCTGGCTCCTTCTCGCCCCACCCGATCCGACCTAAGGTTTCCAGATCTTGCGCCCCTCGTCTGCATCTCGTCTCATCGTGAAGCTCAGCTGCAATGGGGCGGCGACCCACCCGGATTTGGGACTCGTTCTGTCTTGAATCCCAGTCGTAACGGTGCGGTGACCCATTGAGAGTTGGGACGTCGACCCTAGTCGACCCCGACCCTCGATCGGGGACGGCAACCCGGGTACATGGAATGCGGTGTTGACCCCGTATTTTGTTACTATGTGTAAGTCTCACGAGACCTTCCGCAAAAGCTTTGTATTTGTGCTCTCAGAACCACGGTGCGCATTTATTGCTTTTGGTATTTTCTAAATTTTGGTTCTAATGCATGCGATCTGTCCTGGAAAGGGATAAATTTTTGAAATTTACTGGGTCTTTCCACCCAAATTTCCCATCAGTGGTATCAGAGCAGATTGTATTGCATTAGTTCTGGATTTGCTTCACATGTATGAGATATTCGTGTTTTATGTTACATGTTGATGTGATCAACATCTTTCCAATAACGTAGAATCTTTTATTAGCTTGATTTGATCATGTTGATTCATTGATTTAATCATTTTGGCTTCTCTAGATGTATAAGATGTTATACATGTTTACTTTTGTTCATGTTTTATGATGTTCATTTGAGAATTATCATGGTTGCTATGTTGATAGCATTTGCTCTAATTAGTAACGTACTAATCATATTGATCCTTCATTAAAACTGAATTATGATGATATCTTACCAATTCTGTCCACTGTCAAGATTCCGATCATTAGTTGATGGACTTACCAAAGCAAGGTATCACTATCTTAATAAAACAAATATAAGTGCCGGACATTTAGAGGCTTAGGAGTTGTTTAACTCAGAAGAGTTAGACATAACTTTTACCAAAAGTTTATTGTGATCTTGAAAGTGCATCTAGGCCCTTAATGATTTTGGTGATTAATGACAACAAGATTAAGTGACTAATGAGCTTTATAAGCTTTGTGAAACAGATTATCGCATTCATGAGAAAGCTACGAAGCAAAAGGGCACCCTCAAAATAAAGGAGAAAAAGGCATCGTTTAAACTCAAATTGTCGTGTATCTATTTCATTTTTTATTGAGTTTAAGGATTGCCATACTATAAAGAGGGATATGACGAGAAATAGCTTTAGAATGACTTAATGTGTACAATGATGAATCTTAGTCACAAAATGAGTCAACATGTCAAGTCTTAGGAACATTTTGCTCAAAACAGTTCGGAGTATCCGAACTTTAGTTCGAAATGTCCGAGCTGACCCCCTCTGTTAGTCAAGTCATTTTGGGTTCGGAATGTCCGAACATGTCTTCGGAGTATCCGAGTGCAACCCCCTCGGTTAGGTCATGTTCTTTTATGTTCGGAGTGTCCGAAGATTTTTGAGACTATCCAACGCATTTCGAGTATCCGTTGTTCGGATTGTCCGAACCGAGTCGCTTCGGTTGTTCGAATTCACTTTGTTGGACTATCCAACATAAGTTCGGACTATCCAAACAGACTCGGGCAGATTTCAAAACGGCTAGTTTTTGAGTGGCTTTAAATACCCCAACTCCCACCTACCAGCTATTAGAGCATTCATTTCACTCATTTACTGCTACTCCTCACCTCTTGAGCTCAAGCACTTACTCCACCTTGATTTCTTGATTTGTGAATCTTTAGAGAGTGAATGAGTTGAGAGATTGAAAGATCTAGAGACTTTGATTCATCTTGAGCACCTAGATCATTCTCTCGCGGATTTCTCGGCAAATCTTTTACTCTTGTAGGTTGAGGACTCCTAGACAGCTAGGAGTTGTCGGTGAGCTCCCAAGCTCGGTGTGGGAAGCCGCCGGAAGTTTGTGAAGGTCGGATCCACCTCCGCAAGGAAAGGATTCAATAAGAAGTAGGTGAGTGCTTGGTGCAACACCTAGAGGATTAGGGTTGAAAGAGACCCCGGCTTGGTGCCACCTCAACGGAGACGTAGGATCCCCTCAAGGATCCGAACTTCGGGTAAAAATCTTTGTGCATTTCGATTTGTTTCTTGGATCTCCTCTTTTCCCCTTTTGTTGTTTCTTGAAATCTAAGGGATTCAAGTTGTGGCTAGCTTTTGTGAAGTGTTTTGGTGAGTACTCGACGACTAGAGGTATTCTAAGCTCTCAAATTTATTTTGGTGCTAGTTATACTCTCTAGATAGCCTAGATCTACTTTCTAGGGTTCTTGAGTTCTGACACGTTCGGACTATCCGAAGGCAATTTCGGACTATCCGAAGATATTTGTTTCCGCTGCGATTAAATTTTAAAGAACGCCTATTCACCCCCCTCTAGGCGACATCTAGGTCCTTTCAGATCTTTTGTTCAGATAACAATTAAGGTGAAGCAAGGTCTATCAAAATGGTGATGGGCCCTGGGCATCAAGTTGATAGATTTACCATAAAATGTTTTCTATCAACTAAGAGTTGCATGAGATGTAATTAGCGAAGTGTTTGCTTACCTAAATAGCCTTGTTCTGAGCAGTGATGCCAAAGCTCACTCGGGCATTGTGAAATATGGATCTTAGACATACTATATGTTTTTGGGACACTCTTTTGAAATGCATAGTAGATTTTGCTTTCATATGATGAATATTATAAGCATAAATATATTTCTTGCATATTTTTGCATATTTTATCTATTGTGGATAATGGCGAATAGTTCGTCATCCAGTTTCACATTGCAATCTATCCTTGAGAAGGAAAAATTGAACGAAAACAATTTTCTTGATTGGATCCGCAATTCGAGAATTGTTCTCAAATAGGAAAGAAAGAAATATGTTCTAGAGAATCATGTTCCTACTGTACCAGCACATGGTGCTTCTCATGTTGAAAAAGGTGCTTACAAGAATCATGCTGACGATGCACTTAATGCCACATGTCTTATGTTAGCCACTATGAACTCAGAGCTTCAGAAGCAATTTGAGAACATGGGGGCACACGACATGGTCATGCACCTGAAAATTGTTTCAAGTACAGGCATGTGTTGAAAGATATGAGATAATAAAAGCATTGCATGAATGCAAAAATGGCTGAGGAGACCTCGGTTAGTGCTCATGTGATCAAAATGATTGGTTACATTGAGAACTTGGAAATGTTAGGCTTTCCATTGAACCGAGACTTGGCTACGGATATAATTCTCCAGTCTTTGCCACCTTGTTATGATCAGTTCATCATGAACTATAATATAAATGGTTTGGAGAAGTCGCTCACTGAATTGCATGGGATGCTAAAAACAGCTAAGCAAATTATACAGAAAAAGGCATAAGATATCTTCATGGTACAGAAAGGAAAAAACTTCAAAAGGAAGGGAAAGAGAAAGGCTAAAGGCAATAGTTTTACTAAAACTGAGAGTTCTAGTAATATCATAAGCCTAAGAAGTCCAAACCTAGCTCTACTTTTGAAGCAACCTACTTCCATTGCCAAGATGTTGGCCACTGGAAGAGAAATTGCAAGAAATACCTGGAAGATCTGACAAAGAAGGGAAGTTCGACTTCTACTTCAGGTATTTATGTTATAGAAGTTAACATGGCTATTTCTCCTTCAAATGCATGGGTATAAGATACTGGTGTAGGAGCTCATATTTGTTCAAATATGCAGGCGCTCCAAAGGAGTAGAAAGTTGGCAAAAGGTAAAGTTCAACTTCGCGTTGGCAATAGGGCAAGAGTTGCTACTGTAGCCGTAAGAACTTACACGTTAACTTTACCTTCTAGTTTGGTTCTAGAATTAAATAGTTGTTACTTTGTACCTATCATAAAAAAAATATTATCTTAATTTCATGTTTGGACATGGAAAACTATGAGTTCAGAATAAAGGACAAGTGTTGTTCGTTTTACTTGAACAATGTATTCTATGGCATAGCTTCATTATTAAATGGACTGTACTATCTAAACATTCAAATACCAATCTATAACATACCTACCAAGAAACTAAGAGTTAATGATTTGAATCCTACCTTTAGTTGGCATTGTCACATAGGTCATATAAATGAGAAGCGCATTTTGAAGCTCCATAAAGATGGACTTCTTGATTCATTTTATTTTGAATCATATGATACATGCAAATCTTATTTATTGGGAAAAATGACCAAAGCGCCTTTTACCGATGTAGGTGAAAGAGTAAATGATTTATTGACACTTGTGCATACAGATGTATGTGGACTAATGAGTGCAATGGCTAGAGGTGACTTTCAGTACTTCATTACATTTACTGATGAATTTAGTAGATATGGATGTCTATTTGATGAGACATAAAGCTGAAACCTTTGAAAAGTTCAAAGAATTTTAGAACGAAGTACAAAATCAACTTGGTAAGATTAAAACTTTGCGATCAGATCGTGGAGGAGAATATTTAAGCCATGAGTTTGGTAATCATCTCAAAGATTGTGGAATCGTTCTACAAATGACTCTGCCAGGAATGCCACAACATAATGGTGTTTCTGAACGAAGAAATCGAACTCTGTTGGACATGGTTTGATCAATGATGAGCCAAGTGGATCTTTCAATAAATTTCTGCGGATATGCTCTAGAAACAGTTGCATTTACCCTAAATAGGGTTCCATCAAAATCAGTTGAGAAAACGCCATATGAGATATGGATTGGGAAGCGTCCTAGTTTGTCTTTCTCAAAATATGGGGTTGTGAGGCTTATGTAAAACATTTAACGTCAGATCAGCTTGCTCCAAAATCTGATAAGTGCTTCTTCTTGGGCTACCCTAAGGAAACTAAAGGGTATTACTTCTCTAATAGGGTTGAAAATAAAGTGTTTATCACCCGTAATGTTGTTTTCTTAGAAAAAGAGTTTCTTTCCAAAGGAGTTAGTGGGAGTTCGGTGGATCTTGAAGAAATTCAAAATATACCTCATACTTCCCCTACCTTTGAGGATCTACAGGAAGATCTATAAAATGTTGTAAAATCTGCAGAAGAGACACCAGTCCCATGAAGATCAAATAGGATATGTCACATACCTAATACGTATATGTTCCTTGTGAAGTAACAAAGTGACACCATTTTTAGACAATGATGATCCTACTACTTATCAGGAAGCGATGGTAGGTCCGAACTCTGATAAATGGCATGAAGCCATGATACCCGAATTGTAATCCATGAGTGATAATCAAGTTTGGAACTTGATTGATCTGCCCGATAGTGTAAAAACCATAAGGTGCAAATAGGTGTTCAAAAGGAAAGTTGATATGGATGGAAGAGTGTACATCCATAAAGCGCGATTGATGGCAAAAGGTTTTAGACAAGTTCATAGTATTGAATATGATGAAACTTTTTCACCCGTTACTATGATTAAGTCAGCTCGGATTATCTTGGCAATAGCAGCATATTTCGATTATGAAATATGGCAAATGGCGTCAAAACAGCTTTCCTTAATGGAAACCTTAATGAGAATGTGTACATGACATAACCTGAGGGTTGTTGATCCAAACATGCTGGGAAGGTATGCAAACTTCAGAAATCCATCTATGGACTGAAGCAAGCATCTTGAGTTGGAATCTTCGTTTTGATGGAGTTGTCAAAGAGTTTTGATTCATAAAAAATGAAGAACCATGTCTTTACAAGAAGACTAGTGGAGCACACTTGTTTTTCTAGTTCTATATGTAGATGACATATTGTTAATCCGAAATGATATTCCTATGCTTGAATATGTTAAGTCATCATTGAAACATAGTTTTTCATTGAAAGACTTGGGCGAAGCAACCTATATATCAGGCATTAAGATCTATAGAGATAGATCGAAAAGGCTAATTGGATTAAACCAAAGTATATATATTGACAAAATGTTGAAAAGGTTCAACATGCAAGATTCTAAGAAAGATTTCTTGCCCATATCACATGTATTAGTCTTTGCAAGAATCAATGTCTTTCGACACAAGATGAGCGAGAGCACATGAATAAAGTTCCGCACGCTTTAGCAATCGGATCTATCATATATGCCATGCTATGTACACGCCCAAAAGTCTCTTACGCCTTAAGCGTTACAAGTCGATATCAAGCAGACCCCGGTGAATGTCATTAGACAACATTTAAAAATATCAAGTACTTAAAAAGAACTAAGAATATGTTCCTTATTTATGGTGGTGAAGAAGAGCTCGTTGTAACTGGTTACACCAATGCAAGTTTCCAAACCGATAAGGATGATTCAAAATCGCAATCTGAATTTATCTTCTGCCTCAATGGAGGAGCTGTTTGCTGGAAGAGTTCAAAACAATCAACCGTTGCTGATTCCAATAGAAACCGAATATATTACTGCTTCTAAAGCAACAAAAAAGGCTGTTTGGATAAGAAAGTTCATTATTGAACTTGGTATAGTTCCATGTGTTGTAAATCATTTGGACCTCTATTGTGACAACAATGGGGCCATTGCACAAGCAAAGGAACCTAGAGCATACCAAAAATCCAAACACACACTGCAGTGTTATCATCTTATTCGAGAAATCTTGAATAGAGGTGATGTCAAAATATACAAAGTGGCAATGGATGCCAATGTGGCAGATCCATTAACAAAGCCTCTCCCACAACTAAAGCATGAGGCACGTACTAGAACAATGGGTATTAAATACATGAATGATTGGCTCTAGTGCAAGTAGAAGATTGTTGGAAATATGCCCAAGAGGCCAAACATGAAGATAATTACCTTGTATTTATGCTTATGTTGTTCCTTTAATAGTGCCATATTATAAATCATCAAGTATGTGACTTGATCGTGAAACTATGTAATTTAATTATGACATTATTATAAATTGTCTCTTATTTATTTATTGGTTGGGACACTAATAAACTTTATTCAAAACAAGCACACGAATTGATTGATAATCACGTTTCATGGATTATGGGTATGTGATATCATTCAGTCATGTGAATACATGTACGCGTACATGCTATTGGACTGACCCGCTTATGAAACATCTTTTGAGAATTTGATTAGTGTCATAAGTTATTTCATACAATGATAATGATTGATCTTTAGATCTGAAATCAACATAGTTTCCTACATGAGAATGGTATGCTTTGATGTTATCTAACGTTGTTCGTCACTCAATAATCATAAGGACAACACTCGGGTATACCTTGAATCATGCAGGGGGAAGTATACGATCAAGATGGAATTTGTCCTCATATTGAGGGAACGATATCAATCGGCCACTCGATGAAATAGACTAAAGAATGTGCATGGCCATGCTCGAACGATTAAAGGTGTTAATCGATCGATCTTGTTAGTTTACTTCAGATAATCGAGAAAATCGGTTTAACAGTGCAAGGATAACACACCTCAATCTTGAGTTAAACCATGATATCAAAAGAGAGAAAGGGACCGACATGTATTCATTAAAGGTTTGTCGGATAAATGACATTCATGCAATTTGAGTAGTCGTTATGTTCTGTTAGGAGCCACTTGTGACTGATTAATCGAAAAAGGAGTTTCGATTTATTGCCAACATAGCTTGAACTTGAAGGGTCACACGCTAGAATAGGTTTAAAACAGATTTATGAAATCTTCTCTTGTGACATATGTGTAATGTGATTGAATATTATATCTGGTTGTTTACAAAAAAAACTGCGAATCCGCATGAAAAGAACTGTTTCTGCGCAGAAATCACTGTAGCAGTGATGGAAACACTGTAGCAAACCGGCAGTGCTGCAGCGACAATGCCTGATTGTAGCACCAACTGTGCTACAGTACCACGTTGACTGCACCGCAAATTTCTGCAGTGATTTTGTTTGTAAAATTATGGCTTGGGTTCAGATAATTAATGAAAAATTGAGAGAAAAAAAATAAAAGAATGTAAAAAAGTTTCACCTGAACTAGATAAAAGATCATAAGAGTCATATTGCGTGGTATTAGTATACCGGCATATGGTGTCGTCCGCTCGTTCGCGTGGATACCTTAAGGTCGTAGCTGCTACTGCCACGAAGATCCGACATATCCATTTCACTGTTATGTCTAGGAGTTGAAGCTGTGAGTCTCACCAAGACTTTTTGCAAAAGCTTTATATTTACGCTCTCAAGACCATAGTATGCATTTATTGCTTTTGGTATTTTTCTAAATCTTGTTTCTAATATATGCAATCGGTTTGAGAAAGCGATTAAAATTTTGAAATTTACTAGGTCGTTCCATTCCGATTCCCATCAATAAGTTGATTTGAGGATTTCAAAAAAGGATGTTCAGGTTTCGTTGAATGTTGCAATCTATATGCATTTGCCTTTCCAGTACGTGAATAATTTTAACAGAAATATGCATTAAGTCACATAATAATAAGAACAACAATAGCTATATGCATTGAGTTCCTCAGAATAAGCTACAAATTAGCACTTGCAGGAAACATACAGAATCATTTGCCAAAATTAGTTCACAGAAAAAAAAGACAAACAAACAATAGTGTATCAGTTGTGATTCAGTGCACGTGACCATGGTTCAAAATCTTAGTTAATTGATTTCATATTGAAATGTCAAATATCATGATTTTACCCCTTTGGTTATACTAACTTTCTTTATGAAATGGTGCTAAATAGATATACTAGTTGGGAGCATTTGATAAGAGGACTGGAGGTCTAAGGTCGAGGGAGCTATTGTATTGTGTACTTCACATCAGACATCACCATAGAAAATCCCGATATCCATTGCTCCAAAAAGCGTGCATGTGCGTGCATCCAGCATCTAAAGCACAAAAGCACTCCTTGGTACTCACTCACGGTTGGACTCCCGACCGCTCTCTAACTCCCTCTCACTCACTAGTTCGCACATTCCCCTGTCAGCTCCGGTGTAGATCCGGCCAAATTCGGTGCTAATCCGGCCGCCTTCCGGTCAGGAAGATCATCTTGGCGAGATTCACCAAGATCTCGGCCGTTGTAGCCGAGATTTCGCTGAAGATTTTGCAAGTGGTTCGGGCTGACCGGTGGGTTGTGGCGTCATCCATACTTCGACGGGCATTTCTCTCGTTTATTATGTTTGAAACAATTATGATGGATGAAATACGATAGATGGAATGCATGGCGTGATTTCAAAGTTGTAATGTAACCGGGATTTCAAAGGTGTTTATGAATTATGAATTACCATGCAACAGGATGGATGCAACAACGTGATGTTGGTGAATGTGAATGTCATGTGTCAATTTTATTTGATGTTTATCATTTGTGATCACAATATATATTGATTGTTGACAAATATAAGTGATATAATCCGAAAATCAGTCGAAATGCTGCCGAAATTTCTAAATTTAGGGTCTTTTATGTGCAAATACTTAGTATTCTGCATTTAAACAAATAGGAAATGTAGATAAATGCTTGCATGATTTTTCATATTTTTTCTAACCTCGGGAGACTATTTCGGGGTTCAAAATTGCCAAAATTTCGGTTTTTCCGGGCTCGAAATTACTAGATTTCAAATTTTGTTTTTGAGCTTCGACCGGATTTTGGCTGAAATTCTGAAATCTCGCCAAAATTTTGGATTCCGGTTGCCCCCAAGATGTGGTCCGAAAACGAAATTTGAAACCTTGCATGTGACATAAGCTAACTTATAATAAAAGGACTGTTAATTCATCTGTGGATAACATACCCATCCTGTTGCCATGATTGGATCAGAATACTTCGACACCCAACGCACCATGATAGTTCCGACAGCCATGCTTTGACCTGACAGGAACATCCACCATTCCCCACTTCCCCAGATCGTGTCATTTCCTTCAACTGACAGTGCTGGAACCTAAAGCACAGCTAAACACAATCCATAAAAAAGCAAATAATGTGCAAAAAGAATAGTAAACTGCACACCCCATGTCTAATTTGATAAATTAAAAATGGCTCGTAAAAATTAAGAGCACTTTCCACCATTTTACAGATGATATGTCATGTACAATATCTTTAGTTTTCACGTAGCAACAGTGGAAGCATTCAGAACATCCACAAAAGGGAATTGCTGTAAGCACTTCTACGAGGATTTAGACAAATCAGGCAAGTAGGTTTGGTTCACATATTATTGAAAGGAGCTTCTACCTTCCAAACAATGTAATTTTGAAATTGACGTGAAGAAAACTGCATCATCGATGCAACTTGTTGTCATAATCAATATTCAGCCCTCAAGATAGGTAACCTCTACATTGCATACGAGAAGATAGCTAACCTCTACATTGCACACGAGAAGATATGATACGCATTGCCAGAAGGCAAACCTCGAGAAGCAAAAGACCAAAGGCACCTAGTACGAGGCCACCAACTCCTATCGCACCGATTGATTCTCCAAAGAGTAGTGCTGCAAGGATCGCAACCGTCAATGGTTGGGAGTCAATTATGACCTGCAATGGAGAATAGTTCCATAACGGGCATCAGCTCAATGGACCAAAATGGCATGCCAATCGCTCGCTTGAGGAGCTGAAAGAACAGCACGGAGAATTCGCCTTACGCTTCCGATACCGGCCGATGTGTTCAGCAAGCCCTCCGCGAGAAAGCCCTGCAGAAGGAGAGCAATGCAAGCTTGCTTCAGGAACCGCACGACCACACGCTAAAGCTCACATGTTTTAATTACCTGGACGCAGGCGGCGTCAACAAGGCCGAAGACGGTGAGGGCGGCCCAGGCTGCCCACCCGGAGGGCTGCTTCCTGCCGCGCGCGGTGGCGAAGGCGACGAGCAGCGCGCCCGCGGAGAGCAGGCGGAGCGCGGTGAAGAAGAAGGGCCCGGTCTTGGGTATGACCCCCTTCATGGCCACGATGGCCGTGCCCCAGAAGAAGAAGGGCGACACCAGCAACCCCCATTCCCACCACCCCCTCCGCACGAGCGCCGCCGAGAGCCCCTCCTCGCCCCCATCCTCCCCGGCCTCCGCCTCGGGGGATCGCGTGAGGAGTGGATTGGTTCCCGCGTCCGGGTGGTCGACGAAGCACTCGACGCCGGTGCCCGTGCCGACGCATTCGACCACGTCTGCGGCGGGCGGGGCTGGGGGTCGCGGCGTCTCGCGGCGCGCAGCAGCGAGGCGGATGCGTAGGACGCCGCGCCGGGTGTGGGCGGATGGGTGTTTGGGCGGGAGCGGCGGGTGAAGCGGCAGGAGGACGAGGCGGGGCGACGCGTTCCATGCGGAGGTGGACATCTCGGCCGGTGGCCGCGTGCCGCTCTCGCCCGGGCGGTTCGCTCTGGTGGAGGCGTCGAGAGGAAGGCGGAGGCGGCCGGAACGAGAGGAATGGACGGGAGGAACGGTGGACGGGTGGGGTGGGGTGGGGTGGGATCTTTTGCCTGCCCGCGCCGTCCGAACAAGATTGTAAACTAACTGGTAACCACGGAAGGAGCTGTAGATATTTAGCTCCTCTTTTACAGTAGATGGATCTATTGTACTCCTGTACCACTGCCATACCATATCCCCTTCTACTCCATATATGATCTATATGATCGAGAAAGAGAGTATATTTTCAATTTTATTCAAAGGAAGTTAATTATATGAAAAGAGAGAATGTGCAATACCATGTCGTGGCAAGGTGGAAAAGGATCCGGTGGCAATGACAATTGCAACTTTAGCGGTAGTCAGCCATAAGCACCGCTTGATCATTGGAATGAATAGCTCTCATCTTGCTATGTCACTACAGTATTTTTTTTCAAACTTCTTTTGTGATCCAACGGTAGTCTCGCAAACTGCATTTTGCATCTTAAGTGGTGGCTCGGTGCCCGCCTGTCCTGCCGTCGCGCCTCTGCTCGTACGGCGCGCGGTGCGTGTGTGGTGTTGGTTGCTGGACTTGGATTGCACGTGTCCGACGAAGTGTGAGGCGCCCAGCTCACTTGCGTGGCTCGGACGCGGAACAGGAGCGCGCGGTCCGGCTCGTCTCACGGTGCAGTAGGCAAGGTTCCAAATCCAAGCAAAATTTCACAAATTTTGATCAAGATTTCAGATTTTGGCCGGAAACGAGAATAAAAATATTGCTCGAATAAAAAACAATTGAAAAAAATCCAAGTTGCTACAGTATTCTAGAAATTTCAGTAAATTTCTTCAAAATTACATAAACTTTGATCGGATTTCAAATTTGTTGGATCAGATTTGACTAGATTTGGGACAATACCTATTAAAAATGTCATCTTCCACGAAAATGTTTTGAAAAACCGAATTTTAAGATGTTTTATAAAAATAACAGAAAAACTGTCCAATTTTTAAAAGATGTACAAGCTTAATCATACTTTGAAAAATTTATGGTACCATCTTTAGCAGTCTGGGATTATACAGAAAAATTTTCGAAAGAATTGAACTTCATTTGTTATCTTTGAAAAATAAGAAACAGAAGGAAGATAAATGAGACAGTAACCATGCCAGAATTTTATAAATTCCTCGAGTGTGATCATGATCCAAAATTTTTAGGAGAGCTTAAGCATTGCCTCAAAACCATTTCTTTAAAATTTTGAAAAATTATAAACATGTTTTGGTTGCTTAATCAAATCTATAAATGCAATACATGCACTCAGTCTTTCATTAAGACAGTGGCACTATCAAAAATTTAAAAAAATCCGTGGCTTGACCATTGTTTGAAAAATTTATGAAAATATTAGTGATGCATCAGGACCATTAAAAATTAAAATTTTCTAATATGGTTCAAAAAAATTTCATTCGGTTGAAATTTACCGATATTTCACAATTTCAGTAATTTTGGGTATTTTGATTAGATTTAAAAATTTTTTGACTTGATTTGGGACAATATGCCTTAAGAATGTCATCTTCCATGCAAATGTTTTGAAAAATTGAATTTTTGAGACGTTTATAAAAATAACAAAACTAGTGCCGTTTTTTTTTAAAAAATATACAAGCTTGATCATACACTAAAAAATTTAAAGATAATTCATAATATACCACTTTAAAGGTTGGCACTTCAAAAAATACCGCTCATTGTCTCACATATATCATTGAGACAATAAGTGAAACTTCATGAAGTGCCAACGAACGAAGTGGTATGGTATGAATTATCCCAAAAATTTATGGCATTACCTTTAGTAGTTTAGGGTCATACAGAAAAACTTCAAAAGAATTGAACTTCATTTGTTATCTTTGAAAAATCAAAAACATAAGGAATATAAATGAAACAGTAACTTTTTCAAAATTTTATAAATTCACTCAAGTGTGGTCATAATCCAAAATTTTTAGGAGAGCTTAAGCATTGTCTCAACAACCATCTCTAAAAGTTTCCAAAATTCTAAACCTATTTTGGTTGCTCAATCAAAAATTATTCCACTGTAAGGCTTTTATTAGGAGTTCAGGACAGTAGCACAGTCAGAATTTTTAAAAATTCCTCAGGCTCGATCATCTGAAAATTTTAATGAACATCCATAAAAATTTTCAAAATTTTCTTACGTGGTTTGAACCATTTTTTGTTCAAAAAATTCTGAATTTGAATTTTATTTTTTTGGATTTCACCCGGATTTTGTCCAAAATTATGAGATCTCGCTGAAATTTCGAATTTTGATCAAACTTGAAACCTTGGCCATGGGCTCGTGAGTGGTTTCCACTCCAATGACCTCGTAGCTCATGAGTGCAAGTGGGGAACATGAGCTTACAGCAAACGGTTGACACTTGTTGGGCAAGGTTTCAAATTTCGTTTTTGATCACATCTAGGGGTTGCCGAAATCTAGATGAAATTCAAAAGGTAAATTTGAAATCGGGTAAATTTGAAACCGGGAAAACCAAAATTTTGGCCAAAATTTCGGTAATTTTTAACCAGTTGAGAAATGGTCTCTCAGGGCTAGAAGAAATGGGAAAAATATGAAAAAATCATGCAAACATTTATCTATATTTCCTATCAACTTGAATAAAAAATACTAAGTATTTGCACATAAAATTCCAAAGTTATGGTTTAGTGTTTATGCCAAAATACATCATGTAAAGCCAAAATCCAAACTAGTGTTTAGGGTTAGGCCAAAATCCAAGCTAGGGTCTCGGGTTAGGCCAAAATATTACATCATTTAAGGCTGAAATCCAATTTAGGGTCTAGGGTTTCGCTTACATGATTTGTACATGTATTTTTTTGGTAAACTTTTCACATGTATTCACACACAAAATTCCCAAGTAAGGATTTATGCCAAATTACAATTTAAGGTCAAAATATATTATGTAAGGCTGAAATCCAAGTTAGGGTTTAGGTCAAAATAAAATTTCTCTACTAATATAAATTTGCAGTTGGTGGCAGCGGTCCGTTCTTTCTACCCCTCCTATCTCCAATAATGGCCAGTCATTATAGCTAATTATTTTTTTCTTGATTTCTGACCACCATATCTCTCTAAATATGGTGATTATTATAGCAAAATCCTTGATTATTGCCGGTAATTAATAGCCACCAATCATTTCTTTTGTACTCTATATATCTTTGCATTTTCACGTAATCAATCAAGGAATTCATTTAAGATCTCCCATGTCATGCCGCCGCCATTTAATGAACTCGATTTAACCGATCAATAAGTGACGGACCGATGTATATGGTCGCGAGGCGCAGAGGCCGAAGCGCCGCATGATCAAGAGTAATCGCGCCGGCGACGGCTAGAACGCGACGCCCACCAGGTGCCGTGACCCCAGCGCCGACCAGTTGGACGTGAACAAAACGTACGACGCTTCGGCGTGGTTGCCCGGTAACATCGGTGGGACGTTGTCGGTGGTGAGAGAGTCATTGGCATACCCCTTGGAGATAAACGGGTTGATCCAGCTGAACGTCGCGAGAGAAAGGAACGACGCGGCGGCGCACGGCGTGGTGGGCGCCTCGGCGCTGGTGTTTTCTGGTTCACCTTTATAGGCTCCAGTGTCATGGTCAGTGAAGCAATGATGGCTAGGAACGCCAGAGACATGAGAAGAGTAGGCCGGCAAAGGCAAGAGGGTCATCTAGGAAGAGCAGCGAACCGTCAGCGCAGCGGACCACTGCCGAAGCGGAGAAGAGCGCGGCGCCGAGGGCGGTAGCGATCCAGAAGACGCGGAGGTGCAAAGCCTGGGTGGCGGCGGTGGCCCCTTTCTCTGAGGCGGCTGACCACGCGGCCATAGCGTGCGCGACAAAGTGGGCGGTGAGGAAGGCGGACTTCACGTTCCATGGCATGCTCGGCAGGAGGAAGAACGCGAGCGCGAGGAGGACGGCGGACGCCCCAAGCGCGACCGCGTAGCGGCCGGTGGTTCGGAATGGCGGTGGCTTCGGCAGCAGCGCCTCGTGTTCGGGGAAAACCCTCGTGTCGCCCCTGTGAAAGCGGTGGATGATGAGGACGAGCGAGGCAACGAGGAAAACGAGGTCGACGACGCCGAGGAGCGCGCACTGCGGGCATGGCGAAAGGAAGAGGAACGCGAGTTGGTAATATAAATTGCAAAAAGGGATAAAAATGATTGATTGATTTTTCAGATTGGTAATATATATTGCTACATACAATATATTTGGTTTTAATTCATATCGAAGAAGAAACTATAAAAACTTTTGTAATCGGGAGAAATAGATGTTTGATCTTGTAGCACAATTTTCTTTTATTGTTTGACCTTTATGTTTCGTTACCAATTTTATTTTTCGTAGCAACGCACGGGCATTGATCTAGTAAGACCAAAATACATTATTAAAGCTGAAATCTAAGTTAGAGTTTAGGGTTTAGACCAAAATACAATTTAAGGTTGAAATCCAAGTTAGGGTTTAGGCGAAATCCAATTTAGGGTTTATAGTTAGGGTTACATAATTTTTGTGTGTGTGTGTGTGTATATATATATATATATATATATCTTTTGCAAATTTTTCACATGTATTCCTCATAAAAGGAATTATAATTCTCCATAAAAAATCATGCAAAATCCTGTCCAAAAACCATGCAAACCGATCCAAAATGCCAAAATTTGGACCGAAATAACTGAGATTGCGCCGATATTTATCTAAAGCACTGTAGAAAACCCTAATTTTCAAATTTATTCATTTTGCTAGGATTTTAAATCTCATCCTCGGCTAGATTCCAAGATTTCACGAAATTTCGCCAAAATTTTGAACTTGCTGCTGGTTGGGTTGGTTGATCCACCGTGGGTAGGGATGGAAACGATCAGATGCAAGCGAATATTGTTATTTCCATATTCTAATCTATATTTTTACCTCAAATTCAAAATCGAACACAGATATCCTAGATACAGATTTTTAAGATACGAGTGTAGAGCGGATGAAGATCATATTCAAATTGGTCACGGATAATTTGATGAATTTTACGTACAAAAACAAAAGTTGTAACTTTAGCAAGAAAAATATCGATTATAGTACCTATTAGAGAATTATTTATCCTACTTAACAACATAATCATAATTAAGTTTACATTCATATTATAAATTAGTCAATGACTAGAAAACCATAGAGGATAGCCATTTTGTTGATTTGTTGGACATTTTCAGACATCCTACCAAACATAGATATAGAACGAATATTGCTTTTTCTATATCTTAATCCATACCATGGCTGCAACAGTCTCGATCTAGAACCAAAACTCGAAGAAATTTTTAATCATACCATGGCCAGAATATTTCGCAGCCACACGCGCATCTGGTCTCATGGATGCATAACATATTCCAAGAATCAACTTAGTGAATATCTATATTTACTCTGGAGTATTTCAATGTATAATATTCTATAAGTATGCATCAGGATCTGAATATACAAATCCAGATCCTCTATGTATTCCGCACTAGTTCAGAATCACGTTAGTACACATAGGCTCAACATAGATGAATATCACAATCATCACAATCATACTTAACGATATTATAATAAAGACTTCATCAAATTAAATATAACTGTTAGAAAACTTTATGGTCCATCTTACATGAATACGTCTCACAGGGCTATGACTGAAAAATTAATAAACTACAGTGGAAAGAAATTTATTCGTAGCAACCCTTCAAATTGCCACAAACATCTGACAAGGTTCGCACCCTAGTTATTTGCTTCTTCTTGGAACTCCTCGAAAGTAGGCATGGTTTCTTCTCCAACTGGTGATGTTTTGTTACAAGGGGTGGGTATATAAAGCACTCAACAAGTTGTGCACAGAATGTATGTCTAATATACTATATGCATAGCTTATTGCAAAGGAATAGTTGACATGATTAATTTGCATAAACGACATTTGCAAAAGAATAGCATAAGTAGATTGTAAAGACATAAAACAAATAATAACAATAATAAATTTTTAGTTGTTTCCAAATAACCAACTCATAGCCCTGAACCATCATTCAATTTCCATACCCACTTTTGTTTTAACAAAATCTAACCATTGACTGTAATCACCGAGTAATGCTCAATACAGCTATTTGAATAGATTTAACATTCTGTAAAGGTTATACACTTTACTCATAAGATACAACCATACACCACAAAGGCGAGTGATTATAACAAAGCCTTTCAAATACCCTATCTAAACCCAGTACTACCCGCTAAGATTTCAACACTAGTAAGACAGGTCACAATATCTAGAGCCCCCCTTGTGTCATGAGAGTCTACCCGTGCGAGAACTGGTTACCACATCCCGGGACATACCACCACTAGTAGTACCAAAGCTTATACATAACAAACTAATCAGTTAGGTCTGTTCCATACCAAACTTGTAGTTGTATTAATAACTCAGTTCAAATTCTTGCAAGGTTAAATCCTTAATTGACCAAACCAAGACTAACCAAAAGTTCAGCATAATTATGAAACAATAAATACCATAAAAACAATACGACCGCCCATATGCCACATCAGCCACCACAAATTCTTGCTACTTGCTTCAGTCTAAATCATTTTACCACCTCGTTTGTTTTACCATGCACCATGTGCTATCAACAACAACATCGTATGACAAAACCCAACACACAAGTTAATAAACATTCACTATAACTTATTAAGCAAGTTTAACCTTTTCGCATAAAATGATGTCTCATTGCATAGCTAAGCATACTACATGCGTTATAACTACCCATATTAGCAATTATAGCTACCAACTAATAAGAAAAACCATCCTAGGGTGACAAACGAAATACGACTTATAACATGGCAAGGTGGATGTATCACGATTCACGAAGTGAACAAATAACTAATCCCAACATAATTGAAACAAGTGATAATTGAATTAGTATACAGTACTTCAAAACAATACAATATTTTAAATATAGGTTCAACATAATCAAAGTATAACTTGCTTTCAAAGAGCTCTGAATACTGCTCTGGACCTTGTTCTTGTGCTGGCTCCTCGATCACGAACTCACCGAGCACATCGACGTCTACTCGAAACGAACGAGAAAACAATAAATACCAAAAACAGATAGCAAAATCAAATCCAAAAATTAAATAAAATTCACCAATAAATAGAGCTCGATTTTACAAATTTTTAGAAAGTGAAGTCACCTCAATCGGAGTTCGTATGAGAGAGAAAAAGCTAAACAAAGTTTGAAATAAAAGAAAAATCAGACAATTGGAAAATCAAAATTAACTGAATTATTTTTATAGTGTAAAATAGCGTTTATGACGTCATGCTGACGTCAGCACTGAAATCAATTTTTATCAAATATTTTTTTAAAGAAAAACCAAATTATGACGTCACGCTGACGTCGATGGACACGTGGCAACACCATAGATAGACATGTGGCTTGGGTTTATGGACTTAGTCCACGACCGACGACTCAGTCCATGGTGGACACGACGCATGGCGCCTCAGCTACCACGCCCGACACACAACGGCATGCGATTGGCCGCAGCACCGGTGCATCTCTCTCGCATGGACCCAATCGGACTTCTTCGATTGCAAACATGTGGAGCGACAGCAGCTGCGCGATTGCGATCCGATAGCTCCGATGCAGTGACAACGGTGAGGGCGACGTGGCTGCCTAGTCCCTGACGCATGGCATGATCAAGTTCGCCCAATCCAAATCCAACGACCATGATCAAGCACGGCGGCGAAGCGTTAGGTGCACACGTGACAGCATCCAGACCGCTCGTGCTTGATTGAACGGCCAGCAAATCTCAACCGTCGCCCATGGCGCATGAAAGCGGGGGGCTCATCGGTGAGAAGGATGAAGACGATGGCACAACACTCCGGTGACCAAACAACGACATTGATCAGTGGAGTGGGTCTCGACGCGAGGAGTTCAACTCTGAGCTTCAACACGGCTGAAAGGTCTTGACGGCGGAGGAAACGACGGAAGAGCACGATGGTGAGCGGCGGAACTATGGTGAGCAAGTGCGGCAGCTAGGGCACGTCTCGGCGAGTGCGCCTCGGCCTAAAGATGTAGTGCGATGCGGTGAATCCAATGCGGGCAACGACGCATTAAATAGGCGCCTTGATGAGCTCGTTCAACACAGAATCCATGGTGAAAACGACGATGACGATGGAGTCCTGTTACGATACGACGAAGCCTACGTGGCTCTATCTCGTGCGTTCATGCAACAGCGATCCAACGGCTCAAGTGAAGCGGCAACATGTACAAACGATGGACGTTGGAGTAAGTAGTGAGCTTTGTTATTGTACTATCTAATGCAGGTGTAGTACATTAGGTAAGATTCATTAGTTCCAACATAGAACTATGTACAAGTTGTTCGCAGCGCAGTGTAGAAAAATTGTAATATCCTAACCCGTTAATGTGAAGGCACATATAGCCCATGTAGAGCAGTGATGGAATTAATCACATATGCTAGTTTAAAAAGAGCTGTAGTAGTATATAATACCTGCAAACATAGCACATCTGGGTTAAGTGTGATGTTATGTATGTGTAGATCTGTTCTACGGTGGGCTAAGCTTTAGCAGATTTTGCGCTAGGGTATTACAAAGACACTAAAAGACCATGGCCCTGTTTGGGAGAGCTCTAGCTCCCAGCTCCAGCTCAGAGTTGAAACTTATAGGCTAAAATAAAGTGAATTAAGTTTATATTTTTAGTCTAAAATGTAAACAAGATGATCTACCTAAACACTCTTAATGTACCCACAGCTCCAGCTCCACAAATTTCTGGAGCTAGAAATACCCTGCTCCACCAACTCCACAGATTTTAGTGGAGCTGGAGCTGTCCCAAACACCCCCCATGAATCAGAAACTATTCTAAGAACTCTAGTAATATTAGGATAGCTTAAGTTGTTCGGGGTCTAGGTGGACGTCCTGAACATTGAGCTCTTAATTCTAGCAGCAGCTTCCTTATCTCATCAAAGCCATCGTTTTCACGATGAAATACCCGAGTCGTCATTGTCAACCACTATCATGACGAGATACGCCTGTCTTCTCATAGAACTCTTGCTTCTGTAATCCCATTCCTGACAGTTCCTCTTCCTGTTACCCATCGGTTAGTCTGAAGAATGTGCTTAGCCTCTTCAACATCAACAGTTTGTGAAAAGGACAAAAGGATAGCATGAGGGTCAAAAACAGTGTTAGCGGTAATAAACTTCCCAAAGAGTACCCACAGAAGTTGAATAACGCAATGCCAACAACAGACTAACACCTACAAAGGGCAATTATTTGGCTTTAGCATAGTCCATCGACAATTCCTTGATGTTATCAAGTTCAAAGTCCGCACCCAGGACGCAGATCGATGTGTCAGTAACAGAAGTGAACATGTGTAGCATTTCTATAAAATAAAAGAAAGGGTTCCAGTCTGAGCTTGTTTTCTATGTTGATATCTTGTCAACCCTAAACAGCATAGTAATTCTTTATCGAGGATAATATGAAGAAGCTCAGCTGAGCTCCAGGGCTGCACCAGCCACTAGCATTGACAAAGCAAGGGGTAAGAGAGCAATACTGGATACTGAACCCTGTGGGGTCAGTCCCTTTATAATCTTAAGGTTTTAATCGATTCGTATAAAAATATCATCAGGAGTAAGGGTATTTCCCAAAAACCCTGCAGCTTGTGCCTCCCTCCGCCACTCAGAGAGAAGCAGGGAGGATGAACAATGTAAATGACAACATTGATCCTTTGACCTGTAGTGCGTTGAAATGCAGGAACAAATACAAGGCATGAAAGAAAATAAAAGCAATGATGTATGTACGAGACCAAAACTTACCAAGTCCATGGGAATAAAACTCTCTATTTTAATATTCACAAACAACCTGCAAATAAAACCAACAATCAGAACATGAGCAAACAATAATTTGTGTTCTTGTTTGCATAGGAAAATAACACACAGAAAACGGCATAGTGCAATGCAAGAAGAAAACACAAATACTAATGGTGAAGATAGATGGTATTGAAGAAAATCACAAGTACTTGTCACATGCAAATTTCACTCGTTTATTCTGAAATGCTGTTAATTCATCAACCTGCTTCACCCCAAGGTCACCAAGCAAATCGATGGACCCAAACAAAAACATGCCTTTGTCCAGCATCCTTTTGACAAGTACTGGTACAACATCCATTCCATTTTGCTTAGCCTCAACAATGAAATATTTGAGTTTCTTTAACTCCTCTGTTGCAAACACTTATCGAGCGTATTAATTTCCCCTCCCAACAAGCTCCAAATTAGTGACAAATATATATTCCTTACTGAGAACTTTGAGAAGTCATATGACCTGAAATGCACAAAAACGTGAAAATAGTTTAGCAATGACTATGAAATGATATTTTGTGGGTACAGTGCCAACTTCCAGGAAGCCATAGCCTACTGATACAATGCAAAAGAGGGACCGCATGAAAACACCCGAGTCCATCTTAGGTCTGCCTACAAAGATATAAGAAAAATTCTTTGCCATCCACACTCAATGAATGGCATGGAATTTTCCTGCCAATTCAAAACGCAAGTGTGTCATTTATCAAAAGTTAATATGCACATGACACACCTAGGGAAATTGCATGAGAGATCAAATTACCTTGGCATAATCAGCTACTAGCTCGTCAGCATCCAGCTTGAAAGGAGCAAGATCCATATTTTCAGCCAAGGCCAAACCTGAGTTTCAATCAGGAAATAATTCTTCACTTCAGCGAATAATTGACAAGAGTTCAATATGAACCCCAGAATTGTGAATACTAAAGCAGCATCAGTATCAGTGATACTGCAGCGAGAAGTAAAGGACTAATGCAGCAATGCTTCCTGCAGTTTGCTTGTTCATGACATTGATTTTTTAGCCCATATTGCATTCTCTATTGGTGAATTTTCTATCAGTGAATACTGAAGCAGCGTCGTCTGTCAGTGAATTTTCCTTTTGTTCATGAGCTTGATTTTCTAGCCCGCATTGCATTCTCCAGCGACTACCAAGACATGGCTTCCTTATTAATTCTTCGGCATTGCCAACTAAGTCTAGAGAAGTCACTACTCCAGTGTGCAATTCTACTGGCACAAACTACAAAAGTACAAACAAAGTGACAAGTACAACTAAGCATTGCAGGCGCAGGACTTTGCACAATATAGGGAGCATGTCTCGAGACTAGCATGCCACTGTCAGCTTGGTACACATGTTAGAAATCGACAAAGCAAATAACAAAGATCGTCAGAAATAAGAGATACATAATTTTAACGTGGAAAACCCCAATGGGGAAAAACCCATAAGCGCACAACCGACGATGATTACTATACGAGGAGAATTACAAAGTAAGGGATTTTACAATGAGTTGTCAACTCGATCCCGTGCAGCTACAACGGTATGTAAGGGAGTACAAAACGACTCGTAGTCGATAAGGGAACAAATCCAAAAAGATATGGCCCATTTGAACGGCCCCCAATCGGCCATCCGCTACCACAAACAGCCCTTCCTTCACCATCAAGAATTCAGATCACATATTCAATAACACACATGGCGGATCGCCATAGAATCAATTCCTACAACGAAGGCTTCGATGAATTTGACAGAAGCAGTTAAATTGCTCGCTGAATTTAATCCAAACACACCTGCGTGACCTAACCAGTAACTTTTCAGTCGAGCAACAAATTATCACACAAGCCACTACATCACAGACTAGATCTCAAAATTTATACGGATTTGACTGTAACTATGGAAGAGGGGGAGGAAGAGCCCAGGCCGATGAACTCACAGCACCGACGGTGGGTTCCCGATTGGGACTAGTGGCGAAGGACGGCGGCCGTAAACAGAAGGGTCCGGTGCAGGCGGTGGCCGAAAGCCCTGACGCTCGCTCGGGTTCTGCGGCGGTGGCTGTAGCTTCCCCGGTGCGGCGCGGCGCGGCGCGGCGGCCTCTCCGCACGCGCTGCCGTCGATAAAAATAAGGAATAGTAGAGGGCCTCGCGTGCAAAAAGCACCCCACTTCTGTCCGCTGGACCTTCCATCTGGGCCGTAAAATTTGATGGGCCGGTGATGGGACGCCCCGGATTGGACCGCCAATTTCCTTCGCGGTCCAGCTCCGGAAGGCGCAATAGGTAATAAGAAATAGTAACAAGGTCTCATATGCAAATACACCTCGCTGCACAAGTGGATGCGCCGCTTCAGCCTTCAGGGAGGCGGAGCTCCGGCGAGAGGCGCGCACGGCGATCTCGTGAGCTCAACCGCGCGCTTGCAGGCGGCAGCTCCCGGTACGTCGCCCTCTTACCCTCTCTGCTGAATTTTCTGCTCAATTCAGATGGCAGTGAGCGACGTCTTGCCACCCAATGTAGAAGATAGTGGTAGGAAAGCCATTTTTATTGCTGCAACTGTTCGTCGTTACAAACTTCAGAAAGATATGCGCCGACATTTGACGGCAGCTTACATACATACACTTTGCAGGTTACAGTTTATTTCTACATCATATATAACCAAATGGTGAATCGTTCACTTGAGCTCCCTCTAGCAATCCTTGCAAGCCATGTTCCTGAATCCTGATCGATTGGCTGCACTCCCCAGCATGGACTGAGCTTCGCTCTCTTAAGTGATTAGTTTGGTGTCAGGACATACATCTTGCAGTCATGCGGCGCCACCGAAGCTGATATTTGCCCCTGAGCCGAGAAGGACGAGTGCTGCGTAGGAGATGGAAGTTGTTGTGATGAACCCTGAAAACTGAATTCTGAACCGTGACTACTGGATGAACTCTGAAGAAAGCGAGCTTACCGCCCATAGATCACGAGCAGTGACGGCTGTGGATGCAGTAAGCCCAATGTTTGACCATTGTGCAGTGATGGTGTCCTGGTACGACTGCCTGTTCCATAGAACCACGGCCATCCTGTTGTCGCCGAGCGGGCCAGCCCAAACCTACAGACAAATTAACATGACATTGTATGAGAGTTTCAGAACCATGCTAATGATGCACTGTGCTGTGGGATAAATTGCTTCTTGAAAGCCACTAATGCAAAGGTTGAGGAATAAATACCTCCAAGCCGTTGTCAGATTGTACTTTCTTTCCTTGGACGCCTAGTGTATCTGTTCAGGAAGTCACAGTATGAGCACACTGAAAATTCCAAAAGTATGGTTACGCATGTGTAAGGGAAGGCTTGCCTTGGTTGACAGCAATGACTTCCCAGTTGCTGAGTATGTCCTTCGTCTGCTGGTTCATCGATCTCACATCGCACCCGATCAGAAGAGGAGCCTGCACAATTCAAACCAGGTTTGCAGTGAGGAAATTCAAAAAAAATTAAAAAAAATTGCAACAACATTGTCCACACACAGAAAGATGAGTACCTTGGCGAGTGCCCAGATGCTGAAGTGTGAGCGGTACTCCGCATCAGACATCCCACCATTGCCCACTTCAAGCATGTCAGGATCTGAAATCGAAGCTCAAGATCATCGATTGATTAGTTGGAAGCTCTCAAATGGTTTAGGCCCTCTAGGAAAAGACTCATCTGAAACTCTTACCGTTCCATCCACCAGGTCCGGCATAGGAGGCCCATCTGTCGTTCTGGTCTGCACGGGATGTCATACTGAAATAACAGGGTAATTATGGTGAGTCCTATCAATTTCAGTAGTTATGTAAGAAGAATTTCAGAAGAGATGAAATGAGCAGCACCTGTCCCAGTTGTCGGCGATGTCGCCAGTTGTTCTCCAGCTGTTGCCCATGCTGCCTGCCCATGTCGCAGGATTTTCATTCCCCCTAAACAGCAAAAACACAGTAGAGTGATTTAAAAACACTTTTTTCTGCCATCTAGTCAAAATATGTTATGGTGAGCAAACTCACCATTCACATAGAGAGAAGAAGATGTTCTTCCCGTAGGTCTTCATGGCATTGCTCATTTTAGTATATCTGCATTGCCATGAGAATTTACTCAGAACGCTTACACATAAAGCACAATGTGTTTGTCGTGTGGAAGTTTGAGACATTGTTCTCCTTTACCTTTCCATGATACTCCTGCCAGCATCGTTGCAGTTGTCGTACTTCAGATAATCAACTCCCTGGTGTTGAGAGGGCAAGAATCAGAAGAAATCAGAATCATGGTGTCACTGTGTCAGTGTTGATTTGGCATCAGCCATCAGGTAAGAAATTGTAAGAGGTTTACCCAAGAGGAGAAGGTTTTCACATCTTGCTCTTCATGATCAAGTGATCCTGGCATTTTGTCACTGCACGTTTGTGTCCTGCAATAGAGAGTGCCTTTAGTTTCAGGTTCATTTTGAAAATACGTTTTCAGGTTCATTTTCAGTTTGTCATTACTAAATACAAATTCTAGTTTGATTGGGCTAATGGGGAATTTTACTCCAGGATGAGACCTAATAATCATTCTTGTTATGATAAATTAGATAGCTAGCATACCCAGCAGAACTGTAGATACCAAGCTTCAACCCTTTTGCGTGCACATAATCTGCAAGTGCCTTGATGCCAGAGGGGAATGTTTGTCTATTTGAAACCAAGTTACCCTGAATAGTAGTAATGCATCCTTGTTAGTACAGATGATAGTAAAAGTTTGTTAGGTCATCACCAAGAGAAAAATGAAGAAAGTGGTTATTTGGTCACTGAGATGCCTAGCAATTGTGCAGGCATTACAAAACTTTTATACACTGCTATTTTAAATTTTCCACTTCTATAAATTATAATACTGGCACATTAAAATCAATAGTATCTACAAGCAAAATTTTACTTCTTCGTAATATAGTGGTTAACTATTAGTTCCTGTCCAAAATTTCTTGAAGTTCATAACAAAATTAGACAAATTTCTTGAACTCGTGTCCTACAAATATACTTTTGCAGTTGCACCGATGATAATGCTGAAAATGATGGGGGTGGTTAGCTTTGCTTCTGTGGACAATTTTTATCTCCTTACCTGGTAGTCCCTGTCAAGTTCTGCCCAGCAATCATCTGAAAAGAAGAGATGGAAAACATTTGAGCTATGAATTACTTATCGTTAAAACATAGCATTTTTGTCCAAAGTATGGTGTGAAATAGGGTTCAGAAAGCCATCCGTACCTATGTTAACATATTCGTAACCCAGTTTCGCCAGACCGGTGCTGACCAACGCATCAGCTAAAAGAAAGGGTAAACAACTAGAGCAGTCTTAGGATCTCACATGCTTCTGTTACAGTATACTCTAAAACAACTTTGCATGGAATAATGGCAAGATTACGAATAATTCTTGTGATAGAAATTTGGCACCAATAAAATTTCATTGCATTATTATTCTGCTAACACAACGAGATCATCACGGGGTGTTTTGTCCAGCACCAACAACCAACATCATGCAACTAGTGACTAAGTGGTTCTAGACTTCCTAGTATGAATCAGTCCTAAAGGAGCAGGTGCATGCCTGCACCTGCCCTCCTCTTAGTAGAACTGCACCAATCCATGTCTGACCCAACTCGTTGGCTTAAAGGTCCCGTTTATGATACTTCGATCTTCAACAACCACAAAGATTCTAGACCACGGTGAAAATAAGGTCAATTATTTTGCTGCCCATTTGGGCCACAAAGATTGATGGTATGATTAATGTATTCAATCATAAAAAGCCTGATCTAGATTTGTCCAGAGATCTGCCCTCATGTTGTCGACATGAATGAATGATTAAATTCAATCCAACCCAATCCAATCCTCAAGGGACAAGAAAGAACCAATGAAGTCCTTTTCTCGATTTATCGATCAGCCTTATGGTTATGGGTCATCATCGCCCCTCATGAACATGAAGATTAAAGTTCCCATGAACATTCTGGCCAAGGGTCTATTCAGCATGGACCCTCTCGATCCTCTTGTACCGTTACCATATTTATGCAGACAACTTATGCAGAAGTTTTCTCAGGAACAAAAATAAAAATATGCAGAAGTTAAAGCAAAAGCATCTCTGAATGAACGCTTCCCAGATCTGATTCGCCTGGTGCTGTAGGAATAAACGTCGGTTAGAGATTTGGAGAGCAAGGAGAGACAGAGAGGATGGCAATGTGCGGTGCAGCTAATCTGGTTGTCCTGTTCTTCCATGGGTCCGTGCGACTTGCTCCTTGCAAACTGCAACAACTCACTTTTAATGCGGCCTGCAGCTAGAAAGGACAGCGTGCGCGAGGGTTTCTGACTATTGGGCAGCGTCCAACGACCGGACCACCCGTTCGGTGTCGACCTCAAGTCCGCACAAAAATCCGAAGCAAATGTTTTGCTGGTCCCTTGCTTAAATCTTTTTGTAAGTTCGGTCCTATTCGAACGAAATTGTAAATATTGTTTATCGCAGCAATGCTGATTCTGCACTCCTATACCGTAGTGACACATGTAGTCTCTCGATTCTTTCGCAAGAAGAGATATATTTATAATTTTGTTCGGCTAAGGACCAAAGTTAAAAAATTAGTTAAGGTGCAAAAAAAATCCTGTCAACTGTCTCAATCTCACCGTGCCGGGGTGCACCCACCACAATGCAATTGCCAATGTGCTTTGCCCATCTGACATGTTCCTCTGAAACTTTGTGCTAGATAATTGGATGCTACACCGGTTGGGTTTTATTACGGTTCATGGTCATTGGTGAGCGTAGTTAAGGAATCATTAACTAAATGAATCTTCTCTTCTTTCTGGAAAAAAAAAGAAAGGAACTTCTCGATGATACGATAAGTATATGAAAAATTCACCCAAATCCGCGTCACCGACACCCTTCTGAATGTTTGCTAACACCCACTCAAGTATGCCATGCCCCGCTATGTTTCTAAAAATGTCCCAAAATAATCCCCCGGAAATTTTTTTCAAAAAAAAAAAAAACAAAAGTGGCTGTACTCTGAAAAGCAGTAAGAAATAAAAGGAACTGTTTCTTTTTCTATATATGACCGAGTTATTTGGCTGTGCATTGAAGAACTGAAAGGGAGACGCCATGGATGCAGGTAAGAGCTAGCCATAGATAAGACTTGGTAAGGGTAGGAGTGAGTGTACCTGTCTCCTTGATGATCTCCTCGTTGACCCCGCAGGAGAAGTGGTTCCAGCTATTCCACCTAACACAGTTCGTCACCAGAATTAAATTACTGGAAGAATTAGGACCCCATGATGCATCACTGCTGACGCTTACACATGTGGGATTAAGACTCTTTTTTCCTGCATCATGACTAGTGTCGGTTACTACTTACTGCTAGTTACTTGCCATGCGTCATCAACCGAAACAAGACAGCACCGACATGTATTAATTACCAGATGGTTTAAAAAGGAAGTGGCAAGTCGTCTGATACGTGATGAACAATGAAACAGAAGTACAGCGACGCTGTTTAAAAACTAAAAAAAGATTATAGTCTTCTTTCTTGCATAGATTAGGCTGTAATGTTGTATAGTTAACTATGTCAGCACAAGGACAGAGGCTAACGGCACAAGCACAAAGGGCAGCAGGGGAAAAGGGCAGAGAGCGTCGATAGGCCGCTAAAAGAACTAAAAGAGAATATCTTTTTCCCAAATTTTGTGGGCATGCTCTCTCGCAGCCCCTGCAGATTTTTACACTGAAGCTATGGTTGGGTTTAACGCTTAATCCCTGATGATTTGGAGCCAAAATAATCTGAAACTTTGCTACAGGTGACAGATAAAGAAATACCGAATCCTCATGAAATCTTTGTTCGTGCGCATAGCAGTGCTAGTCGACATGCTATAGTCAATTCTTACAGTAGTAGTACCAATTTGCATGCAAGAAAAAAAATTCTCGGTGCAGACAAACTGTACAGTGCATAACAGTGCAGAAGGGAAGGAACAAAAGGAGATTTAAAAGGAGAGGAGAAAACCTTTATATTGCGTTATAACAATAGTACATGATAGTTGTAAAAATCACATCTACCCACTAATTTGTTGAGGAAACTTTAGCTACTCTATAATGGAAAGCAGTATAAATAAATACTAGTTAATATAATCTATTAGATAAAAAATTGTACTATTCATATTGAATTTAGTGCATTAAAAAAGAGCTAGGAGAGGAAGGCCGCGCTAACCCATGACGAAAGCAACTGTTAAAAGTTAAAAACCAGGCCTGCAAGATTAGGCTCTGCGTCTTTCGCTTCCAGCGCAAGCGAAAAACACGTCCTTTTCCTTTTCGTCGCCCAAAAAGTTGTCGGGATTACGACTAAATTGATAATACCGGCATGATTATAATAAACTGACAAGCAGCTCGCCTTGCAGTTCCCTCCCACGTATGGCATATTCTATGCTTGCCGAAATCGTCTTGGTTGTTTAGCTCCTCTGCCGTATCGATCGATGCCGAGCAGAGCATTGATTGATTTTGTTAAATCAACTGTACGTTTGTTAAATAAGATGATGATGAAGAAGAAGAAGAAGAAGAAGAAGAAGAAGAAGAAGAAGAAGAAGAAGGGAAGGCTTGGGCAAATGGAGCAAGTATATATCGCGGAGAGAGAAGCTCAATGGCAGTAATGGCGTCGGCTAGAGTGTGTACCCCATCTGCGGCGTCCTGCCGAGGCCGTTCTCTAACGCGCGCCGCCGCGCGGGCAGCGTCCGCCACGCCGCCCGCAGCTCCTCCGTCGCGTTCCCGGCCGGCACCACCCTGGCGCCCGACGCCGCCGTCCACGTGGAGGCCATCGCGGCCACCACGAGCAGGAGGAGGAGGAGCAGCGACGACGAGCTCGAGGCGCGCGCCATGGCTGGCTAGCTGCTCTGCTGCTGCTGCCGAAACAGAGCAGCGGCGTTAAACTTAGAGTGTTGGAATGGGGTAGCCTTGTCGGGGAGAAGGCTTGCTTACCGCGCGCGCTTTATATAGGTCTATACGCACGACCCGTGGGGCCCGCCGCTGGGTTTTCTAAAATCTCTTTGTTGGAAAACAAAAATAATGTATTTTGCGTTCACTCTTTCGCTTGACTTGTGTCACGGGTTAGCATACGTGCAACTGTATACGTCAGCTGTCTATAAGACTAAACCATATAAGATTTTAGGTGATGTAGAGGAGAGAAAGAAAACTGTTGTCTACTATTTAACGGACGGTCGTATAGACAATTTTCTATTTTATGTGCTATTGTATAGATAGGCTGTTAATCGATAGGATATCATTACAGACAATTACGTAGGTGATCTATTGTATAAATTATTTTTAGTATTGTCTATAAATTATATGATGATATATTAACAGACAGCTACTATTTATATCACTGTACATACTCTTAGTAACTGTCAAGTCCTACGGGTTAGACAGCCCGTAAGAACATTTTGACAAAATTCTACTGCTTATATGTCTGAAAATGAAAGGATGCAATGCGTATCCAAAAGTAGGAGGATGTGGTTGTGTGGCCGGGCAGGGCAGGCATATACGGCGCTAAAGATCGGCATCCAAAATTGGATTTTGACAGCCAAGCACAGGGACAAAAGCCCTCTTTATCTCCACTTAAAATGCATTCGATCTTCTACTAGAGCAGTACTAGTACAGGGCGTAGCTATTAGGTGATACAGTTATACCACGGTACAACCAATGTTCCTATCCATCATGTATTTTTCAGCCCACATACACGCAGATAACAGGAAGATAGAACGTCGCAGACTCGCAGTCACTACTGGTTCGTTCAATACGTCAATCGTTCTTCGTTGTTGAGCAGCGCCTTTGTGCATGTGCTTGTGCGTCAGGCAATTGGATTTGGATCGTGCCTTGTGCTTGTGGGCCAGAAAATTGAATTTAGATCTTGGATCACGACAGGCCGTAGGGCATTTTGTACTTATACGGTTATATTTTCTTTCTTAGTTGGATCAACCTTACTTAAAATTTTGGCGACGCTACTGACTAGTACGTATAGCTGGATTTATGGAAGGTATTCGAACAATGCTCTTCAGAAAATCAGAACTCGGCACTGCATTATTAGCGGTCTAATGGCTGATTTGGTGGAGAACTTAGTGGTGGATAGTGATCATCACCACTCACCAGGTCTCCATTCCGTGTCATTAGTTAGTGGATGATGCTGTCATATGATCACTTAGCCTCCAATCCTCCATTAAAACAATCCCAGCAGCCACATCGGCGAGAGCAACCCCTGCATGACAGATACCATGGAGTGGTAGCTAGTAGTTTATGTGACACAATAAAAATCGACATAAACGAGTAAACGATCAGATGATAATCAACAAGAGTTGGCCAACAACGTCGTGTATAAAAGGTTAAGCGCCATTGGAATCTGTCAGGAGAGATTATTGGCATGTCTGGTGCTGGTATCGTGGAGGTCCCATTAGCCGCCAGAAATTTGAAAAGGAAAATCTTCGATTGGATAGAGACGGAATCGATGATCAGCTCGAAGGAACCAAATGGCGACAAGAGGGTGAATAGGAGCAAAATAAAAATTTCTTCTTTAAAAATATTTAAGTTTTTTGTTAAAAATATCAACTAAAAAGCTCAGCTAGTCCAACACTAAACAAAAAAAAGTAGGATTCCCAAAGTCTCTTTTGTAAAAGGCTCACCCAACCTAGTACTGAAAAGAAAGATCAAAACTCACAAAGCCTTTCTTTTTAAAGAGCCAACTAAAAAGCTCACCCAACCTAGCACTGGGCAAAAGAGCAGAACTCCCGAATGAACAGTCTAATCGAGATAAATAGAAAAATCAGCACGATCTCAAAATCCGAATCATTCTAACTCTTGATCGCTGATATCTAGACCCCGTAAAACTTTACACGCGCCTTCCTATAGATATCAAGAACTTATTTTAACCTTCAAACGTAAGGACTAATGTCAAAGCTCTGACATTTTAGTTAGAAAAAAAGTTGCGCCAAAACCGGGACAAAATCACAACCTATACCCTAAGCTCGCTCATGGGGAGTAGATAATCAAGAAGATCTTAGATGATCTCCCACATGTTACTAGCAAGCATAAACCCTAAAAGTACCTCTTCAAATGAGCAAGAAAAGATCTATTGGTTTCTTGAAAGGAATATTAGAGATCTTTTCAAAGCTTGCCTAGATGAATGCAGAAGATTCATCCATCAATTTTTATCTTTGGCAGCACAAGATCAAGAAAAAGAAACCCAAAAAAATCAAAGACTAAAAAAGAATGGAGACTAGAAACTTGAGCAAAAGTAAGTTCTAATGGATCTGACTAAGTTAGAACATGTTCTTGATGAATTCCTTAACCTCTTATATGTCCTACATCTAGTAGAGATAGAGCAAGTAGAAAGAGGTGAAGCACAGCTTAAGTTGTAAAAATAACTAAGAAAGAATGCAAGAACAGAATTAGATTGCAAAACATAGATGAACTTGAATCTTGTATTGCTTAGAGAGGATGGTTACAAAGCCACACTTTCAGATGAGCAGGTTATAAAGCCACACCTCCAGGTGACAAAACTCAATCGAGCATAAAAAACCAAATAACTCTTCTCCAAGACTTGATTCCGACCTTAGTTCCAACCAGAGTACCCCAAGGTGCTAGAGATATCCCTCCGGCCCTCCATTTATAGTACATTGGGAGTAACCTCCACTCCCTCACACATCATGGGCTAATTCGAAACTCAACAACATCATGGGTTTTGACCATACTAACTTAGTCTCTACTCCACCCTTGAACACTTGATCCAACGATCCTCCTTTACTTGAATAGAGCTTAAGTTAGCATCTCATCCATTCACTTGAAGTATCGTTCATGCTTTATCACCATCCTTGTGGCCCCAATAATTTGCCACCAAGTTTCTCACTCATCCGGACTCCCCCGAACCGTCCTTGCTTGCAAACGGATCTAAGTCACTTGGCACGCCACATGTTTTTGTCCGCTTCATTATGATGGATCTGGCTTCTTTGACCATTCTGAATCTCAACTTCTCCATGAGTCACTACAGGAAACGACATCATTGTCGTCGGCCAAAATATCTATATCGGCGGTTTCATAACCGACGACAAATATATGCTCTGTGTCGGCGGCAATATATCAGCCCGATGACATACATACTCCCTGGCACGATGACTAGTTGGCGCGGGCAGGATTTTGAATTTCGTTTCCTGCTAAAGGTACCTATGTCGACGGCCAACAGTATACCGACAATACAGTCCCTCCCACTAACGGCAACCTAACGCCCAGGCGGAAGGACTTCAACGCGGTCCCACATGGCAGTGGGCAGAACCACTTGTGTCGGCGGAAAATATTAGGCCGCCGACAAAAGAGCGGTCCCACATGACAGCACCACCTTGTATCGGCGGCAAATAATATGCCGACGAAATTATTAATTCCAAATGGGATTAGAAAATATTTTTGTTGTTTTTAAAATTTAGAAAAATCAAATATAGCTTTTAGAATGGTTGTTACGTACTCAACATACATTTGTATGAAATGTGGTATATTTATTTTTAATTAATTGGTATGTGATGGCAGTGTGTTTGTTAAATTAATATACTCTCCTACCTAAAGTTTCAATTAATGCACTTTGTAGTGACGATGCAACACTAGGCGATCAAAAAACGAGGAATGGCCTGCTACATGTTGTAAAACCCTAAAATGACAATTCAAATGTCTTATTCGGCCCGTCTAAGGCGACAAAATAATCGGCTGCTTGCATGTGTTTCATGTGTTTTACCTAGAAGCGATTACGGAGGTTGACCTTTTCGAGTAGAGAGGAAAGTGTATGGATGAGCTAGGATGGTATTTGCCATGTTGTGGAGGTGCATGCAGGCTGGTTCGATTGATACCGTGGAAGCACGGTGGATTATTGTCGATACGTTGGAGCCTTTGTGTCGGCAGGTATAATTATACCGACGACACAAGCTATACAGTGTCGGCGGATGTCCTGGTTTTAGGGAAGTCTGCCGAAATTTTTACTCTTTAAGTGCATTACAATCTTTTAATAAATGAAAATTGCTTTAGGTTAAGTGAAATATGGTGTTTTAGTTTGTAATGAATCGGGATACTAATATTACTTATAAAATATGAAATATTACTTCTATATCGAGAATTCAAGATTCATGCTCCAATAAGATATATTTGTTTTAAGCGCCTATTGTCCTTTTGCTATTCAAAGTTATTTCTCTGGTGATGAGGTTGTGGACGAGATTGACAGAGAGGAACGGCAAAAATTTTGTCTCTAAAACCAGATCCCGAGGATGAAGAGGCATGTAGAGTATTTACTAGTAGCTATCACCTCTCCTTTTGTTAGTGAAAATGTATCGCCTTTCCCCATTAATTTTGCCCCATTAATAATCACCTTCCGAGCTCTCGAGGAATGGTGTTGGATTTTAAATCTATTCGAGTTTGCAATGTGGTCGTTTTACGAATCTTAAGGTGGCCGTGTCTTGCTTTGCATTTGGAAAATTGATTCGAATTGAGAATTTTACTTTAAAGTATAGATGATTGTGCATTCTTGAGGAACTTGGACATTCCTCGGTTAGTGATTTACTGGAGGCCTCAACATGGAGTCAAGAGCAACACGATATGCGTTGAACTCAAATCTCTCTGCACTCACTAATGTACATGCACATCTGTTCTTTTCTTTGAGACATAGATGATTGTCATGTTTTGGCATAAGACCGAGAAGTGACTGAAAGAATTTCACATTCATATTATTCGGACATTCCGACAATGTCAATACTGAATACTAAGTGTTGTTGAGGTGGTAGTGTTCATGTTTAAGCTTCAAACATCCGATGAAACAGACTTTTGCTTAATACATCGTATTCATGCTCATTGACCTTCCATTACATATGGTTAATTAATTGTTTAGTTGGCCGTCCTTCCTATAATTATGTTCAAGAATGCCTTTGCCACCTTCACTAACCATACCGCAACCTGCCCGTGGAACACCGTTGCCTCCAAATGTGAATGTTTTCAAACGCAGGTAAGCAGTTTTAGTTTTAGAAGGAAGTAACGATGCTATTTGTGTCAGTGCTCTTGAAGGTTGTAAATTAGTGACTCCCAATATCAAAGAGATGATAAAAGATGTGTTACCTATAATAGCCTAAGAATTTCAGACTTGCTTCAACTGGGTATACTAATATGAACGTGAGATTCTTTCAGTGACATATTGTTCTTATGTCAAAACATTCATCATTCTTATGTAAGAACAATATGGCTGCCTTGGCAGAGACTGAGTCGCTAAAGGTGCACCATCTTCCTTCACATTGAGTGTGTTCAACATGGAAAGAAGGAGCATGGCTACGAACCAAAACGTGATGGAAATATTGATTATCACAATCTATCTTGTGATCAATTGTGAATTGTATCGGTGAATGCGAATGTGGTAATGTGTGTGAAATTAGATATTATGATTGTTTTGGGCAATTGGGAATATAAAACTGCTGGGAATGGGGTTTTATTGCAGGTTAAAATTGGATTTTTTTTAAATTTCCAGTATTTTTTTCCTTTTTTATAACTTTTGTCGTCGGTTGGGGACACCGCCGACGACACAAATAGAACCAGGTTGGTTCTGGAGCCAATCGCACTAGGGATCTGTGTCGGCGGCTATATCCATAACCGACGATACAGATTGGGCAATAGTCTAGGCGGTCCATATATCCTCGACGACACAGATGGTTCTGGAGCCACTCCCAGTAGGCCTCTGTGTCGGCGGCTCTAGTTGTAGCCGATAATAAAAAGTGAGCAATAGTCTAGGCGGCCCACGACATCGATTTACGCACCGGTGGTTCGAGGCAATCCAAGTAGGGCTTTGTGTCGGCGGCTATAGTCAAGCCGACGATAAAAAGTGGGCAACAGTGTAGGCGGGTCCTTATTTTACCGACGACACAGCTTGGGCAAGTGGGGCCCACGCGTCAGACCGGCGTCGCTAGGGGCGCGCCGTTAGGCTGGGTATGTGTCGGCGGCTATATTAAACCGTCGACACAGGCCTGGTTCACGGGGCCGGCCCAGGATGCGCTTTGGTCGGCGGGGTTTATGTTAGCCAAACCACAGATGTGCTTTGTGTCGTCGACTCGTGTCATGGGACTTGTGTCGTCGGCCAACCAAGCGACATAATGTCAGATCGTCGGGAATTGTATTCGTGTCGTCGGTAAAGCCGCAGCGGCAAAGGATCGAGATCCTTGTAGTGAGTCTAATCCCGATCCACCTTGCCATTGCACGCCATATCCTTGTGCGCTGCAACATGACGGTTTTAACTTCTATGACTATTCTGGATCTCAACTCCTCCTTGAATCTAGTCTTGATCTATCTTGCTATTATCTATCACATCCATCACCAATAATTCACGTCAAGCTCATTGTCTTCCCGGCTTGCAACTACATCTTAGTCTCAATCATCTTCCAGCGTCTTTTCGACCGTTCTAGACCTCAGCTCTCCTAACCTAGTCTCGGTCTCGCCTTCGCCTCACCATAACCTAGCTCCAGAGTCTTGCAACCAACATAGACAAACAAACTATCACATAGCATTGTTCCAGAATAACATGCATAAATAAGCAGACAAAGATCAGTGATCAATCAACATCAAAAGATCCTACTTGAGATCAATTAGACCATGACTACTTGGATCCATAACTACTCTTAGTTGTGATCTTCTAAAGCTAAAGATCACTCTAGTCTATGACCACTTTAGTTCATGTGGTCTCTTGGTTGTGATTCCCCAAAACCAAAAACCACTCTTAATTATGACCACTCAAAACTTCTCTTAGCTGTGACCATTCTTACAAAGATTATGACCATTCCTACAGTTGTTAGGACCAATTCCCAAGAGGCTCTCCATCAGTGGTCATGACCACTTCCCTAGTAATCCTTAGAGATATAGACAGTGTGCATTAGTCTAAACCACTTTAACAGAGATCACAACCACTTCACTAATAGTCTTTGGAGGTCTAGACCGCTCCTACAATAATCTAGACCACTCTAAATAAGGTCACGACCACTCCACTAGTGATCCTTAGAGGTCTAAAGAGGTCTAGACCACTTATATAGTCATCTAGACCGATCTTACAATAGTCACTGCCTCTCGTATAGAGGTCTAAATCACTCTCATAGTGATTTAGATCACAACCACTTTCACAGTGATCTAGATCACTCCTACAATGATCACGACCTCTTTTATAGAGATCTAAACCACTCACTGAAAGGTCATAAGGGCTCACGATCTCTCCCTAGGAGGTCTACAGGCTCACAACCTCACTCAAGGAGGTCACAACCACTCTTATAGTGGTCAGGACCTCTCCTAGAGAGATCACAAGGTCTCACGACTACTCCTAGAGAGGTCACAACCACTCCCTTAGTAGTCACAGAGGTTTACGATCTCTATAGGGATGACCTCCCTAGTGATTATAGTGTCCACGACCTCCCTAATAGTTATAGTACTAAAAGTTTAAAATACAGTCAACTACTCATCATATACATAGATAGAGTGTGCGTGAGTTTTTGGGCTTTGGGCTGTGTGCTTCTTGTTAAGCAGAGGCCGGAAGCGGTCTCAAGCACTTGTATCTTCTCGATGTAATGTTCTTGAGATTAATAAATGCTTTCTTCATCAAAAAAAAAATACATAGATAGATTATCACATGATCTCCCACAGTTTGATATTATCGTGCATGTGCACTTGCGCTGTATTTCACCCTTACGTGATAGCTTGATCTTATCATTTGTACCAGCACTTGCATTGCATTTCACCTCTCAATGATCGAGGAGCATGAACTCGAGCAATACCGAAAGTGTAACGTTTAATAATTGGAGGATGCTGGTGCTCCACAGTTTGTTAATTCACATCTATCCCAGTCAAGATGATAAGCATCCGTCGTTCGAACCAGTGGCGGAGCCAGGATTTTTATACGCCTAGAGCCGAAAATAGGTGACTATTACTATTGTTAAAGACTACAGAAATTTAGGTACGACAAAAGTACAGCACAAATACACAATTAAAAATAAATTTGAATTCCATACTGTATATATACCTGAACAAGTAACATAAATATGTAGCACAATGAACTAGAAATCCCAATACCATAAAAGATTTAGAATGAAGTACTTACTATTCAGTGGCTAATGAAAATTGAACCAATTCAGATTTAATCAAGTGCTTTGCATAGTGGATGATTATTTCGCATGGGTTTGTTGATCCAAGAAGCCAAAACAAATTATTGAATCTTGCATGGGTTTGGGACCGCTTACGAGAATGAAAGGGTGTGGCAATACAAAACAATACCAGACGGGAGACGGCGGAGCCGCGGGCGCAGGAGGCGGGGGCGGTGGCTGACGGGCATTGCCGCCTTGCCGGGGCGGCCGAGCGGGAGTGGGCTGTGGGCCGAACGGCAGCCGATCGTGCTGCGTGAGCAACAACATACGAAGTCGCCGATCGCCGAGACCACACGGAGACAAGAGCTGCGCGCGTGGGGGTCAGGCGATGGCTGCGGTAGTCTTTGGCCGGGAGTGGGCCGAACGGCGGCGACCGTGCCACCTTTCGGCCGATCGGCTACTCGGCCGATTCGCGAACGCGGCGCCGGGCGAGCATAAGCAACAAATGAAAGCGGAGAGGTGCGGAGCAGACGAGCAAAGAGGCCGGAGGAGTGGGGTGATGGCGCGAGCTCGAGCAGCAGACGCGCTGAGCAAGCCAGCACCGGCGGGTGTGTGTCGGAGCGCCGAGTGGCGATCGGTGGCGGGGGGCGGCGGATCGCGGATCGGGTGCAGGAGCACTACGGCTTGCAGAGAGAGGCGGCGTGGCCTTTGTCTAACTTTCCTGTGCTCACAAAGAATGCCCTAGACGTTCAAGAAACCGGACGGGCAGCGGCCCGCACCAAATACAAATTGAACAGTATTTTGCACTGTTCTTTGGACCAAACCTGGGGCCCAGGCCCTGGATCCGCCCCTGGTTCGAACATACGGCGTCCCATCGCTCTCACGCTTTGTAATTATCAGCAACATGCCAGCATAAAATCTTCTACCATTCCAGCGTTCTGTTCTTAGTCTCTCGAGCTGTCACACGGTTCGGCAATACGCCATTTGTTGAGTTTGAGCCGTATTTACCGTACCGGTACCGGCTAATATAGCCGGTAATCCGATATGTATCATTTCTGTCATCTAAACGGTAGAAAGTAGTCTTATCTATCGTAATAGTCTTGATACCGATCAATATCAATCATATCGATTTGAGACCGATCAATATCAGTCATACCGGTTTCGATACCACACAATACTAGTCATACCATAGAATTGATAATATCGTATATTGAATTCTATGTTATGTTTGATACTACTAATGCATATTTAGAGTAATATTATAAATAAAATTTAGTGTGCATATTATTACACATGTATATATTTATAAATAATATATTATATATATTAAATCCGAAACGACATACCAGTATACAAGCCTATTAGAATATACTATTTCAACAACTAAACCAGTAAATCATCCGGTACCGTACGATCGGTATTGACGAGTTTGGTTTGAGGTGCGTCGTGAGCGAGCGGAGTTGACAGCGCATCTAGCCCGGCGGTTGGCGGGGCGCTCGCGCGCGCGCACTAGAGCGACGTGGCGCCGTGTCCACCGGCGGGTTCTGGCGCCGGCGGCTAGCTGGAAATGGACAAAGGCCCAACAACTGCAGCTTCGTTGCCTTATCCCATGTAATCGAGCAATAGAACGGGGCCGGCTGTGGAACCGGTGATCCAACCGGCTAAAAACCCGGACGTATCATCTTATGACCCAGTACTTAAGTCAGCGTCATTCCATGATCTCCTTTTCCAGCAGTCCTTGTCTGGGACGGATTGGTTAGAATGGTACATGTCAGCTGTTAGTAAGACTATATCACGTAGGATTTTAGATGATGTAGAAGAAAGAAAAGATAAAACTGTTATCTACTATATTTAACAGACGGTCCTATAGATAACTTTATATTTTTTATATAATATTGTATAGACAGTCTGTTAATTGGATGAGAAACTATTATATAAAACTATATAAACGATCTATTGTATGAGTTTTTTTTAACACTGTTTCTAGTTAGTATAGAGATATATTATAGACAGTTGTCTATACTGCTTAACAGTACAATGCCGTAAGAACGTAAGACCCACGTCGGTTCATGCAAACTAGCAATAATAGCGCGCTACGCTGCGCCGTTTTGTAGAGTCGATAGAACCTATCGGCGAATCCATGGGCTGCTATAAATCTTCGATTAAATCTGTGTTTTTTTTAAAACGAAAATTTGGTTGAACTTTCGATCTTCGTATTTTTTAAATAAAATGGGTCGGTAGGACCCGTTGGTGAATCCATGGGTACGAATCTGTGTTTTTTTTGTCGCGAAAACAATTTTCCGGGAAAAACGGAGACGAATCTGTTTTTTTTTTGCGGCGAAACAGCAAATCGATAAGTTGCTACAAACTTTCGACGAATCTGTGTTTTTTGAGTGGCGAAAACATTTTTTCAAGAAAAAATGGAGACGAATCTGTGTTTTTTTGTGGCGAAAACATTTTATCCGGGAAAAACTGTGGCGAAAACAATTTTTCGGGAAAAACGGAGACGAATCTGTTTTTTTTGCGGCGAAACGGCAAATTGTATTTTTTTGGTGGCGAAAACATTTTTTCGAGAAAAATGGAGACGAAGCTGTGTTTTTTTTTGTGGCGAAAACATTTTTTCTGGGAAAAACCCATCGGCAAATCGATAAGTTGCTATAAACCTTCGACGAATCTGTGTTTTTTTTGTGGCGAAAACATTTTTTCCGGAAAAAATAGAGACGAACCTGTGTTTTTTTTGTGGCGAAAACATTTTTTCTGGGAAAAACCCATTGGCAAATCGATAAGTTGCTATAAACTTTCGACGAATCTTTGTTTTTTTGGTGGCGAAAACATTTTTTATAAACCTTCGACAAATCTATGTTTTTTTGGTGACGAAAACATTTTTTCTTGGTTTTTCGGGTGACGAAAAAAAAATTTCCGGGGCTTTTTGGTGGCGAAAACATTTTTTCCGGGGAAAACGGAGAAAGGACCTGAACGTAAGAACCAGGGACCTGTTTGTTAATTTTTTGGATCTGTTCGCTATCCTAAAAAATTAGAAAATGGCTTGTTCGCGATTTGAAATTAACGGGAGGTTTTTTCGTAAAATATCGCACCAGGGACCCAAACGCGAAGAAAAAAAATTATATTTATCTCACAAAAAATCACGAAGGGCTTATTTGTAATCCTTCCTGTTTGTTAATTTTTTGGACCTGTTCGCTATCCTGAAAAATTAGAAAAGGGCTTGTTCGCGATTTGAAATTAACGGGAGGTTTTTTCGTAAAATACCACATCAGGGATCCAAACGCGAAGAAAAAAATCTTTATCTCACAAAAAATCACAAAAGACCTATTTGTAATCTGGAAGAACTTATCTATAATTTCAAAGAAATAGAGAGCGTTTTCGTAAAACGACTTGGTGTCCCCTGGCCTCTCGCCGATCGCTCCCGCTATAAAGGGTTTACCCATATATACTAGCACGCTCCCTCTCTCTCCTCATCCGTATACACGTTCTTGCGCCCGCTACGTGGCAAGGCGTGTCATATTCATTTTCATATGCACTGGACACGCCCATCGATCTATCCAATACATGTCACCTCTGTTGTTTTTGCATTTCATTGGACTTGTCTTCTTAAGATCTCCTTGCGAAATCTTAGCTTATCTACGCTCTTCATATTTTTTTTTTACAAATCTAGCCCTATACTAACACAATTACAAATAGGGATGGCAATAGGTATCCGAAACCCGATACCCGATGGGTATTTACTCCATTATGGTACAAATCTGGTCTAATAATCATACCCGTAGGTACCTTAATGGGGGAAACCTTCACCCGTCGGATATGACGGGTACGGGTACGGGGGTACCCGTTCACCCGTGGGTATGATCCACCCGCTTCTCGCTTGATGAGGTGAGTATTATCAAGTTCAACTTGTTCATCATGCATCCATCAAATTTCTTCATTTCTTCAACATGATACAAAAGTACATAATCATCAACCATTAATGAAAAACATATCATCAAGTTGACATATTAAAAAAATCGAAAAACTTGAATTAGCTACACATTAATGCGGGTACGGGTTACCCGTCGAGTCCCCATTACACCGCGACGGCAGATGCACGGTAATTTTGTACCCGTATGCGGGTATGGGTATTATAACGGGTGAATTTTATTAACACGGGTACGGATACGGGGTGGTGATACCCGCCGGGTATATACCCGTTGCCATCTCTAATTACAAAGCTAGCCTACTTCCTAATCGCAAAAACGTCGGCAAGTGACACGTGTCACCTACCACGCTCATATATCGTGATAGAGGCTAGGAACTATGGCCTACAACTATCGCTGTAGGGCGGCTTGGCAAGCCAGTAACGCAGCCCTGACACTGTGCTCGAGTATTGTAGGTTCCTACCACGCTGCCCTAGCTTGGCGGCACCTGCCATGGTATATAAACGTGGTAGGTGACACACCTACCGGCGCTTCCGCGATCGAAGAAAAAACAGTTTTCACAATTACGTTTGTACAAGATTAGATTTGCAACCAAAAAAAAGTTGTGAGGGGAAAAAATTCGCTTCCTCCTTAGACCCCTTATCTGTCCAAGGTTCCAAAAAGGCAAAATTTCATAATTTCTCATCGATATCTCGGATTTTGACAGGAGAGGAGATGCAAAATACCGACTGAATAAAAAAAATCAAAATGTTACAGTATTTTTGAAAATTTCAACAAAATTTTAGCAAATTTCACCTAAATCTTGAGATTTTGACTGAATTTTGACTTTTGAAGACCAGATTTGGGTCAATAAACCTTAAGAATGTCATTTTTTATGAAAATTTGTTGAAAACCCGAATTTTGAGAAGTTTTATAAAAATAGCAGAAAACTTTCATATTTTTATAAAATTATACAAGTTTTATCATACTCTAAAAAATTTATGGTACCACATTTAACATCCTAGAATCATACAAAAAAATTCAAAAGAATTGAACTTCATTTTATATATTTAAAGATTCAAAAATAGAATAAACATAACTAAGATAGTAATCGTGTTAGAATTTTATAACTTCACTCGAATGTGGTCATGATCTAAAATTTTTAGGAGAGCTTAATAATTACCTCAGAACCCTTCTATAAAATTTTTATAAATTTTAGATATGTTTTGTTTGCTCAATCAAATTTATAGAAGCAATACATGTAGCATAGTAAAGCTTTTATTAGGATAGTAACACTGTAACAATTTTTTAAAAATTCTCAAGCTTGATTATTATCTAAAAATTTTATGAAAATATTAGTGATGTGTTAATACCATCCAAAGAAATTTCTAAAATTTCTAACGTGGTTTGAACAATTTTTCATTCTATTATATTTTGCCGGTTAGCCTTCAGTAGCACTTTTTGAATTGTTTAGAATTCCTCAGATTTTATTATTATATAAACATTTTATGAGAATATTATTTATGCTCAAGGACTATCCACAAAATTTTAAAATATTTCAATATGGTTTGCACTATTTTTCATTCAGTTGAAATTTGCCGATGAGACTTTTATCAAGATAGTAACACTGTCAAAATTTTTAAAAATTACTTAGGCTTCATCATGATCTGAAATTTTTATAGGAATATTGGTGATGTGTCAAAACCCACCAAAAAAATTTAAAATTTTTTTAACATCATTTCGACAATTTTTCGTTCGGTTGAATTTTGCAGAGATTTCGGCAATTTCGTCCAAAATTTCAGTAATTTTAGCCGAAATACAGTTCAGAAATTATGGATTTCAAATTTGTTTTTTAAATTTTGACTATATTTCATCAAAAATACCGAGATCTCGCTAAAATTTGGCCACCTCCGAGATAAGATTCAAAAACGAAATTTAAAACCTTGTACCTACCTCTCGAATTGAGCGTGTATAAATAGATGTATTTTTGTCAGAGATAGGTTAGCTCCACCGACCCACCTCCTATGATAAACGGCGGACAAATAGCGATTGAACTGATGTCCAAACAACTGGCCACGGCTAGCCCGTGAGGCCATGATTTGATCCAACAAGCCATATATTGCTTCATGACCAAGGAAGGATCGATCGATATATACACATGTTCATGCACCGCATGCGCTAGCCGGCGATGATTGATCGTGACGTGCAATTGCACTCTTCCTACATATTTCATACTGGGCACTAGCTAGCTAGGGGAGATTGGTGTCACCGACACTCTTTAAAATTCGTGATTCATTTTATGACATTCTGATCCACTGTTATAGACATATCACTAAAAACTAACGAATTGAGTATCGCTGGACTAATTTTTCCAGCTAGCTAGTGCCAAACATCGTGAGAAAAATTTATTCGGAGCATAATCTTTCGATCGGCTTTGATCAGAAGGTGATTGTTCAGCTTCTGACAGGCAATCATGGCATGGGACGACGACCCATGCAAGTATGCAACGCATGCAGGAACGTTCCTAATTAACGAGGGTAACTATATATTAATCATCTCATCAGAAAATATTAGCCACAGCAAACTGAAGGTTTAATCAAATTGGTTGCTAGAACTGCTCCCTCTTTCTTTACGGAACGCTAGGTACGTAGTGTAGCTCCGACGACTGCAGGCTGGACACATGGAAGAAGCCACCAAACACCTTTAACTGCTCAAGAGTTGACGCAGCAATTAAGACAATGGCCAGATCGAGAGCATTATGCATGTCTGGTTAGTTTATTTTTTTATAAAATAAAATATTTTATTAGTATTACATAAATAAATACTTGGATAAAAATTTACAGAAATATACATGTGACGCTATTTCAAACAGAGACAATAGATCTATCATGCACTATCTCAAAAGTCTTTCGTCAAACGAATAAAAGATAAGAGTGCCACATTAGCTGCTACGGTGCCTATCGTCATTTTGAAACGACAAGATAAATAATAAATTGTCATTTGAAATGGTGGTCATGTGTTTTTCCTGTGCCCAAAGGTTCCTTCTTGCAAATGTGAATGCACTTTCATTCATCAAAATTTACTACGGTAACACTACATGTTAACCATCTATAAAAACAGGACACGCTCCACTTGAGCTAATTTCCAAAGCAAGAAGATGAGAGGGAGAAGAGAGGACTTATTTCAAAAGAGAGAGAAGAGAGGTCGAGAAGGTCACTCCGCCAAAGTTAAGGATGTCGGACTATAGAGATATGCTTCAGAAGCAGAAATCTACCCTGATTGTTCACTTAAGGATACACCTGTATCACCATAGTTTTCACGTCTACAGTGCGACTACAATAATCTATCAAAGATTGTTCAATCCACACATCCAGATATACTACATGTGTGGGGATTACTGCATACCACAAAAAAATACAACCTAAGGACTCTGTCGCCATTTGAATTGACGACAGAGACTAGCTTTCTGCCAAAAATGACTCCGCATCGGATTATTGTCAATTCAAACTGCGATATAGTACTATCGTCATTTGAATTGGCAATAAATGTAAATTTTTGTAATTAGCATTTAGTTATATAATATTAATTAAAATGTATTGTTTTAAAAAATAAATCTGTTTATGCGAAAGCAAAGATATGGAAACAGTCCAATCCAATCCCTTGACGCCATGCTCTATCTGCATGCTCCAGGCAGCATTTTGAAAGTTCCATGATGACAATGGAAGTACTCACTGTTCCTCTAATTTTCCCATCGATAGCCCTAAGGGTGTGTTTGATACGTATAATCTTATATTCCTCCGGAATCTAACATTCCTGTCAATCTAATTATCGGTAAACATATTACTAATAATCTAAGATTCCAGCATTTGGTTACTTTGAAGGAAACTATTAAATAGTCTTCATAATAGTCCAAACAATTCATAACTCGAACCAAACAATTCCACAAATTTATTTTTTATTTGAAATTTTAAAGCTTGAAGGTGCGTATTTATAAACTCTAAATTAAAATAAAATTTCAAATTTCAAAATTTAAAATTGCAACCTTCAATTTTTCAATATTTATTGTTCAAAAACTCATTTTGGTATCTTTGAATTTTGAAGATTAAAAATTGAGTTTTGGACTTTAAATTCTTAGAATTTGAAAGTCCAAAATTCAAATTTTGAAAGTTCCAAATTCAAATTTATAAAATTTAAATTCCTAGAATTAGAATGTCTAAAATCTAGAATTGAAAATTCCAAAATTTAAGATTGACTCAAAATATCATAAAATGGAATTTCAAAATTAAAAATTTAAATTGACTGAATTTAATATTCTGAAATTTAGAATTCGAAATTTGATATTTGGGTTTTGAAATTCATATTTTGGAAAAATATTAATTCCATAACTCTGATGTTCAAATATTTAAATAAAACATAATTTGGATTTTGAATTTTGAAACTTTAAAATTAGACTGTAACAAATTGAAGCAAATAATAAAAGATGCAACAACAAAAATTCCTTTCCCATGGTAATCTAAGATTGACACCATTTTCTACAGGAATCACATTCCTAAAATTGATGGTAATATGATTCCCGAGGTAATCTTGGATTCCTATTTCAGATTCATGATTAGTTTACCAAACAAGATAATCTTGTAGGATTACCAAATGATTCCTGGTAATTCTGAGAAGATTCCTCTCCAAATGCACACTAAAGGCCAAAAGTTAGGAACACTAATGTGGCAGTTAGAACTTGTCTACTCTCGACTTGAATTTGACAGCTCGTTCCGTTTCTTTAGTCACCAATCGTGTTTAAACAGCAAGGAACTTGTAAACAATTTTTTTTATGGTCAAAGGTGGTTACACACAATTCACACATCACTACCAGGGAAACGACCTTTAGTCCCGGTTAGCAACTGATTTTAATCCCGGTTGTTAAACCGGGATAGTCCATCCAGAACTAAGGTCATAGGACACTCCCAACTCACCCACCCACGCGTATTAAATAGACTAGGATATGCATTCCTTTTAAAGTATGCTGGAATGAGCCTTTAGTCGGGTTCAGAATACTAACCGACTAAAGCCTTTTTAGTACCGGTTAAGTAACACTAACCGACTATCGATGTCTATGCCGGTGACATGTACTTGTTCCGCTAAATCGTTCTGTCCCGGTTTGTAGCACAAACCGGGACTAATGTGAGCGAAAAATCATGCTTTTAGTCCAGTAGTCACGAACCGGGACTGTTGCCACTATCAGTACCGGTTCATGACTAACCGGAACTGATGGGTCGGTATGAAAGGTTGTTTCTCCAGTAGTGCACACTACACTTATACATTATATGTACATACACATGCATGTCCCTTACACAAACTAAAGAATTAAATAGAGGTCCACATCTTTCGGAGCACGGATGCATACTGTTCCACTTAACACGTGTGTGTATCTGTTTTAATTATTATGATGAGCCACAGGTTCAAACTCCGGTGAGTAAGAAATTGGATGCTCAACTTGTATGTGCGTGTGTATATATAAGATGAGGAGAAGAGAGGGGTCTCAAGGAAACGAACAAGATCGACCTGGGCAGGGGAGGACTCAGGGGCGGAGCTAGCCTATGGGCCAAGCTTTGAACCGAGCCAGTTATTCTTGGGCTATAGCCAGCGGCGGAGCTAAGGCCCGGCCAGGCTGGGCCCATGCCCGGGCTACGTGTTTTATCAGAAGAAAACTAATCATGATTACCACAGGAAAATTTATTTCAATGACTTAAACTATTGTGTGTCTTTAGAAAAATGGTTGTGTCTAGTATATATTGTTTCAATGAATTTTAGTAGTATGTAATTGCACCCAGGCTGTTCATTTGTGCTGGCTCCGCCACTGGCTATAGCCCTAATAGGCTAGCTGCTTCTGGCTTATTTATGGTTCAATGTCTGGCTCCACCACTGAGAGGACTGCTTTGAGAGGTGGAGGAGGATGGAGGTGGACTGCACCCCCGGTCACCACTGCACTTGTCCTCCTCCGTTGACAGCCACCGTCCAGCCGTCTTTAGGTCTTCTCCGCGTCATGCACTGCCCGACAACTAATCCAACCTAACTAGAGCGAACACAGAGAGAGAGAGAGAGGATATACCAACAACTCTAGGCCCAGCCCAATTAACATTAATATGGGCCGAGTGGGCTTCCTATAATATCTGAAATATCGTTCAATAAAAATATTTAATTTTTATTCCGGACGCAATTTGGACGGACGTCCCGCACAAACATAACTGTACGTAAGCCCCATTCGATAGCGTAATCATGTAGGGTATTCTTTACGCCACCGCGTGGGAGATACGGGTAGCATCCCATGTTCCCATCCCAACCGTGGACTACCGATACCCCAGAGGGCGCTTTCGCCGGCGCGGAGGCAGAAAGCACCGGCGGAGCTGCCGCAGCTGGCGAATGCTTGATTTGATTGGGATGTGAATACGATCTGAAGGATCTTCCTGGGTCTCCACCCTTCATCCAATTATCTCTGTCGTTCATGTTCATCAGAAGGTAATATTTTAGGTTGTGACAATCAATCAGTAGCGGATCCAGAAACGAAGCAAGGGAGGGAGGTGCTAACTTACGACAGAATATTAGTCCCACTGAATTGCAATTAAACTATATATTTACTATTTCAAAAGAACTAATGGTGGTTCGTCAGTTCTTCTCCACTACTCTTACATAGGGATTACATGATTACATGCTTACATGTGGGTCTTCTTAAAAATCTCAGACAAAAAAATAGAAAAAGCAATATATCAACCGGTGTTACTTGGATAACCATATCCAAAATTTTTTGCCGAACCAGACATATCAAATCCGAGTCGGATTCCGATACCCGTGTCCGATTTCGAGTAGTATTTCCCTTGTCAAATTTTTTTTACTGAATCGGACACTCACAACCTGAGTCGGATTCCGACCCTGTATGTTCGTGTCCAAGTAATCCTAATATCAACAAACAAATACAACATTCCTAAACTTTCTTACAACATTCCTAAACTTTCTCTATTAACAAGTGCCGACAACATTAATATTTACCTTCCATTAGTAACAACATTAGCTAACTATTAGTGCTAATGGATCCAAACATGCCCACAACAAAATTCGTAATGTTGTTACAATGTGACTTATTTACCTTCCATTGCAATGCACGGATATTTAGTTGGTCATAACAAAAGTACATAACCACCGGCCCAAGCCCAACAACTGACATAAAAGTGAAATAGACAAACGGCATGAAAAATAATACTTTACAAAAATAGATACCAATTAAGGAAGATTCGATCCACCAAACCGTCGTGACATGTCACATTGCCCATCATCTACATCGAAACTTGGGAAGGCATATAGAAACTTGCATGGACAAAGACGAACCATCATAAATTGAAATCACAAATGATATGAATGGAAAATTCATATATACCAAACGTACCACTAAGATGTGTTTAGTAGAGCTCTAGATTCTAACTTCACCTGAGATCTGAAACTTATATCCATAGCTCCAGCTCTATAAATTTCTAGAGTTAGAAATACCATGCTCCACTAACTTCACGGATTTTAATAGAGTTGGAGCTATCCCAAACACCCCCTTAATATACTCACAACTCCAGGTCTATGAATCTAGTAGAGCTAAGAATACTCAGCTCCACTAGATCACCAGATCAGTTAAAGATCTACCAAACACATGCTAAGTTCTAGCATGGGGCAAGATGTTGCTACGTGACTTCATATGTTTTTTTTTCTTTCCAAGCTTTGTCACAGTTCTTGATACGTTGCTTATAAGATACGAGCTTTATATTGTTCTTCCTTCTCCGCGCTTTTCCTGATACCACACATGAGCCACACTTTGTCTCTGGTTTTTGTAATTGGCAACGTGCCTCTTTGCGTTGTTGTCCACTGCTAACTGCCTAGCTCCACCAACATGTTCGTTGAAAGCTTGCAATGCTTCCCTCTAATTAGTGTACCATATTCACTGAGTTGCATTTCATCTTCCAAAATCCAAAGGTACATATAAGATACTCCGTCCGTTCAAATTTATAAGGTGTATTTCTTCTTAGCATATAGATCAAAAAAAATATTAAAAACGATTAGATTACTCCTAATTATTATCACTAAGCACTATATTCAATGCATGTATGTAGAGAATTTGAATTAAAGATGGATATTTATTAGGGATATATAAGAACATCACACTAATTTTGCATTGGAATATGAAATACGCGCTTTATTTATAAACAAGATCATTCAAAAAAATATACCTTGTAAACTTAGATGGAGTGAGTACTAAAATTTGGGAGTGGGTGCAAACTATATCCGGTCTCCGCCCGCCTCTCGCATCTCATGAAAGCTTGGACAAAAATATAATCTCAGGATGCGGACTAACCACACAAAAAAGTGAGGTTTATTCAAATTGGTTGGTAGAACTTCCCCTTTTTCTTTATGAAAAATAAAACATTATGTAGCTAATCAGCTTGGATGACTACCGGACACATGAAAGAATCCAATAACTATCTTTAGTTTGTTTAGTTTTTAACACATACATCAGTACTATATTGCAGTATGGTTGGTATAGAACAATTACTTAATTGCACATGTTATATATCTTATGCACCTAACTATTGATTTTTTTTATATAAAAAGCGCGTATTATCGTTTTAAGCATACGAGGATATGATATGATACGATGTCGATATAGCATAGCATAGTATAGCGCAATGACCAACCGATCTGTGGGTCGTCCTCTCCCAGGGACGAAACCATGAATAAAGGTCGCCAGGTCACTACGAATTCGTACCATTAACTTAGTGCCTTGTCATAAGCTAACAGTAGGTATAAAAGAGAGAATAAAATAATTAATGACAATAAAACATAACAAAATAAGTTCATTTTACAGGAATTACCTATGGTTGCTCTTTACATTCTTTCATCTTCTAAAAGCGATCTATCACATTATCATTCCGAATTATAGCTAAAAAAAGCCTTGCTCTATGAAGAAACAAATACGATTATGTAGTATCATTTTCACAGTATTTATTGCCGATAAATACCTCTCCATCGATGTTGATGGTAACTTTCTTTTCAAAGCTTTCCATGCCCACAATAGGCCAGCCGATCGTGGCATCAGTGCCAGGCCGACCACCTCTCTGCCACGCTCCCCTGGCTTGAAAGGAGCTCGCGTGCTTCATCTACCTCCTACCAAGCTTCCAATGCTCGGTAGCCGTCGAAAAGAAGGCTATTTTTATAAATTTATTCAGAAGAAGACTATATTTGTAAAAAATATTTATGAGAAGGCTACGAAAGCCAAGGACTCGAGCATCATCCCTCATGCGAGCTCAAAAGCTGAAAAATGGAACCGCATGCCGCCTCTGAAACCAACGCAGGCGGCCATCAAAGGCTTTGACAGGATTAAATCATGGAACCATTATAAGCAAATATGGATGGATCGATCGATCCATCAGTCGATGGAATTAATCATGGCCAATGATGAGATGAGAGCATGGATGCATTATGCTTCTCCGACCGATCTACCATTCAGGTATCTTAAAAGTTTAAAAAATATTAGGGTGTCTTCAGTAGATTAAATTTAATTTAGAACAGTGCTTCAATACATTACCTCCCAATACAGGTTGTATAAATCTTAAAGTAAACGAAGGGGTAAGTAATCACTATCTACCATTCATTCATGTTTTAATATTTGTGCAACTGTGAAAAGGAAAAACATGGAAGCACCTCTCTTAAATTTATTAATTGAATTAATTTTGATTTAGTGTTTTAGAATTTGTGAGATTTTAGAACTATTTGTATTGTATTTTTAGCGAATTTCGAACACATGTATTGGATTTATAATGTTGTGAAATTATTAAACAAGACTATAGAGTTATGCATGTGAAATATACACCGTATTGAAAATTTTCATGTTACGCTACCGGGTACGAAGAAATGAGCGCCACAGCTGCATTATATATTGCCCGTTCGAATCTATCCCTTGGGCGGCTTGACATTAACAATTCTGAGACGAACAAGATCGATTTGGGAAGGAGAGGACTGCTTCATGAGGCAAAGAAAGGTTGGAGGTGAACTGCACAGCCACTGCTGCCCTAGCTCCTCCTCCGTTGCCACCGCCGTCCATAGCACCCATCTCCATGCCTTCTCCGTGCTACGTAGCACGCAACAATCCACCGTCTTAGACCCATTTCGATGAGCGGTAATTTCTTAAAAAGTTTTAAGTCTTAGCTTAAATTTAAACTAAATCCTAAAATATTTCAATGAAATGCCTTTAATCCAAACACTTCCTATTTTTTTGTCCAAGAGGAACGCAGCAATCGAACAGGGAGAGAGAGAGAGAGGATACAACAATAACTTAAGACCCAACCCAATTAACAGATATATTGCCCAGTGGGCTGCCTGTAATGGGCTGGACTTCCCGTAATAACTGAAAATCATTTAAGAGCAAGAAAATCAAAGGGTTCTTTTTTTCCAGACGTAATACCGACGGAGGTCGGGCGCGGGCACAATTTTATGCAAGACCCTTTCGTTAGCGTAATCAAATGGAAATATGGATATGCTTACTCTTTTATGAACGGTCATACTAACTTCAGATCCAGCCAAGTAAAAATCGTATAAGAAATAACAAAAGGAAGTAGGCTGCATTTAATGAGATGAGCTTCCTGTAATATCTGAAAATCGTATAAGAAAAAAAACTAAAAAACGGTATACCGTTCTTCTCCAAAACAACATGATAAGGAATAGCCATTTGATTTAATAGTGATCCCCTCTCTCGTGCTCACGTCGACGGGGCGGGGGGTGCCGCCAACGGGATGGAGGGCCCCTCATTGGTTTTATCCCCTACGCGCAAGTAGCTGGATTCAATCTCATCCCCTAGTATCTAGATCTCTTGATCTCTCTCCTCTCCCATGCTCAAGTCGAAGAGGGGCCACCACTGGTACCGATGGGTTCACACCCCTCCCACTAGGTGTAAAGGGAGGCTAGGTGGCAGTAGCCCGACAGTGGGCGGTTTGTGGAGGGTGAGACAGCAAGGTGACAGCGCACTGAACATTAGGTTGCAAAGGGGTGGCCGACATAGGAGGGGGAGCCAACGGCAATAGCTCGTCACCATTCGCAAGGGAGTCAAGGGTGGGAGCGGTGGAGGAGGCGCATAGCGCTAGGGGGGCACCGATGGAGGTACAGAGGGAGCAGCGACGAAGATAGAGAGGGTGGAATGAATTGTTGGATGATTCAGCATAGTGTAGTAACTCTAAAAAGGGATATCTTCGGGGCATGATACAGACATCCTTAGCTATGTTATTCCATATAATTATAATGTTTTCAATCCATCAGGTACCTTAGAACTGCATGAGCTCACTAAAAGAGCAGGAGAGAAAGAGAAACTTAAGGTGTGTTTGGTTGCTTGTACCAAGTGGTATATGTATGAGATGATTTAAGAAAAAAACTATCCATATGTTTGGTTGTTTGAATGGAACCGTTCCGTCCTGGATGGTAGGATACAAATTTAAGGAACATTCTCTAGAGATGAACCATTTCATTCACTCAGAATAATAAAACCAAATGGTACAGAACCATCCCATCCCATTCAACCTTATACCACCAACCAAACACACCCTTAATGAACAAGTGAATAACACCCTACTATAGTTGGAAGAGTTCCTGGGAGGAGACACAGGCCACGTGTCCCCCTTGGCGATTTTGCGAACCCCCCCCCCCCCCGCATTTCTTGAAATCATGGATAGGTCCCTATAGATTACGAATAAGTCCTTCGTGATTTTTTGTGAGGGGAAGATTTTTTCTCGTTTATCGCGTTTGGGTCCCTCGTTCGCCATTTTACGGGAAAAAACTTCCGTTAAATTCAAATCGCAAACAAGCCATTTTCTAATTTTTCAGGATAGCAGACAGGTCCATAAACGTAACAATCAGGTCCTTACTTCTTACGTCTAGGTCCTTTCTCCGTTTTTCCAGGAAAAAATGTTTTCATCAACAGAAATATGTGTGTAAACTTTTTCCCATCTCGATTTCCCATCTCGATCTCTGATATTTTTTAAATCATGTATTATTACTCGGTGAACGCGTAGAGTGTTAGACTCGACAAAAGAATGTTGTCATTTCTAATACTTTTTCAACCTTTTCCCTCTAGACTTTTCCCCACCGCGGTTTTCCACCTCGGTCTCCAATATTTTTCAAATAATTCATCGAAAGAGATATTTCTACAACTCTATCTCTTTATTTTTTTTCTCCATTTCGCTCATTATTTCGACGATTTAAAAAATAAAACGCCGCCGGAAAAAATGTAATTTTTTCTACGGGAATACGACGTGCGTGGCGTGTTACGCCGCGAAAAATTTTGTATCCTTTCAGCCGTTTCGCTCATTATTTCGATGATTTAAAAAATAAAACACCGCCGAGAAAAAAAGAAAAATTTTCTACGAAAAAACGATACGCGCATACGCCGCGGGTCTCTGAGATTTTTTTAAACATGTATTATTACTCGGCGAACGCGTAGAGTGTTAGACTCGACAAAAGAATGTTGTCATCTCTAATAGTTTTTCGCCCTTTTCCCTCTAGACTTTTTCCCACCGCGGTTTTCCAGCTCGGTCTCCAATATTTCCCAAATAATTCGTCAAAAGAGATATTTCTACAACTCTATCTCTCTATTTTTTCCCCGTTTCGCTTATTATTTCGACGATTTAAAAAATAAATCACCACCGAAAAGAAAAAGAAATTTTTCTACGAAAAAACGGCACGCATGTCGTGTTACGCCGCGAAAAATTTTGTGTTCTTTCAGCCGTTTCACTCATTATTTCGACGATTAAAAAAATAAAACACCGTAAGGAAAAAAATTCTACGAAAAACCAATCCGCGCGAGAAAATTTCCTAGTATGCTCCTGTAAGACACTACCTTTGATTTAAACGAGAACTGGTTACTGCCTAAAAATTTTCTTTTGCTTCTGCTTAGACTTCAAAGAGAATAAGCTTTGGGAGGAGAATTTGCCATATGTGCTTGATGGCGTATGGGTAAGGAGAGAGGTATAGGCGCATAAAGGAGAGATGATGTGCAGTTCTGTACATAAAGTTTACAAAATTGTCTACAACAACTCAGATGGGTCCAACATGTAAGATACATATATTTGAAAAGTTTACGTCTACTTTGCAACACATCAAACGACATGTGTTTTGGAGCTTTTTACACGAAGTTATAGCAAGATGAATAGTTACTGCATGGGCTGTCTAGAATGTCGTGCAAAAGTTGACAATCTTGAGGGATTCTTGCCTTGTACGACATCTTGGTTGACATCAGACTATACCGCAACTTTCCAAAGGTTGAGAACGTTTCTTTTTCTTGCTTCACACGGATTTGGAAGACTCTAAACAAGGAAATGGAAGACATGCATGGATCATGGATGGAAGCAGGTTCGCTGCTTTGCCAAAGAAAAGCATTCCGTAGAGGAGGTATACAAATTTAACTCTGTGCATCTCCACTTCGATGGATACTACGTATTCATCTTGCTAATCTCAACCATTCATTTGATTTCTCACTCCTCTAATTAATAACACTGTTGGTGAGGTGAAACTGAGATTTAGTTAGATGGACACGTGGCATCCATCGGAGTGGGGATACACATAATTAAATTTGCATACTTCCTCCACCGAATTTGTTTCCTTGCCGAGCCGGTTCGGCATTTCAAACCGAGCAATAAACTGTGGAGTTCACATGTAAATATAAAAAAATTGAATAAATTTAGTAAAAAGTGTTAATTTTTTTAAAATTTTTTGTATAAGGCCCTGAGGAAATTCTAATGATGCTATAAAATTTTTAGATTATCAATAGACTCGTGTATTTTTGAAAAATTCTGACAGTGACACTGTCAGAATATATGCTCTTCAATTTTTTATTTTCTAGGGGCACAAAATGAAGTCTAATATTTATTAAATTTTTTTTGTGATGTTATAATGTAATTATAATGATGTTTTAAAATTTTTAGATGATGATCGATATGTTTATTTAAAAAAATCTGAAAGTGCTATTATCATTTTATATGCTCTTCTATTTTTGTTTTTATGTGTGTACTAAATAAAGTCTAATATTTATGAAAATTTTAGTACATAATCCTTTAGCACTATTTATGGTTACATTAAAATTTCAGAATATAATAGATCTTTTAAATATTTATAAAAATCTGACAATATCTTTGTTCCTTTTTATTAATTGTTGTTTTGGATTTTTAGAAGAAATAAATGATTTCAAAAATTATTTAAATTTCTCTGAGTTGATTTTTGGTAATTTTTTCATTTTTTTTGCAAATTTTCTTATTTTCCTATTTTCCTTGCATCATTTTTCCTTCTGTCACCGATTTTTGACAAAAATCGACCGGTTTTCAACTTTTTCGACCGGTTTTAGGTTTTTTTGAATCGGTTTGACCACCTGATTTGACTTTCACAAACTGATCGGTTTTTACCGAATTTCAATCGAATTTCACGAAAAACCGGTGCCGACCATATACCGGTTTTCAAATGCAAAACGAAAATGTGAACCCTGGATGGAAGTTTCTAATTCATAGTCGGTTCCGAACAGTTAGCGGGGGCAGTTTAAAACGTTCATAACTTTCATAAACAGAGTTTGTTTTGGATGGGTAAGCACTCGCTGGAGATCTCATACAAAGGGTCACGTCATGGATCACGTCTCATCCTCATATTCGAAATATGCAGGCTATAATATCGAAAAAAAGAAATCACTGCTATAACTTTAATGTTTCCTTTTGTGTGTATTGGAGTCCAAGTTTGTTTCCTAAGTTGTAGGATTATATAAAGCCAATGTATAATCCTAGAAACCTTAACCACGAATTTTATGATAATTATTTAGATAAGCTATTGCTCTTTTTTCTTAAGACTTGTGCAAAGCCGCGGGTTGCCCCTTAGGAATAGGCACCATCTCTCAGTTTATCTCTATTTCACTATTGTTCTTGTGATTACTTCGGTGTTTGCAGGAATGGTTGCACATGTAACTCTGCATAGTTCGGTAGACGAGGATCGAACCATATTTTTGGACGAATTCACATGCCACAGGTTACCATATCAAGATGATGGCTGACGCCATTGTTCGCTAAGGTTCATGGATCCGAAATTATTCATGATCCTAAGTAGTGAAGATCGATCCATCCGCAATTTGCAACATTTTGGAAGATGTTAGATTTAAATCTCCCAATCCCTGGAACACGCCCTCGCCAGCGGCAGAGGAGGAAGAGATGGCGGTGCCGACGCGGCGGTGGCAGAAGGCGATGGCGAAGGCATAACAACAGTAACCTCAGCTGTCACACGTATATTTCCTTATTTGACTACTGTCGAGGTAGGCTCCGCTTAGAACACGATTCCCGATTCCAATTTGTCCCAAGAACAACAATCGAAGAAATAGCACTTTGCTTCTTTTTTTTATGAGGGTGTCTAGGGAGCACTTGAGTGTTTTTTTTTTGCTAAAAAGCACTCAAATTTTGAGTCTTCAGATCTTGATCCTATTAATAGAATCAATTTGCCTCTTATCCTCACATTTAAGTACTCCATACATAAAACAAAAGAAGAGTACTCACAAACAAAAAAAACACTTGAGTCACACTTAGTAATTCCTTTACATCAATTATATACTAGTTTTACACAAATTAAATTATGTAGAAATGATGTGATAATTTGTAAAAAACATTATTTTTTCTCTACGTGGTATTTTATATCAATTATACACTAGTTTTACACAAATTAAATTATGTAAAAAGTAATGTGACAATTTGTAAAAAATAGAAGAACGAAACAAACTATAAAGAACACACCAAACAAAAAGATGGATCACAAAGTCAAATATTGACAAAGTCAAATATTGACAAAGTCAAAATGATAAAATTAAACACGACGTGGATCACAAAACAATATCTAATAGACAAAAAAATTAAGTTCCTACAAACAAAAAACACTAATATCTAATAGACCTTAGCTGTCACACGTATATTTCCTTATTTGACTACTGTCGAGGTAGGCTCCGCTTAGAACACGATTCCCGATTCTGATTTGTCCCAAGAACAACAATCGAAGAAATGGCACTTCGCTTCTTTTTTTTTAAATTACGAAGAGAAAATGTTTATATATCTGCAAATAAATTTCAGGCAAGGTATAGGTGGGAGGAGTGCACGCACGAGCTCAGTTCATCTGAGAATCTAGAGGCTTGAGCACGAACATCCTGCATGAGTGCGGTGTGACGTTGAAGGCCATCTTGTCCGTGAACTTGGCGTCCAGCGTCTGGTGCTGCAATGCAACCACCACAGGAGGAGCAACGGTGAGAGGCAAGAGTTAAGAGAGGCTTTTAGCACGAGCATGTCACGGTCTTGATTCTCTCCACACCAGATACCACTGGAGCTTTGGATCAACTGGGTACACTAGAGGAGAAATTGGAGTTTAGACTGGGAATTGCATAGAATTGGAGGTAGGAAAATGGGGAATGGAGTTAGCAGAGAGATAGAGAGAGTAGTCGGGAGGAGGAACGAACCAAATGTTCTTCGATCCTTCTGCCTGGCAGATCCTCCTTTGCTTTTGTAGTGTCTTCCCCTCTCAACCGTGTGGGCCAGCCCAGCTTCCAAGCCCACGTCCGTGACATTCCTCACTCCTTGAATTTCGGCTTGTCCCCAAGCCGATGATAGCAAACCTTAGACTGTACCTGTTGTCACCACCAGGGTCCCATGGTAACTGCAAGTACAGACTTCTGCTCCCCACTTGATCAACACATTGGTCAACAATGTAGATGAAGCTCCAATCCGCTTCTGACGATATAACCAATATCCACCAGCTACATAGATGACCACCCAGTTCTACCGCAGCAAGAGCAAACCGAGAGTGCAGCATAGACGGACTATATATCCACTTCCCAAGGAAAGGATCAAACATCTCAACTTCTGAATAAGTTTCAGTTCCATCTCCTCCACCAATAGCATATATTTTGCCATTCAGACTTGCTCCAGCAAGACTTCCTTTTCGCTGGTTCAAACAGGGGCATACCATCCACTCGTTACACCTTGTGTTATAGTATTCCACTGTGTTATACCATGCATTACCATCCCCACCCTCAACTTCCGAATTGTCATCCATATCCATACCAAATAAGTCAAGAAGACATCCGGACCAGCTGCCAATAGCATTTTTCAGTTGGACCCCAGCACCGAAGCTAATTTTCCCAGATGGGATGGGAAGAACCCTAGGATCGCTTATTGGGTCGACATGGATCTGTTGGAATCTCATCAACTAACTCCGTAAAATAGCATTGAACATTGCTACATCCAATCTAGCTATGCATTGCTCCATCACCAATTTGGCCAACATAGGCAGATACCCACACGCATGTCCAAATGCCCTCATCGAGCAAAGCTTTTTCGATACTTCTTTGAAAGCCTTCTTCCATATGTCTATTGATAAGGTTGCTTGTTGTCGATTGCCCAAAACAAGAATCCTTCCATACCATTTCTTTGCATTTGAACTAGCCTTTGATGCAATCGATTATATGAGCAGATTGCATATGTGGTGTGAATGTCTCACACCAAATGGATTCAACAATCCGTGAGAATATCCATGATTCAATCTTCTTTAGTGCAGCTATAAATGTGTCGATATCTTCCCGCTTATCAAACTCGAGGGCAAGCAATTTTCCTTCGCCGATTAAGTGACTCCCACATTGATGCGAAATTTCTCCGGTATTGTTTTGGAATTATAATCAGAGAATTGATGCCATTTCGGTGCTCGATTGCTTAGAAGTTTCGTAACAAGTGCTCGCATGAGACCAAACAGTTTGATAGCCGAAGCTCAACCTTGCAACATCATATCCACAAGTCGTTGCAACCAAAACCAACCAGAGGAAGCACTCCTTGCTGCACTTCCCATCTTATCTCTCGACCAATTTTTAATGCATGAATAAAATGCCTAGAGAGCCTTCGTCTTGGTGTATGGACCTTGTTTGTTGAGCTTCCATGTTCAGCAACCACGGAATACTGAGGCCTATCTCAAGAGAATGACTTCTCTTAACTCGCTTCAAGCAACTCAACCCTAAGTTCTAGCTCTCGAACCTTCTTTGTCATTTCGATTATTTGAAATGTGTGTTGGCACCGATCTTGCAGTCCATCATCAAGATCGGCCTTAGCATCGGGAAAGATCACAATACCTTGGGAATCAACTTCCTTCACTTCTCCTTTTCGAATTAATGTCTCATTTATGACGCTTCCATTAACATCTGGAACTCTCACATCAAGCTCATATTCTTTGCTCTATGACTAGTTAAGGTGATGTAAGCTCTCTCCCCAAACCGACTTTGGTTGGAGTCTGTCATACCATCGACAAATGACATTTTACGACTAGTTCTAAGAGCTTTGTGTGGTGGAATAAATGGAGTTTGTTCTCCAGAAAATCGATAAAAGAGATGTGTTCCTTGGATGGCCATTTGACTTTTGGACTTGAATTGGATACTTTTCAACTTCTTCACTCCTCATATTTGTATCGACGATGGCATTTCATCTTTGGGAATCCAATGATAAGTGGCGCCTTCATTACCAACTATCCTCGACATCCTTCCCTTGATAGAATCTCGAGATCTATCACTACCGTATGCACATTCCCATCGGAGTGGTAATGCGGGTATGGAGCTTCTTCCTCATCATCATCAAGAGGGAGTAATTCAAGATCACCATCGAAGATAGTGGTGGGAAGCGACATCTCGTGCCTGATATCCAGCCAGCAGCAATTGTCGTAGATGCAACGGCCATGGAGGGTGATGGGGACGGGTGATCCCGATCTTTCGGTGAGATGATGATACATCGATTTGGGGGTGTTGATGGCACCGAATCAAGGGCTTCCTACCAACAGGTCGAGAGCTTCACAATCGCAATGCCAATCCACACAGATACAAGATCCAAACGATCAATTATTCCTGCAAGAAATCGAGAACCCGCAAGAACAAAGCATGAAGCAATCTGAATAGATAGTATTGAAATTAAACGAAACAAGTTGATGTTCTGTTTCTCGGCTCGGGTGGTCTAGTCGACACGCGCAAACACGAGGAGGGACGCACACGGGGTCTACCAAACACAACAAAAACCTCAGCATAAAAGAACGGTGGTAGCCACATATATATAGGCGGCCAGGAGGTGTAGGGCAGCCAAAACAGCGGTGGCCACCAAAACCCTAAGATACATGGGCCATAGGCCCAAAAGGAAGGTGACGCAGCACTTGGTAATTCTGTCCCGTAATCTTGTCCTGTGATTTCTCGTTGCTTCAGGATGAATTTGGAAGGGGGCTAGATCCATTGGAAAGCTTATCTCCTAAGCTTTCAAACGGGTGGTCATACACCGAAAACGGAGTCCGGGAGTCCAAGTTATGTCCGTTTGAAGTACAGCTGCTCCTGGATGGCCGAACCGGACTCGGAGACGAATTCCTGTTAGATTGTTCTGTAGTTTCCTGACGCTTCAGGATGAATTTGATAGTGGGACTAGATCCATTGGAAAGCTTATCTCCTAAGCTTTCAAACGGATGGTCGTACGCTGAAAACGGAGTCCGGAGTCCAAGTTATGTCCGTTTGAAGTACTGCTGCTCCTGGATGGCCGAACCGGACTCGGAGACGAATTCCTGTTAGATTGTTCTGTGGTTTGCCGACGCTTCAGGACGAATTTGACCTTGGGACTAGATCCATTTGAAAGGTTATCTCGATACCTTTCAAACGAGTAGTCGAACGTCGAAAACGGAGTTCGGATGTGGCCGTGGCGTCCGTTTGAAGTCCTGCTGCTCCTGGATGGCCGAACTGGAATTGGAGACGAACTGAGCTTGATGTTGGGCTTTCCTTGGTGCGTGGGCTGTCCTTGGTGGATGTTATTGACGTGCTGGCCCAGCAAAGGTGGGTGGAAAGACCTTGCTTCTGGATTAAGCCCTCCATGCGTCGTAGAACGAAATAGCGGCAAACAATGACGATCGGGGACGAAGTAGCGATCGTGGGGAAGAAGGACCAGCGGTTGTATCCTTGGTTGGGATGTCCTCATCATCCTCCCTTCTTGAATTGGAGTCGTCCTCGACTCCTTCTCATTCTCCGCAAAGGTTAGTGACAACAGGAGACAAAGAAGCAGATGGTTGCAAACTTTTGGTGATGTCATCATATATTGTGGCATTGGCGACTAACAAAACTACCCCTTTTAATTTACGGTCGATTTATCACTTGTTGCTTTAGGTAGATTTTGCTCATTAGCTACACTCTCCTTTTAATATCATTACTTTCGTGCTCTCTTTTTGCATGTTGTGCAGCAACCTTACGTAATTCGATGGGGTCATTGGTTCCAAAATTATTTTCTTTCCTCAAACATGAAAGTGTCTTGATTGGTCCTACCATGATGTGTGGCATCTATATCATATATCCATGGTCTACCCAACAAAAGAGAACAAGCATCCATTGGTACAACATCGCAAACAACATGATCATGATATGAACCGATAGAAATAGGGATTTGAATGGTTTTGTTACTGAACCTTGCCATTAGAATGAGCCACTCAATCTCGTATGGTTGTTGTAGCGGACTTATGGCCAAACCAAGCTTCTCGACCATATCCACACTAGCAAGGTTGTTGCAACTACCACCATCAATAATAACATGCACTTTGCTCGTTCGCTGACTACAAACTTTGTTTGGAAGATGGTATGGCGTTGATTTTGATCATCACGTGGGCTGCACATGCAATACTCATGTGACAACAAGAGCTGGATATTTCTCGAATGCTGCGGACGTGATAATCTCTTCTTCTTGTTCTGCAGTGTTAGTGGCAACAAGAGCATATTCATTTTCATCAATGTCACTAGCACTAGTGTACTCACCATTTTCTCTCGATTATTAGAGCACGTTGATTAGGGCGTCTCGCATCACGTGCCCCATTCCTTTGCATCGAAAGCATTGTGTTTCCTTGTTCGACCGGGAGGCAGCGAGGATGCACTCTTGGCGGTGCTTGAAGTGTGGTTGACCTGTTTGCCTCGAGATGCGTGATGGTGTCAAGTAGTGGGAGCAAGCAGTGTAGGTACACGCCCGTAAATGGGAGATGATGCCTTGGTATGAAATCGACCGACTTGGATGTGGAAGAGCCTCCAAAATTACCTCGCGTTGTCGATCGTCGACCTCGCACTTCCCTTTTCGCTTTCAAAGCAAGATGATACAAACAGCGATAGAATTGTATTCTTTATAATCAAGTATGTCTTGTATCTCTCGGTTAAGCCCACCCAAAAACCTAGCCATTTTGCATCTTCACCCTCTTCTAACCCACAACAAGAACATGCCAATTTGCAATTCTTGATAATATTCTTCAACCGTTTTATCACCTTGATTAAAGCGCTGCATTTTATTCAATAAGTCACGAGCATAGTATGTAGGAACAAATCTAGCCCTCATGACACGCTTCAACCCATCCCAAGTTGTAGGTACATCACGGTTGGCTCTACAAAGTTCTTTCCACCAAATAGATGCAAAACTAGTAAATTCACTAGTGGCAGCGTGAACCCTTCTACGCTCAGAGAAGTCATAGCAAGAAAATTTTTGATCTACCGCCAACTCCCAATCTAGGTAAGCATCAGGATTATAAGCACCATCAAAAGGAAGCATAGTAAATTTCATTTTTGCCATGGAATCATCACGTTCTTCCCTTTGATCATGTTGATTTCTAGCCATACCTTGCCTGTTATTGCGGAGTCGACGATGAGGTCGGTCGTTGTTCACATGTTCCTTGTAGTCGTCCTCGGTGTCGGCGGCGTAGTTGTTCTCCTCTTGATCCACCCCGTGTAAAGGAGCAGGTGGAGCACGCGCTGGCCCAAAGCATGACCAATGACACCATTGTTGGGGCAGCACCTCGAAGAAGTTGTGCTAGGCTGTGCTTGAAGCTCGATGAGGGGTGCCAATTGCGCTTGAATCGCATCAAGAGTGTCACGAGTTTGCATCTCATGCTGATGGTGCATCCTTTGGAAATGAGTGACCCAACGCCATTCTTTGGGGGTGAGGGGTCCTCACGCTCATTTTCACCGCCGACGCATTACCCATGATTGCTTGGAATACCGCCATGGTTAGTAGAAACAAAAAACTCCACACGATATGTCACTCCTATGAACTACTAGGTTTTATGAAGTGGCAAGCCTCATACACGCCAAACTTCTACCAAGTTCTTACAAGTCCTCGATGTGGCAAGCGATTGCAAATTCTGAACTTGTGTGGTAAGAAGATGGTGGAGTTTGGACAGCAATAATATGTAGCAAAGGAGGAACTAGTACCATCGATCCAAAAGTAAGTGAAAAGTCGCTCAAAATCAAGACAATGTTGGTCCTAGGCTAGACCGTGCTAGAGACGCGAGCCTAATCACAGACTTAGTCACAGAACAAAGATGAAGGTCCTTGAACAAACAAGATAAATATTGGCTAGAATCCTCAATATGCAGCACCTAAATGATAAAGCTCCCTTTTGTTCTCCTTTGCTCACAGAATTTCTTCTCTTTTCTTCTTTTTTTTCCTTTCACAGCGCGGCTCTTTTGTTGCACTGGCCTCTTTTTATTTTGTTCTCCTTTGCTCACAGAATTTCTTCTTCTTTTTTTTTTGCGGTGGATCAAAATCATCCTAACAAAGATTGCAACTTCTCTCACTGTTAAAGGCCGAATTTGGAAATATCTATATTGTCAAAGACAATGCCAGATCTGATAGGAAATTTCGTGATCTTTCGAACGAGTCCAAGAACGTCCAAATCCGAGTTCGTATGCAGAAGTTATGACTGTTTTACTGCAGCAGTCACAAAATTGCACGCGAGAACGAATTGGAGTAGGTTTTGGAGTTTTTGGGCTTGGCTGAGTTGGGGAAGTGGGGGCTGCAGCGCTTGTTGTTAGCGGCGGCGAGATGGTGCAGCGGCACAAAGGAAGACACGATGAACGCGAAAAACACTGTGATAATTACGTGAATGTAACTCAAACTCTAAAGGAACTAGACTCTAAAACCAGCAATGACACGATTATGCATCCGAGCGATTCAACAAACCAAGAACAAGTAGTAAAAGTTAGGGTACAAATTGGCTCGGATAGAAAACCAATCTACTAATTTTTTGTGGTTCTTTTTCGACTCTAGGTGAAAAAAATCAGAATTGAGGGAAATCTCATCGAGCAACCTTGAGCTCGATACCACTTGATGGGGACGGTGATCTCGATCTTTCGGTGAGATGATGATCGTCGATTTGGGGTGTTGATAGCACCGAATCAAGGGCTTCCTACCAACAAGTCGGGAGCTTCACAATCGCAATGCCAATCCACACGATACAAGATCCAAACGATCAATTATTCCTGCAAGAAATCGAGAACCCGCAAGAACAAAGCATGAAGCAATCTGAATAGATAGTATTGAAATTAAACGAAACAAGTTGAGGTTTTTTCTCGGCTCAAGGCGGTCTAGTCGACACGCGCAAACACGAGGAGGGACGACACGGGTCTACCAAACACAACAAAAACCTCAGCATAAAAGAACGGTGGTAGCCACATATATATAGGCGGCTAGGAGGTGTAGGGCAGCCAAAACAATGGTGGCCACCAAAACCCTAAGATACATGGGCCATAGGCTCAAAAGGAAGGTGACGCAGCACCGTAATTCTGTCCCGTAATCTTGTCCTGTGATTTCTCATTGCTTCAGGATGAATTTGGAAGGGGGGCTAGATCCATTGGAAAGCTTATCTCCTAAGCTTTCAAACGGGTGGTCATACACCGAAAACGGAGTCCGGGAGTCCAAGTTATGTCCGTTTGAAGTACAGCTGCTCCTGGATGGCCGAACCGGACTCGGAGACGAATTCCTGTTAGATTGTTCTGTAGTTTCCCAACGCTTCAGGATGAATTTGACAGTGGGGCTAGATCCATTGGAAAGCTTATCTCCTAAGCTTTCAAACGGGTGGTCGTACGCTGAAAACGGAGTCTGGGAGTCCAAGTTATGTCCGTTTGAAGTACTGCTGCTCCTGGATGGCCGAACCGGACTCGGAGACGAATTCCCGTTAGATTGTTCTGTGGTTTGCCGACGCTTCAGGACGAATTTGACCTTGGGACTGGATCCATTTGAAAGGTTATCTCGATACCTTTCAAACGAGTGGTCGAACGTCGAAAACGGAGTTCGGATGTGGCCGTGGCGTCCGTTTGAAGTCCTGCTGCTCCTGGATGGCCGAACTGGAATTGGAGACGAACTGAGCTTGATGTTGGGCTTTCCTTGGTGCGTGGGCTGCCCTTGGTGAATGTTATTGACGTGCTGGCCCAGCAAAGGTGGGTGGAAAGATCTTGCTTCTGGATTAAGCCCTCCATGCGTCGTAGACGAAATAGCGGCCGAAACAGCGACGATCGGGGACGAAGTAGCAGTCGTAGGGGAAGAAGGACCAGCGGTTGTATCCTTGGTTTGATGTCCTCATCAGAGGGCCTCTCGAGCTCGCGTCGCATCATGGCATGACCGGAATAGGACGAGCACCTCCACGTTACTTGTCCTCCCAAGCACATACACCTTTTCAGCGCCAAATGTGTCAAAGACCTGGTGAAACACCTTCTCGGTCATCGGATAAAGCACATGGCTCACTGTGACATGAAGAACATGACCGGTGTTCGCCTCTTGGTGGCCTGACATTTCGTCAAATACCTTGTATGCGCTGATAGGGTTGGTAACTGATGTGCCAGTGGTGGTAGTTGTCCTCAGCACGGGTGTCGACGAAGGTACAACAGGCACTGGAACAAGTGTAGGTGCAGCCTCCTTTAGCGTTGACATGGTCGAGGAGCTCCCTCTGCCATCTCCATGGCCGAAAGCGATGTCGAGCATGCAGTGGGTGCTATGGTACCCAGAAGATTGGTAAGCTTCTCAGAGACCGCTTCCATCCTGACGAGGAGCTGCTGCACCCTCTGCCCCCGCACGCCTTGCACCTCTCTGGTTGCCATGGAAGTATTCGCCTTAGCTTCTTGAGCACGAACAGAGTGGGGTGAGAGGCTTTGCTCAGTTCTTTGCCTCCCGGCGGTGCTGCCTTGACTGGACTCCCCTGCCTGCCAACTGTTTGTCGAAATGCCTCTGTGGTGGTGCCCTTCGCCAAGAAGAAGAAGGGGTACAGTGACAAGTGACCTGACGTGGATGACGGCTGGTGAAGCGAAAACCGGCGGCCGGCGGTTGGCGGCGCGACGGCTGACAGCGCGACGGATGGCTCTAATACCAAATGTCACGGTCTTGATTCTCTCCACACCAGATACCACTGGAGCTTTGGATCAACTGGGTACACTAGAGGAGAAATTGGAGTTTAGACTGGGAATTGCATAGAATTGGAGGTAGGAAAATGGGGAATGGAGTTAGCAGAGAGATAGAGAGAGCAGTCGGGAGGAGGAACGAACCAAATGTTCTTCGATCCTTCGCTGGCAGATCCTCCTTTGCTTTTGTAGTGTCTTCCCTCTCAACCGTGTGGGCGGCCCGACTTCCAAGCCCACGTCCGTGATAGAGCGACAAGAAGCGCGTCGCCATTGGCGACAACGCATCACCATGTGTCCTCGGCCTCGACGGCCGTGCCGGCGGGGAGGCCGATGTCGTCCCAGTGCGCATGCGCCGTGATCAGAGCCTCATCCTTGGCGTGCCGGTTCAGCAGCACCGCCGCCATCCTGTACCCCGACAGAGGAACAGCCCAGATCTGCACGCCAGTGTGTAAGATGCGTTAGCGCGTGCTAGTGGCAGACAAGAGATGTGAAGTTTGCGCGAGCGTGCGTCACCTCGCTGCTCCCCTCCATCCTCGCTTTCTTTCCCTGCACCCCGAGAGGATCTGCCCCAGGAGTAGCTCGCCCATCAGCAAACGCAACACTGAAACTGAAGGAGAAATATCCTGTGTAATCATCCATATGTGTGCAAACGTATAATCAAACGATCTAGAGCACCCAATCTATATCCAACTTTGGCTGTTGTTTTTACGTTCAAACCCTCCCATCTCACCTCCATCTCTTCTCTTCCTACCCCTGAAATTTACTGAACACCCTTTGCCAGCAGCCAGCGTTGGATATAGATTAGGTGCTCCAGATCGCTTGATTGTACGTTTGCACACGTATGAGTGATTGCACAGGATATAGCCCCATTGTCGCAATGCGCGGCGACAGTATGGAGAGCATTTCAGTATCAACGAACTCACCTTGGTTGACGGCGATCACCTCCTCGTTCGCCAGGATGTCGTACGTGTCCTGTGACATGTGCCTCACGTCGCAGCCGATGATCAGAGGCGCCTGTCGCATCGCGCCGCCGGCCACATCGCACGACACAAGAGATGAAGTGCAGGCTTGTGATGAGACGGATAAATTCAGAGAAAGAAAGAAAGAAGCTCTCTCTGTCATCACACCACAAGAAGGCAAGACTCAAGAGTACCTTTGAGATAGCCCACAGGCTGAAGTGCGCGACGTACTCGTCGTTCGTCATCCGCCCGTTGCCCACTTCGAGCATATCCGGATCTGCAGAACCGAACAGCACCAGACACGCGAGCCAAGAAAAGACGAATTCATCAATGTGTTCTAGGACCTGAACTTTGTGATCAGGTGTACATCGGATCATGTCAGGGGCAGCGATCAGGAGGCAAAGACTGACCGTTCCAGCCACCGGGGCGCGCGTACTCCGCCCACATCTCGTTCTGGTCTGCCCTTGAGGTCATGCTGAAACAGAAAGAACAGTGTCTGAACCCTGAACAATCTGATTACTGCTACTGTTCTAGTGCGCTACTCCATCGCTAGATCGATACAGAAAGGCGGCCAAGGAAACGCTCAAGTCAACCTTTGCCAAGTGTCCTCGATGTCGTCGGTGGTTCTCCAGCTGTTCCCGTAGGCCGCGCCCCACCGCGCCGGGTGCATGTCACCCCTGAACAGCGATCGCCGGTGAGAGCAGGAACTCGAATGAAACTGATTAGAGATTTTTCATAGTTGGATTACTCTGAATACGAGTTGTGTATGTATGATGCGACCGTACCATTCGCACAATGAGAAGTAGATTGCTCGACCAGCCTTCATTAGAGCCTTGCTCATCTCAGGGTACCTACGCATCAGAGTGAGCAAGACTGTTAAGACACTTGGCTATCCCATCAGAATTCAGATGACATCACCAAGCAGGTGAGATGGACATGTCACCTCTCCAATGGCTTATTCCTTCAGGACAGATTACTCACAGCTGACAGGTTGGCCCTCAGAGGATGGCCACATAGCACTACTTGTGTGATGTGTGGGCTAGAACCGGAGTCATCCATACACCTCGTTCTTTTGTGCCCGTTTGCCAAGCAGGTGTGGAGAAAGGTTTTCCTCTATGTGAATATAAACTTCATTGCCATCCAGCCTTCACTGGTGCAGCATGACAATGCTGCCTGGTGGCGATTGGTCCATTCCACGAAAGCCTTGCCCAACTTCAAAGGCAGCAGATGGCACCTTCATGTATGTAACATGAAATCTATGGAAGGAGAGGAATAGTAGAATTTTTAATAGCCAATACAGAACTATGGATGCCGTTGCGAGTGCCGCGGATGACGACATCCGCAGCCGAAGGTCAGCTTGGCACTCACCAAACTCATAGTTCTGGCCGAGGCGCCCCTACCCCGGTTTTGGCTATTGAGGGTGAAAAGTTATAAGTTGTTTGTAGGTTCGGATTTGGCTTGAGACCCGTGTTGGCTCTCTGCCACTCCCTTGTTGTTTATCCTTGGTTTTTCGGTGGATTCTTGATTGTTCTTTTCAGACTCTATGTCTTACGCTGTATCGCTCTCTTTCTTCTTTAATGCAAGGCAGAGTTCCTGCCATTTTCTTCAAAAAAAAAACCCTCTCCAATGGCTTCAGGTCGCCGTTGTTGCAGTTGTCATACTTCAGGCAGTCGACTCCCTGGGACGGAACCAAGGAATCAAAAGGATTAAACATACGGAAATCAATCTGCTTGCACACATGTATCTGCAAATATTCAACCAGAGGGTCGATCATACTTGAATTGAACCTCATCGAAACATCATAACACACGTAGCTGACTTACCCATGACGCGAAAGTTTTAGCGTCCTGATCCTCGTATACAAGGGATCCGGGCTGAACCTTTGCACACGTCTTGTATCTGCAGAGAAAAATACACACAGAAAACAGTAAATAAGCGGGCGGTAAGGAAAAAAAAAACGAAAGGACTGTCTAAATTGAGTTGACATAGCTTGGTAATTGGCTGTTTCTACTTACCCTGCATCAGAGTAGATCCCAAGCTTGAGTCCCTTGCTGTGAACATAGTCTGCAAGCGCCTGTATCCCGTGGGGGAACGTCTTCTTGTTGGCCACAAGATTGCCCTGCAAACAGCAGAAGTACAACAAAGCTTTAGTATCTTGGGTAAAGATTTGCCTTACATCGATCGATTCTGTACAGTCAAGTTGAGCCCAGACATCCGAAGAATTGATTCTGTGCAGACCTTTGCATCACGCTGTGGTTCTGCCCAGCAATCGTCTGACAGCGCAAGGGAAAAAAAGCACAGAATTAAGTTCGACCAATGCAATCATAACTAATCTCATTACTCAAAAAGAATGCTCCAAGAGTAACCAAAAAAAGGGAGAAAACAAGCAAGGAACCAAGGGCGTGTGTGTGTGTGTCTGACAGCAACGCACCAATATTGATGTATGTGTAGCCGGCAGCTGCAAGCCCAGTGGAGACAAGCGCATCGGCTGCACAGAGACCCCAAAAAGGAAACAAAGTTTATTATTACGGGCCTGTTTGGTAGAGTTTTAGATTCCACCTTCACTTAAAATTTGAAACTTATAGGCTAAAATAAAGTGAATTAAGTTTATATTTTTTGTCTAAAATGTAAACAAGATGATCTATCTAAACACTCTTAATGTACTTATAGATTCAGCTTCACGAATCTGGCGAAACTAGAATTTTCAGCTTTATCAGATTCACGAATATTGAGAAGCTGAATCTCTGCCAAACACACCCTACCTGTGGCTGTATGCTGCAGTAAAAAAGAACTGCTACTAGAGCAAATAAAAACAGAACAGAAAAAGAATCAGAACCAGTCTCCCTGACGACGTCTTCACCATTGCCGTCGCACGCGAAGTGATTCCAGCTGTTCCACCTGCAGCGCAAATCGGCGCACACGCGGTCAGATACAGTCGGAAATTATCACGGGAAGATCGCCAAAGAAGCCTTTACTACATGGACAAGATCGATTAGCACAGGTATTATTGATTAATTAAGATCACCGAACAGTAGAACTACTAGATTTACGATAAGTTGCTTGGGCGAGAAAGATTAGTGCTTTTACCCCATGGGAGGAGTCGAGCCGAGGCCATTGGCCAGCATAATCCTCCTGTGCGCCTCTTCCACGTGCACCACCTTGCACTCAGTGGCGTATCCAGGATTTTAGGTATGGGTGGTCCAACTTGACATAAATTTTTTAAATACCGTAAATCTAACATGCCAATATACAATACAAGTATAGAATTTACCAAAAGTGCATCATGATATATTAATAAGGTGTCTTACGAACATCTTAAAATCAACAACTAAGTATGAAATTTGACTTAAAGAAACTTATACGACTACAATAATTTGAAGAAGATTACAGTACTACTTCTTGTTGGGTCTATGCTTTCTAATGACCATGAAAGTGTCCATTATATCTTATTCATTCACTTTAAAGAAAATATCTCGCTCATTGAATGTGACTAGACAATCGTCCAAAAGACTATCACCCATCCTCTTCATTCAACAATTCGCAATACAATATGTAGGATCGATATATATTAAACTAGCAATCAGAGGGGGTGAATGATTGCTGAAACTAAAATCAAATTTTTGATTATTTTTGAAACACCCCAATTAACTGATTCGGATTCGACAAAAACAGATTAACCTACGTTCACTAAAACAGTAATTTCCGATGATCCCACCGTTAGATCGATGTGAAATTTTAACTACTGAAACTAGACTCAATTTTCAAGCTAACACAATAAAAATCAGCTCGATCGGATCTACGGATCTAAAGTTATTTTCTTTGCAATTTTACTGAATCAAACGCCAGACCAAATAAAAACAGATTGACTCACGTTCACCAAAATAATAATTTCCAAAGATCCTACCGTTGGATTGTTGTGAAATTTTAACTGTAGAAACTAGATGCAATTTTGAAATTAACACAATAAGAATCAATCCGATCGGATCAACGGATCTAAAGATATTACCTTCGCAATATGACTGTCTCAGTAATGACGGGAATTGATCTTACCGCTTTGGAATTTTTGGGTGGGCCGGGGCCCACCCGGCCCACCCTCTGGATCCGCCAGTGCTTGCACTCGCCGACGGCGCAGGCCAGAAGCAGCAGCGCTAGCGTTGCCCATGGCGAACCGCGACCACCCTCCATTAATCTCTCTCTCTCTCTCTCTCTCTCTCTCTCTGTTCCTCTGATCAGGAATTCGAAGACGAAGAACCGATTGATTGATGCTCCTGCGATTTTGGCGCTGCTTGTGTTTTAAGTGTTTCTCTTTTTATAGAGGAGCCAGCTTATCGAGTCGGAAACAAACGACTACATTGAATCGTATTCGTGTTTTCTGCTGCCACTGTAACCTTTTCCGAGCCGGAAAGGAAGGGATCGACAAGAAAGAACCGAGACGCACTATGCATGATTGGCAACTCGCAACAGAAAGTAGATTCTACATGATGTCACCTCGGGAATCTCTGATTGCTTGGATAAGATCGGCGATGATTTGGTGAGTCGTAAACTCGTAATCGTACTTTTTTTTTTGCCATTAGGTGAAGCTCAAATCAAGAGGGTGATCAGTGATCACTGCGAGACGTTGGCATCAGGCCGGGCGTACGGCAGGCAAGGCGTGTCTCACAGCATGGTACGGTACGTATGTGCATGAGACATGTCATGTCTGGTGGCCGGTTACGATGGACGGCACGTCTCGAAGGGTTTTACTTGGGCTAGCATGGTATGTTACAAGGTTGACGGGCACAACATGACTTTGGTATAATTTTTTTATAGATTTCGATAAATATTATGAAAAATTTAGCAGCAAAAGTAAAGGAAAAAGAACTACCTCAACAATACAACATACGTGAGGTGGTTCGAGCACTCTTGAAGTGTGTGGAAGCAGCCATAGTGTCTAGTTTGTCTTTTGAGCACTAAACAGATCATAATGAAACCCACAATTAGAGATCAATCACTGCCTCGACATGCCATTTACGAAGAATGAATAAAATTCAGTTTTTTTCCTCTATACTTACATCCACTATCATGGTTACGTGTGTCTTTGATTCATTTTTCTCTCCTCACAACAGTACGAATAGATCGAACCTGAATCAGCATAGCATGAATGTGCACGACATACCAATAAACCATGTTTGAGCTCTTCGGAGATGAGTCGAACTGTCCAAGCACGATCTAGAGCCACGGTCCATTGTATCCTTGAAGTGCCGTGCGCGATTCCTAGGTTTATTATCACTGCCAGTGTCTCGTATCACGAGTGTGTTCTCTTACCATAGGGCAAATTAAGGCCCCGTTTGGTACGGTTCCAGATTCTAGTATAAACGGAAACGGTTCCGGATTCTTGGTAGAAACGTTTCAGGTAGAATCAGAATCCGGAGGAACGGGTTGCTAGCCGATTCGACCATGGCGTGTAAAAATCAGAAACGATTCGCTTTGAAACGTTCCGAGTCCCATTCCGTTTGGTTGGATTTATTTCAGATTCTAGAAGAAACAGTCCGGTTCCAAGTTACCAAACGGGGCCTAAGCAACTGCAGCTTGTTCCTGTCATGTTGCATCGGTGATCACCGTCGCTGCGATCATCCAAGGACAAACCGCCGGCTGTTCGTCGCACGTGGGCCGGCGGCGATGGTCACTATTTCATTTCATGCACGTTTCCGTAGAAACGCCCACCTCACTGTGTGCTGCTTAGTGGACTAAATCGTATTTATGTACAAGGAGAACATATAAAAAATATTTATAATACTGATTTAATAATATAAGTGGTTTACAATACTCCATTCAGCCACGGATAGCTATCATTTCAAATATCGACACAGCCTTCAAAACACACCTTTGACCATCAAACCCTATTATAATACACTTACAAAACTCAATCAAATTATAATATTATGAAAATACTTTTTAGACAAATCTACCTATATAATTTTCATGTATCCAATTTAAATATTTAAAAGATATAAACAGCTATGCTACTATTTATGACTGGACTTGGAAGGGGAAAAAAAACTAAATTAGCACGCATGGCAAAGTTGCAAACTTGCAGAGACCCCGTGGCGGTTGGCACGGGATGGCGCCGACGCCGACATCGCCGGTTCCCACCTTCCAATCCCAATCCACACCGTGTGTTTTCCTTCGTTTAATTACTTGCAAAGCCCCACCAATAATCCCGTGTTAGGGGTCGCACAGGACAACCGCGCCAATGATTAACCTGCAAGCCACAACGATAAATAAACAATTATTGGACACCCCTAATGACGGGCGTTAAGCTACCCCCCTACCCGCCACGGCGCCGCTGACACGTTGGTACGCAGTTTCACACCCACCAACGCAACTCACAGAAGCGTATCGCGCCGCTCAAATACTGCTTATATCTAGCCTAGTGGATATTATTCTTCTTCGCGACTCTAGCGTCCTAACGTTTGTTTTTAAAAAAATAGTATCCTCTACTGCTATGGAACCATGCGAGCTTCCGGCTTACCAAGCGCGGTACGGGACTTTCGTGCTCTCCGAACACACGTGCTAGAAAACTAGATTAGTAAAAAAAAAGTTTCATAGTGGTAAATAATATGTATCTTATATCTGGGAGAAAGACCTTTTTAGGAATTCTGAAATCACGAACAGATCTTTTTACTAATTATTTTGAAAAAAACCTATGGTTCCATAAATTCTACCCGTATATCAGTTCTTTAAATCCGAAAATTTTAAAATTAGTTTAGGTCTGGTTATTTTACAAAAAGATTTTATAGTTTCGTATAATCGACGCAGACGCCGGTTCTTTAAATGAAAAATTTTAAAATTATTTTTAGATCATTCTACCTTTTAAAGAAAAGAAAGACTAAAATTTACACGGGCGTGACGTATGACACTGCACTGAAATCATGAGTTCTCGCCACCACCGCTGTTCTCAGATCAGAAATCACCAAACTGCCCCTGCTCCACCGGCGCCCACCCACCTCTCCGCGCAGAATTTCCGGCGGGAGAAAATAAAAGCGGAACGAAAAGAAGAGATTTTTGCCGCAGCGAGGCGAGAGGAGAGCTACCTTCCCCGACATGACACAGCATCTGCCCGTGTCCTCCCACCCAGCCCACCACCTGCTCGACGCGCTGCCCCTGCCGCACCACCGCCGGCGCCGGAGGCGCCGGCTCTGTCCCCCGCGCCGCCCCCGCGCGCCCGTCCGGTGCTGCGTGGCCGCCGCGCCGCAGCCGCCGCGGGCCGCGTCGGCGCCCGCGGCGAGGACGAGGGTGTTCGTCGTGTCCGACCTCCACACCGACTACCAGGAGAACATGGAGTGGGTGCGCCGGCTCCCGGTCGGGGTGGGTGCTGGGGTGGGGGTGGGGGGAGGAGGGATCGACGCGCTCGTCGTCGCGGGGGACGTGGCGGAGACGCGGGACAACTTCGCGCGCACCATGGCGGCGCTCAGGGAGCGGTTCGGGGCCGTCTTCTACGTGCCTGGGAACCACGACCTCTGGCTGCGCCGCGAGAGCGGCCGCTTCGTGAGTCGATTTCTCCCCCGTTTCCCCCTTTTTCTCTGTTCCTCTCTCCGGCGTTCCTTGCGCTGCAAGTGAGGTATTCGACGAAATGCGTCGGCGTAGTGATCCCCGTGGATTTTAGTCTTTGGTCTGCCGTCTCTGAGCCGATTACACTATGTGCAGTTATGCTGTTGAATGCGGCCGAATGGCACATTGAAATGCCTGCATGCTTAGTGCTTGCCCTCTGTAGTAAGTTGCTTAAAATCCTAATTTTAGACATTTTGCAAAGATTACCAATGGGGCTTTGATTTTTATCCTGGTTTTTAGCAGTCTTGCCTAATTGAGCTGCCTTTCAGTTGTGAACCTAGTCATATATTGCCAATATTGGTCCTTGTTTCCTTACCGAAATTGCACATATATAATGGATAGTTGTTGCTGGGAGAGTTACTTAATAGTTTGGTGCAAATTCTTAGCACTTTCCCATGCTAAAATGCATGTGGCACAACTGAAAGGATTAAATGAGGGTTGTACTGTTGGATCCTAGCTAAAATTAACAGTACATTTGTGCTTTACTTTGAGTACAACATTAATCTTTTATGTATGTTGGTGGGGCTCTCTCAGTTACTCAAGTTATTTCTTCCAGATGGATTCGCTGGAGAAACTGACTGCATTGCTTGATGCATGTAGTGAGCTGGGTGTTGATACTGGCCCAAGAACGATAGGTGACTTGGGGATCATACCATTATACTCATGGTATCACAAGGTTGCTTAATTTTCCTTAATTCATTAACATAAATTTTCCTGCCAGATTATAATGTTCACTAGTATTATAATGCTTTCTCATCTTGCTTAATTGCTTTCCAGAGTTTTGACAAGGAAAAAGATGTTAACAGTGTACGTGTTCCTTCATTAGAGATGGTAAGCTAGCCTTTCCTTCAATGCCTACTTCTGATTTGCAATTCACTATATTGTTACCAAGTAGGAGTATCAAATGGTACAGTTTAAGATTTCTTGAATTTTGTTTTCTGTGAGTATAGTCCATTGCGAAATTCCTTCAAGAGTTATGCATCTCTTATCTGATCCAGAACCTATTCTGCAGCTGAATTACATTTTAGGTAGAGCCTTTCCTGATCTATTTTCCGAAATTGATATCTCAATATCAGGTCTTCTAGCCATGGGTTCTAAACTTATAAACCCAATATCTGGACTATAACGCGCAATGGGAAAGATTTCACCCATGGCCCTCTTTATTTATTAATTCCCCGGAAAGAATAGTGCACAAGTCCTCCTGATGTCTTTGTACTGATATGTTTATGATTTTGTATGATCAGGCTTGTAAAGACTTTCATGCTTGTCAATGGCCTCCAGACCTGGTAAATGATGATGAGGCGCTTGCACTTTACTTCGACAAGTTGAATGACAAGAATCATGATGCTATTGAAGAAGTAAAAAATAGTAGCAAACAGATAATAACATTTTCACACTTTGTACCAAGGTGAGTGCTTCACTGCTTCTGCCTCCTACTCAGGGTCTTCCATTGTCAAAAGTGTTTTTTCCCTAGCAATCTTGTTGATTCTCACTGTGCTTGATTGAAGTACTTGGTATATTTCAATTTAGTTACTCTATTCAAGCTCTGTAATAGCTGTATATTGATAAAAAAAATAATTGCACAGTAGAACTTGGTTTGTTTAGAGCTATCAATTGGGTGATTGACCGATTCCCTATGCATCTCTTTCTTCATTGGTCATCCTCTGGGCATTTGTATTCATTCTTGATGATTGTATACCATTTCTCACTTCATTTTTGTGATGCAAACATTTCAAGGAGAAATTCTCTTGTTGAAGTAAGGCTTGCCAACAACAGAACAACTTTTCAAACCGCAGTGATAACTTGCTGTTGACCAATTTTTCCTGAGCTAGCCATTTGGTGTATAGTGATGCATGAGAGTTACATATAGGAAGGCAGTAGTTTTCGAATTGGCTGTGCAATTACATGAAGTTGGGGATGTATTAGCTATTATGATGAAGCCTTTCTCCCATCATCTAACTGCCCTGTATTGACCCCTGTATTTCGGGCCTTCAGTGTTACTCCTATTTCAAACTTTCGCCATTATTTATTTAGGATATCTTAGCATGCAAGCATCAAATCTCATAGTCCCAAACTAATGTCTTCTACACGACTCTGCAGGCAAGAGTTATGTCCAGAGAAGCGGATGCTTTATTATCCAAACCTTCCGAAGGTCATTGGCTCTGATTTTTTGGAGATGAGGCTGAGAGCTATACACAACAACACTAAGGATGGAGCAGCTTGCCATGTTTTTGGGCACACTCATTTCTGCTGGGATTCTGTGGTTGACGACATCAGGTACTAATCTGACCATTTTCTGAGAGCAAAATGCACGATGCTTATACTAATCAGATCCATCCCTCGGTGTAGGTATGTGCAAGCACCTCTGGCATACCCTCGAGAAAGGAAGCGAAGGATCAATGGAGGCGAAGGTTGGCTGCCCTTTTGCATATACCGTGACGGTTTCAATCCAGAAATATACCCAGCTCTATGGTCTGACTACTACAACAAAAATAAAAGGGAACCTGAGAATACTCAGCTTGCGCCGTGGGTTGCCAAATATTTTGCAAAGTACTACTGACCCCTGCACCTCATGGCCCCCTTGGGTTTGCCGGATTGTATACGCTACGTTGAACTGTTCAGGACAGCGTGAAATCTGCATTTACCACGAGGAAAAAGGAGAGGTTAACGTTTTACCTGTACATGTTTTTGCCTTCTTTCTTTTTTTTTTCTTGCTTCCCACTCTTACCATAACTTTTGGGCAACTTGTGCTTGATGTACGATGTAAAACAATGTGTAAAGATTCTTTTGAAGCCCTGCTGCAAAGATAGCGACAGACATGCCGGAACCATTAGCTACCCCTGTTCATCTAAGCTGCCCCGTCATTATTTTGTCTTGTCTCTTCATCATCTGCATTCAGCAAACAAAACCGGTAAACCACTGATAAGTCTGCTTCGCCTATGTTTTCCTCACAAAATTGATGCACGTGATCTGTGTGATCTCTATCGGTATCACAACCCAAACAGATTAAGCATGTAATTTTTGCAATTGAAAGTTACAAACTTATTACACGACCGGCAGTTCACTATTGATCATCGAGTAACCAGGAGATGTACATAATCTGGACCGTCGACCAACAATGGGGTAAACCACACAACCCCTTATTAACCACTTCACACTCACACGCACAATACTACTGTTGCAAACATACATACGATACACAGCAAGAACCGAACCGAATCAAGGAGCACAACAGCCACAGGTAGGTAGGCACGCCGCTGGCCACCGTGGCCGCTGCTAGTAGTCCTCCGGTGCCAGTGGCTGGTGCGCTTGGGCGGCGGTCTCCGCGGACGGGATAACGAGGTACTCGTAGAGCAGCCCGGCGAGGCCGGCGCCGAGGAAGGGACCGAGCCAGTAGACCCAGTGGTGCCTCCAGCGCCACCCGACCAGCGCCGGCCCGAACACCCGCGCCGGGTTCATCCCGGCGCCGTCGAACGGGCCGCCGGCGAGCATGTTAGCCCCGAGCAGGAACCCCACGGCCAGCGGCGCGATCGTCCCCACGTGGCCCTTCTTGGGGTCGATCACCGTCGCGTAGTAGGCGTACATGAGCCCGAACGTCATCACCGCCTCGAGGAGCACCGCGTGCCAGTCGCCCACCCCCGACGCCAGCGCGAAGCCGGGCGGCCGCTGCAACCGCCGCGCGCACATGCACGATGACACATCAACGTGACAAAGATTAGCGACGAGATTAATTAGCGTGCACGGGTGGAGGGAGAGAACGAGGTGTGGTTCCGAGCTAGGTTACCATGCCTCCGGTGGTGAGGCGGAGGAGGAGGGTGGCGAAGATGGCGCCGAGGAGCTGCGCGACCCAGTATAAGATGGCGCGGACGAGGGAGATGCGGCCGCCGAGCAGCGCGCCGAAGGTAATGGCCGGGTTGACGTGCCCGCCGGAGATGTTGACGGCCACGGCCACCGCCACTGCCAGCGCCAGCGCGTGCGCCAGCGCCACGGCCACCAGCCCGCCCGCCGTGCTCATGTCATGATACAGCTTGCCTGCACGCGCGCACACACCCCATTAAGATCTCCGGCCATATCCACGAGGTATCCATGCATGCATGTTGATACTAATATAATACACGCACGTACGTACCGAGCGAGAGGACGGAGCCCTCGGCGGCGAAGACGAAGATGGCGGTAGCGAGGAACTCGGAGACGGCGGCGCGGATGGTGTCCGGGTGCGTCACGTCCTCGCTGCGCCCCACGGCGAACCGCCGCCCCGGTCGCGCCGCTGTGCTCATCTCGACACGCCCCTACTTACTTGCAAGCTCAGCACGCTGCTCGAGACCAAGCTCTCTTCTCCTCCTCCTTCGCTGCCTCTGCTTCTTCCTGTCTCCGAGCCTGTCGTGTGCCGCGCTTGCACTGGCGTTAAGAGGGAGGCGCGGTAGCAGCCTAGCAGGCGTGACAACCGCAGGGCAGCGCGCGTGCCATGTTAACGTGGCCGAGCTGGACTCGCGCCGCGACACGTGCGGGGAGGATGCGCCAAAGCGGTGGCACGTATCAGGGCAAGGGTGTTCATCTTGAGTTGTTGGCGGGGAGAAGCTCGGACGTCCGATTTTCATCTAATCGGAAAACTCTACAAGTTTTTTTAACGTGAACGTTAACCGTGAAACATGTTTTTGAGCGCTTGCAACATCCATTTCATCTAAACACTCTTAACGCTTGTCGAAGGAAAATGTTGCACGCGTTGTAACAAAATATTGCACGTGAAGGGAAAAAATGTTGCAGTGCGTTCGAAAATTTCGGATGTCCGAGTACAAGTCATTCCATTTTTTTATCCCTCTATACAAGGTTTTTTTTCCCCAAATTTAGCTTCCGTAACGTGTCTCTTGTTCTTACTTCTGTGGTTATGGATATGACTAGTTTTGCAAGATAATCCGTATTAAGATTAGTTTTGCAAAAAAAAAAAAGCTAGCTTCGTTCATCTTATCCGGTGGGGCCCACACGCCAGGTCATACATAGGCTGGTTGTGAACAAGCAAGGCACACGGCCGTTTATCGACGGATGGACGGGCGGATGCGTGACGATTGCCTGAAGTATAAGCTGGCCTCGGCTGTTGTGCATGAATTAAGCATCGTTCTTGAGGTCTTCGGTTATGGCGTTTCTGCCCTGAAGCCCTGACATTGCAAGAGATCATTTGGCTTCCGTAATCGTGACTGGATAAAGGGCCTTTAATCAAGCTGGGTGTACTGATTTCTTTCGGGTTGATCTACCTCTTTTTTCTGTGTGTTTATGTGTGATGCTGTAGCTTTTGTACATAGAAAGCAACTTTATGTGTCATTTTCGTGTGCATTGTTGTGAAAACGTCTGATCTTGTTTTTTTTTCTTTTGGACTCAAAATGTCTGATCTGAGACAACCTGCAATGCACCCTAGCTTCCTGTTTGATCCATGTCTGTTTTTTCCCTAGTCGTTTTGCACTTTTGATAGAGTTTTAGGTCATGTTTGTTAGATAGAGTTCTATATCTTAACTCCATTTTAGATCTGAAATTTATAAGCTAAAATAAAATGAATTAAGTTTATATTTTGTAATTAAAATATAAACAAGATGACCCACCTAAACACTCTTAATATACCCATAACTCCAACTCTATAAATTTCTGAAGTTAGGAATACTATGCTCCACCAACTTCACGGATTTTAGTGGAGTTGAAGCTGTGCCATACAACCTTTTAGACTCTGTTTGGTAGAGCTCAGATTCTAACTTCACCTCAGATCTGAAGGCTAAAATAAATTAAATTAAGTTTAAATTTTTAGTCTAAAATATAAACAAGATGACCCACCTAAACACTAACCATAGATCTAGCTCTATAAATTTCTGAAACTAAGAATACACTGCTTTCACCAACTCTATAGATTTTGATGTAAAACCTGAGCTATACCAAACACCTCTTAGCATCCTTACATATAACTAAACTGAAGTAAAGTGCATACAACTCACACATACCACACGACACGACACGATACGCACGCGCACGCGGAAATAGACGAGTTCAGATGCATATCACGGAACTTCGATCTAGTCGGTTTGTAGTTGTCTGGTGTGAACTTGTCGTCTTATTATATTCATAAAATCTATGAATACACGAAAACACCATTTCTATCGGTCTGTCAGGTGTGATTAGTTTTCCATATTTTATATTGTTGTTGCAGTGGTCAGCTGAGCACTGTCTAGATATATTAACGTTAGGGATGGGAGAATGGCCATATATACTGTGCACTTGCAGAAGATATGACGATAACTTACTCATGCTAATAACACATGAGCAAATACCTATACATTGTTGGCTGAAAATTGTTTAAGTCCATGTTCATCATGCGTTTTTATTTGATCCAGGTAGCTCTTATGGCCTATAAGGTATCCGGTGTCATATATATTTTTTTTCTAGCACATGCTCACAAAGTATCGAAGGAGTGTTTGGATTTGGGGTATTTTTTTAAGAATATTTTAGGAACTTGTTTAAATTTGAACTAAATATCAAAACCTCTTGAAGAATTTACTACTCATCCAAACAAGATGTTAGGGCATTACTATTACGCATTTGATCTTTCAAAAGCAGATTGAAGAGCATGAATTATGATTTGTTCATGCGGGCGGTGTAATATTGTAGTGCCCGCACACAAGAGAGTGGATGTATTAAGGGGGTGGCTGACCCTGGATTTTGGAATGGGTATTCGAAGATAATAAATATTATTTAAAGGATAAGTAGAGGCATGTAGAAACAAAAATTAAACAAAAATCTGTTAAATTGGGAATATGGGACTTGGGAATGGGGATTCACTTTGAGGTGTTGTTGAACTTCATTGGGTCCGCCCCTGATTAGGGGGACAAGTATATACTGGGACAAGTATATACTGCATCGTAAATGAGGAACCAATCTCCACCATCCAATGGGCTCTGGGATTTGTGCTTGCTCTCTCTCTCTCTCTCTTCTTCGCTCTTTCCTAGGGGTGCTACAGGTGAGCCATCGTCGCCTCCTCCTTCGAGTCCGCAAATCCTTGTCGTCACAACCTGTGGAAACCTCGCCACCGTCATCGCCAGAAACCTCATAGAAACCTCACGCCACACGGCTTTAGTGTGGTGGCAGCTTGCAATCGCATGCAATGAAGTCGAGGGAGAGCGAGGGGAGAGAAATAGAAAGGTGAGCGTGAATCTCAGGGCAAGGATGGAGGGTGGAGATAGTGCGTGTAGCCAAATCCACTCGTGGAAAATCTGCACTCATACTACATTGCCAAATCAGCATACCTAGCCATACGATTGCCTATAGGAGAGAGAGAGGAAGAGAGAGAGAGGCAAGCCAGAGAGAGGGAGAGAGAGGGAGAGCGCTCGGGAGGGAGAGGTGGAGAGAGAGAGAGGAGGGAGGAAGAAGAAGAAGAAAGAAGAGGGAGAAGAAGGAAGAAGAAAGAAGAGGAAGAAGAAAGAAGAAGAAAAAAGAAGGTAAATTCGTCGATTTGTAATTTTTTTAATTTGATAGTGGCTATTATAAATAATTAGATGTGTAGTTAATATTTTTGTGAATTAGCTATTCAATGTTAGCGATTTAGATTTAGAAATTTAATGTTAGCAAGAATATTAGCGATTTAGATATTCGATGTTAGTAATATTCTCGATCAGCGATATTACTTGTTAATTAGTTAATATTCTTGTTAATTAGTGATAAAATTTTGTCACTGTAGTTAGATATTCTTGTTAATTAGCGTTGTTTAGTTTAGGTTAGCGATATTAAATGTTAGGAGTGTTATAAAAATTAATTTTGTTTAGTTAGTGATATTTCGAGAAGCAAATTAAGGGGCTGTTTGGGAGTGAATGATCAAGTTGGCTTAGAGAGGGGGTGAATAAGCAACTTTTCAAATTTTAACTTCTTAGTTACCGAATTGTTTACTAGCTTAAGAAAGAAATAACCAAAGCAAGATGACAGAATATAAAGCACAAACAATGAATAGCAGCGAAAATAAATTAACAACAAGAATGAGCACAAAAGACACAAGAATTTTATCCTATGATTCGGAGCCTGCCTCCTACTCCACGTTGGAGCACTTCTCCTCGAAGTATAACTCTCCAAAACTAGTCGCAGTAGCTTTGGTCTTCACTAGGGCAACTCTTCCACTACTCCGGTGAGGTGAGTTCCAAACCTCTCACAAACAAGGTGACCTTACACAATCACTTTCTGACAGATCGCACCTTCACTGCCTCCAAGCCGTCTAGAATCACTAAAACCCAAGAGTAATAGACTATGCACCAGTCCTATCTCTTGGTTCATTCGGCAAAACACAACTAGACTAAGTTTAGAGTTAAAACACTTAGAAAGTGTTAAGAGTTAGGGTTCAAAGGTGAAGCACAGTCTCTTTAGTGGAATGAGAGCTCTATGGATGCTAAAATGTCAAGGAGATCATAAAGTTCTGTGGTAGATGGCTCAGAAAATGTTTATATAGGCATTTGGACAGAAAATAGCTGTTACACCTACCACCGTGACTGTTGTAACATGTCAGACTGTCAAAAATCAGGATTACACGTTTGCAATGGACTTAACAAATTTATCTAGCGATACTGGTCCTGTGTACTCCGGAGCAATTTGGACTATTTGCGCTGGACTAAAAAATTTGGTCCGCCGTACATAGGAAGTATGGATGATTTGGTCCGTCAAAGAAGTGTGAGATTTACATGCGCGCCGGACCGAATAATTTGGTCCGTCGTAGATATATTTCAAAGAAGTTTACTGAAAGTGCATCTAGGCCCCTAAAAGAGTTTTGGTGATTAATGGCAACACAATTGAGTTTACTAATGGTTCAAGTGAGAACTCATGCAGAAATCAAGAAGATATCATCGTAAGGAAGCGATTGGAGATCCCCACCGTATTTAAATTTGAAAAGGCGGCATCAAGATTTTAGACATATATTTTTTATTTTATTGAGTCTAAGGATAGCCGTACTATTAAGAGGGATACGACGGGAAATCACTTCTAGGATATACTTGTGCTCAAAGAATGAAAATTGCATTGCGAAAGTTTTTTAAATCATTGCATTTCCTCCAAAAGGATACTTCTAGCCGAGGGGGTCAGGTCGGAGTATCTGGACATTAAGTCCGGACACTCGGGGTTAGGGCCCTCGGTTGCTCTCTTTGGTAAGTCCGGAGTATCCGGACACTCCGGGGTAAATTGGTCCGGAGTATCCGGGGATTAAGTCCGGATACTCCGGGTTAACCCTCTCGGTGCACACCAAATCATCTTTAGTCCGGACACTCCGGACTGTATGTCCGGATAGTCCGGGGTTTGCGCAGCACACTCATAACGGTTGGATTTTGGGGGGACCTATTTAAGCCCTCACTCTCCATCTATCCATTGGCAGCCTCATTTATTGCATTCTTAAGCTCTCAAGCTCTCACTCTCACTCTCTTGAGCCCTAATCTCCTTTCCCCACTTGAATCTTGGATTTGATTTGAATCTTCGGGGAGAAAGGAGTGGATTTAAGTGCCTTGAGCTTGCATCTTTGATTCTTGAGCACAAGTTTCATCCTCCAAGACGATTTAGCGGCGTATTTGTTATTCTTGGAGTTTGAAGGGCTCCTAGACGGCAAGGAGTCACCGGGAGCCTCCAATCTTGGTGTGGTAAGCCCCGGAGGTTTGTGAAGACAAGTTTCGCCTCCGAAAGGAAAGAGACAAGAAGTGAAGACCGGCGAGTGCTTTGTGCAACACCGGAGGAAAGTGGTCAAGAGGACCGGCTTTGTGCCTCCTCAAGCGGAGCGAGGATTCCTTCAAGAATCCGAACTTCGGGTAAAAATCGTTGCCTTCTTGTTCTTCATTTGCTTGTGCTAGGGTTTGTTGTTCTTGAACCTCTCGGAGCCCCAATCTACTCTATCTTTGTGTTTGGCTCCAGATCCACATCATCCTCAGGTACCTGATATCATTTAGAGTATTTGCATTCATTTAGATTGTTGAAAATTTGCGATTTAAAATCTCACTTGAGATTCACGATCCGATATCCGGACATATACCCCGGACAGTCCGGACATACCGGAGTATCCGGATAAAAACCCCGGACACTCCGGCCTCAGACCCTCGGGAGATTTTAATTTGCTGCAAAATTTTAATCCGCCTATTCACCCCCCCTCTAGGCGACATCACCGGTCCTTTCATTTACAACAACGGATTTTTTGAAGTAACACAAGGATTTAATTGAGAGAAATGCTTTTGCGCCGGACTGAATTTTGAGTTAGCGAAGATTGGTCCGGCGTCAATGGTGTGAGCACGATTTGTATTAGAACAAGGATTCTTTCACCACAGACTTAGGCCCTGTTTGGTAGAGCTCTAGATCCCAACTTCACCTGAGATCTGGAACTTGTAGGCTAAAATAAAGTGAATTAAGTTTATATTTTTGGTCTAAAATGTACACAAAATGATCCATCTAAACACTCTTCATATACTCACAACTCCAGCTCCACGGATCTGGTTAAGATAGAAATACCCAGCTCCATCAAATCCGCGGATCTGGTGGAGCTGGAGCTCTACCAAACACACCCTTAAGAAATAAAGAGTCCGGCGAAAATGACTTGCACCGGATTGATATTTTTGTTAAGGAATTTTGGTCCGTCGTGAATGGGATGGGCTCGGTAAGGATTTTAATTAAGTATGTTTTGGCGCCGGACTAAAATAGGAATGGTCCGGCAAGAATAGAGTTTTTGGACTAAAGTTGCGCCGGATTTAAGAGATGAGCAAGTGAGGTTTAGTTCGGGACACGTTTAGACTTTGTATAAGAAGAAGGATTGGTTTAAGATAAAGAATGATTAAGAAACTTTAACTCCAAGCAGTTTAATTTAGTCTAGGCCTTATGAACCAATATTCTAACTTGTGCTTAGTCCCCCTTTATAGTACGGCCAAACTAAAATAATCCTAACTACTTAATTTGAATCATCTCCCAAGCCAGAAACTAGTAACAAAAGGGCCTTAATCTTCTCCTTTTAGTAGGCTTCTTTGATGTTCCAAACCATGTTCTTCATAGCTTAGAGTTTATTGACTTAGTCATCAACACCAAAATCATATAAATAAACATGGTAAAAGAATTAGGGAGCCTAGATGCTATCAGGGAGAGTTGTGCTTCAGTTTTGAGTCAAAAGCCTCTCAAATAGTATGATTGCAAATCAGTTGAGAAGCTAAGCCACAGCAAAAGCACCCCCAAAAGCTGCAGCCGCTAGGGAGGGGCTTTTCAACTGTGGCTTCGCTCGACTGTCTCCCACCTCGCTCGCTTCGCCTCCCCGACCTCCGCCGCCCGGCCTCACCGTATCCACATGTGCTTCACTAGGTTGCTGCCTCCCCGCTGTAAAATCGAGGATGCGCCTAGAGGGGGGGTGAATAGGCGTTTTACAAAAATTACCGCTCTCTAAAATAACACGCTCTAATCAACCCCTATATCAAAACCTAATTAAAGATAATGCGGAAGCGATAAACTAGATTTTGACAATTAAGGCCTAAATCAACTAGGCTCACTAAGTGCACTTGGCTAATTATGCCTCTACTCAAGAATATACAATCCTAAAGACAATCAAGCAATATAATTCTAGGAATGTAATTTGCAACAATGTAAATAGAGAATTGAAGCAAACACAAAAAGAACACGAACGATTGCGTTGGGTACTTCGGAAAAAGGCATGCGGAGGTCAGACGCATGCACGACATTGCAAACGCCAGATCTTGGCGCGGATGATGGCCTACATGGAGGAACGCACCAAGAAAGCTCACCGCATATGGTGCGTAGCTTCAGAGTCATCGAGTACCGCAAGTGACTCTCCGTGTAAAGGGGATTGGGAACCGACACAATGGTTATTACACACGAGGTTAACTTAGGCCAAGGGCCTTTGGATGGTGTGAATGCACCGCAACAAGCCAAGACTTCTTCATATTCCCTGCTCGCATGTGATCGCAGCTTGTGGGCAAATTGGGATGAACACGGTGCAATACGTGTCCACTTTCTACTTGAAGGGTCATGCTGTCAATACCTGGTCCGGTGAGTTCCGTGGTTTTCGAGCACATGGTGATTTCACTGCCATTAACAGAGATATGCGCATATGTCTATCGGATGCAAATTTGCGGAAGTGTGCGGAAGGGCAGGCTGGTCGTCTACGACTAGGCGATTGCAATGACATGGATGAATCTGTACTGGGTGCCCTGTTAGGAGGTGTTCTCGGTCACGGTGAGTACGGGCACAAGGCAACGCAATGCCCTTAGTGTTATGTATTGAATTATGTAATGTGTATTCAATTGTGTAATATGTACCATTTTATCCTATGTTAGGTATTTGCGAGTATGTTGGACCTTCTATCATGTTTATGTAGTGAATTATGTAATTTGTATTGAATTCTGTAATATGTATCGTTTTATCTACGATTGTACCTTTCGTCATGTTTTTGCATTGAATTGCGTAATACGTTTGTCGTTTGTTTATTTATGTCCAACTCTTCAGTCTTTTGATTTACATACGTAAATGGTAGCCCGCGTTGCGTAGGTCGCCCTTGATTTTTCTCGTCTTTTTTGCGCCATATCCGCTTCTGTCCCGCGGGCCTCACGAAAACCCTAAGTGGCCACGATTTACGTGGTTTCATGGCGCGAGTGTCTTTTTCCGATTTAACTTCTGCCGCCAACGTCCGGCTATCTTGCCCATACGTAGTAGTAGCCAGCGTTGCGAGGTCTGCTCTTGATTTTTCTCGTATTTTTTGATCGATCCGGCTGTCACATGGTCAGCGAAAACCCTTAAGTGGCTATGGTTTCCACGGTTTTACGGGTCATGAGTGATTTGAGTCGGTCTCCCTAATCCATGTAATCATGCGACTATTGAGACAAAAATGTATGTCAATTTGAAATTGTGACTATAGGGTATTTTTGTAATTTTAAAATACGAATACTCTTAATATCGCCACACCGCTGGCTACTTACTTAGTCGCCACACCGCTGGCGACTACTAGTAGTCGCCACACGGCTCGGCGACTACTAGTAGTCGCCAGCGGTGGCGATACTTCTCGACCTTGGCGACAACTAAACATCACCGGTTCGAAATGCGGATTACGTAGATAGTCGCCAAACCGCTTGGCGACTATCAGATATCGCCAAACCGTTTGGCGACGACCTATTATCGCTAAACGGTTTGGCATCGGATATTATTTCTGTAATTTTTAAATACGTGTATTAAAGTCGCAATTTCGAATTAAAATAATATTATTTAAAAAAAATTCCAAATCCACTTGTGAAAAATCTGCACTCATACTATATTGCCAAATCAGCATACCTAGCCACACGATCGCCTATTATTTCAGGAAGCAAATTAAGGGGCTGTTTAAGAGAGTTGTGCTTCAATTTTGAGACAAAAGCCCTTTAAATAGCATGACTGCAAAGCAGCTGGAAAGTTAAACCATAGCAAAAGCACCCCCAAAAGCTGCAGCCGTTGGGGAGGAGCTTTTCAGCCGTGGTTTCACTCGACCGCCTCCCACCTCGCTCGTTTGCCTCTCCGACCTCCGCCGCTCGGTCTCACCGTATCCACGTCACCTCCTCACTCTGTCGCTATTGTGTTTCACTAGATTGCTGCCTCTTTGTTCAGTCACCCCCTTAAAAGCTACAGCTGCAACAACATATTTGCCAAACGACGTAACAAAAAAGCCGCTAGCTATAGCTGCTTTTTCAGTCTAACTGTAACCCCTCAAAACAGTCCCTAAACCATGCAAGCATGCATGCGAGTAGGATTCGAATTCGCACGAGTAGGATTCGAATTCCCCGTGCGACATGAAATGGTTTTCCTTCTTTCCCCTCAAAACGAAAACCGTGTTTGTTTTTGAGCACTTCTTCGCCAAAGTCGGCGTGCATGCTCCTTAAACTTTACGTACATTGCTGCTGTTCGATCGATTTACTCAGCACGATCACCTCTTGAGCTCCTGATCCAGCTCCTCGTCTGGTTCGCCTCATCGACTAGCTGAGGTTCAGTGCCGTCTACGCGCCAGGGAAGCGCGCGGCGAAAGAGGCCGCCACCGAGAGTCGTCATCGTTTCTGCTCGAAGACCAAGCCGCCGTGGCTGGACCTGGTCATTGGACTGGGCTTTTTTGGTAGACTCGTGGCACAGCTGGCATAGCATAGCTGAAGCACGGTATGGCAAATATGTGTATGGCTGGACAGGCACGGCATGAATGACAGGGCTATGCTGGGCCTCACAGTCGGGCACGACTGACGACATGGCATAGGCACGACTGTATGGGTCGTGCTTGGGCCGGTATGGTATGAAATAGGTCCAATGGGTTCAAAGTAGACACGACACGCGATAGGACACTATACCGTGACATTGCGTTATGTTGTGGCTTGATCTACGTTCGGCCCCTTTTGCGATCTTCACATGTGGAGAAATGAGAGACAATAGAGATGGTAAAAGGTAGAAAATAGAGACCAGAGAATATATGCTCACTGACACCGAGCATGCGTATCGAGCCACTCCATACTGGGTGTAAGGTTTTTAATGAGGCATTAACTCTATATCTGTTCAAGAATAAATAAAAATTAGTTCCTTTCTCTCCTAATATTTCTGTCTATTACTTTAGCTCCGTGTATCTTCAGCTCATTTCATCTCGTCGCAATGCGAATGGGCCAAGTCTGGGACATCACAGCACAAAGCCGACATGAATCGCAAATGGTAGTCATGTTTGTGAGGCTAACCCAAATCACTTTGGACCGGCTCCACGAATTGAGCACCCGCCTCGATTCCACTAGTGGTTGCTCTTTCTCGCTCGGGTAGGCGAGCACCGACCTTCACAACTTGCCGGGGCTTCTCACAACCTTCGTCGAGAAGCTCACCGTGCACGACGCCTCCACACCGTTTAGGTGTCGGCAAACACCAAGAGTAACAAGCCAAGCCTTCCCGCTTGAACTTCACATAGTGCAACATATGCATTCCGGTGATTACTAAGTGCAACACATGCACAAGGATCCCCTCAAGTGCAACACATGCACAAGAGACTCTCAATCTACTTCTAATCGCAACACATGCAATTAGAGCTCACTCTTAGCTCAAAAATCAAATTGAAGAGTGAAATAAATGCACAATTCAACCACAAAGAGCAATGGACTCTCCAAAACCCCAACAACAACCAAATGCCAGCCCCCAAGGCTCCTTATATAGCCCCCACAAGAAAAACTAGCTGTTGGGGGGCAAAATGGGCAAAAGTGCGCAGGAGACCCGGTCATACCGCCCTAGGGCCGGTATGACCGCTCATCAGAGCCCAACGGCTAAAAAACTAGCCGTTACACAGAAAAACCCGGTCATACCGGACATGGGGCGGTCATACCGCTCACACCTCGGTGATACCGGACATAAAAAATACGAAGAAAACCCTTGTCTGTAATTTTCACACCGGAAGAGCCCTGGTCATACCGGAGGCCGGTATGGCTCCGGTCATACCGGAAATTGGTATGACCGCAGGTGGTCCAGTCATACCACTAGACCAGCCACTAAAACGTTCATAACTTTTTACTCCGAACTCCGATTTAGGTGATATTTAGGGCTTGTTTGGCAGGGATTCAGCTTCTCCAGATTCTGAGAATCTGGTGAAGCTGAAAATTTTAGCTTCACCAGATTCATGAAGCGGGAGCTGTGAGTACATTAAGAGTGTTTAGATAGATCATCTTGTTTATATTTTAGACCAAAAATATAAACTTAATTCACTTTATTTTAGCCTACAAGTTTCAAATTTCAGGAGAAGCTAGAATCTGGAGCTCTACCAAACAGGCCCTTAATTCTATGTGAAGCTTATCACGAGGGCTATAATCTCCACCTATTTTCAAGATTTAAGCAACCATAGATATTTTTAAATATCACAAAAACCAAACTCTAATGTAGTCATTCAAGTCTAAAATCTGATTTTTTGAAATCCCTCACATAGACTTGATGAAGGGCATGACTACAAGCTAGAAAGAGTCAATGAGATCAAATATTGAGCCATATGATGATCAACTCATGATCAAAATAATTTTTACAAAATATATTTGCAAATTCTAATCACATGCTCTAAGATCAAATGAACACCAATATTTTGCAAAACACATTTGCAAATAATCCGAAAAGCTATAAGATCAATCCTCTAGCCATGTAAGGATCAACACATAATCTCGACACTTTGCAAAACATATTTGCAAATGCCAACACATGCTTTAGGATTGAAACCCATAACCTCTAACTTATTTGCAAATCACATTTGCAAATAACAAATCAATATTTTTGCAAAAACACATTTTACAAATACAAAACATAAACTTTACTTAGCCTTTGTGATGATCAACACACGATCAAGTCACAAGTTAAAACACCGATGTATGAGCTCTCACCTTTTGCAACACATGCAAAACTTAGCTCCATGCAAAAACCAAATCGATTAAGATTCAATAAGAAGTAAGCATGAGCTCCCTTATTTGCAACACATGCAAATACTTAGCTCATGCAAAATCCAAACAAAGAGAGTGAGCTAGAGTGAACCGGATTGAGTTCATCAATACATGATGAAGCTCAAGCTAAAAGACTCTACCCCTCTTAATAGTACGTCACCTAACTAGCAATCTGGTCTCCCATCCAAACACCGAGACCGGTAAAAGACTAGGAAAACAGCCCTAGTTAGTTATACCTTTGCTTCTAACGATCCATTTGGAGTTTTTATGATTTCTAATCATCTTCTTTCCATGATTAAATTTTTTTCTTCTTCTTGTTCATCAACACATGATGAACCTTTTCTAGCCATTCTCTTCACTTTGGGATCACTTCTTGAAGCTCATCAACACATGATGACTTCTCATTCCCGATTCTTCATTATCTTGGACTCAACCTACTTCACAACTCATGGAAAAGGTTAGTCCAACAAACATGGTTGTCTCAATCATCACTTGCACTCCATTAACACATAATGGATGCCTCTAAGATTAATTGAGCACAACTCAAATCAATTTGAATGATTAAATGATATCTTGAGTACTTTGATCCAACTAATGCTTCATTATACTCAAGAACTTTTGATTGCCCTAGGATCAACAAAGTGAACCATCAACTCATGATTAGTTCTTTATTGATTTAATGGCAACCGAACACAATTTAAATTACATTTAAATTAATATGAGTATATATTAACTACAAAAGTTTCATATACTCAATTTGATGTAATGTAATGATCCAAATATTATGTGATGTGGTGGAAAGGGATCAATACATTTTAAACTATCAACTATAGAATAAACTCCATTAGGTATGTGCATATAAATAATTGGACTTGAAATCAATATGCACATAATTAATCGTAGATAGCATTTGAGTTTATCCTATATTAACCTGAGTATACTACAACTACACAAGTTATATATACTCAAAATGTTGTTTCAAAGTAATGATCCTGATATAGAAAGATGAATTAGATCAATACTATTGAAAAATCGAGGTAAAGTATGAACTCCCCCTAAATTTGTGCATTCATGTATATATGGAATTGAAAACATTATGCACATCTTGAGGCCTAAATAATGGTAGAGTTCATCCTTTAATTTGAATCCAAAATATGCATTAAGATACAAAGCTCGTCTAGTAGCGAAAGGCTTTAAATAAAGATATGGCATAGATTATGAAGATACTTTTAGCCTTGTTGTAAAAATTGCAACCATTCGTCTTGTCTTAGCTATTGCAGTTACAAGAGGCTGGTGTCTGAGGCAACTGGATGTTCAGAATGCATTCTTGCATGGCGTTCTGGAAGAAGAGGTATACATAAGACAACCACCGGGATATGAAGATAATGGTACTTAGCATCATGTATGTAAGTTGCACAAAACTATTTATGGTTTGAAACAAACGTCAAGGGCATGGTATTCACGTTTATCAACAAAGTTGCAAGAATATGGTTTTAGACCCTCAAGGTCTGACACCTCATTATTTAGTTACAATCAGTCAGGGATAATTATATTTGTTCTTATTTATGTAGATAACATTATTGTTACTAGCTCATCTAGTAATGCAATCACAACACTGTTACAAAATTTGAGCTCTAACTTTGCTCTCAAAGATCTAGGAGACTTGCATTTTTTTCCTAGGAATTGAAGTGAATAAGATATGAGATGGTATATTGTTGACACAAGAAAAATATGCTTCTGATCTATTGAGGCGTGTGGGTATGAAGGACTGTAAGCTGTCACCAACACCGCTATCTATCTCAGAGAAATTATCAGCACATGAAGGTGATCTTCTTGGAGTAGAAGATGGAACAAAATTTCGGAGCATTGTGGGAGCACTTCAATATCTGACTCTTACAAGACCTGATTTGGCCTTCTCTATTAACAAGGTTTGTCAATTTCTTCGTACACCCACTACTATATATTGGTCAGCTGTTAAGCGAATATTGAGATATGTCAAGAACACATTGGGTGTCGGGTTGATGCTTAAACAATGAGAATTGATATTTTGCTACTCCCAACATTGTTTCTCGTTAAAATGCCACTCGGGTCCATTGTCATAGACACAGAAGGTCCCACATGTTAATGAGAGAAGAGTGGCATTTTAGCGAAGGGCAATGTTAGGGATGACATTTTATCAATTTTTACGCGTATAAGTGCCTTTTCTGATGCTGATTGGAGAGGAGATAAAGATGATAGAAGATCTACAGGTGGCTTTGCTATTTTTCTTGGATCAAATTTGATTTCATGTGGTGCTCGAAAGCAAGCTACAATATCTAGATCAAGCACTGAAGCTGAGTATAAATCTTTAGCCAATGCTACTGCCGAAGTAATTTGGTTGGAATCTCTTTTGTCTGAACTTGCGATGGTTCAGCATGAACCACCTATTTTATGGTGTGATAATCTTGGAGCTACCTATCTATCAGCCAATCCTGTGTTTCATGCACGAACAAAGCACAATGAAATTGATTATTATTTTGTAAGAGAAAGAGTTGCTAAAAGGAAGTTGGAGATTCGGTTTGTTTCATCAAGAGATCAATAGCTGATGGTTTTACAAAAGCTTTGACAATTCAAAACTTGGAAAAATTCAAGCACAATCTCAACTTATCTAAGTTGTGATTGAGGGAGGCTGTTAAAGATAGAGTTGTATTTGTAAATATAGAAGTAGTATCTCCTGTGATTAGAATCATCTATAGATAGAATAGTAATCAGGCATATTTGGAATGTATCAATTCAGATATTGTACATGCCATGACAGGGGCTCTTCCTTTTTTTTGAAAGAACGGGCAGGAGCTCTGCCGGATGCATTAAGATAAGGGAATAATACAAACAGTTCACGGAATCAAAAGGAGTAAATATAGGGAGAGACTAGGTAAAAGAGGAGGAGAAGGAAGGGGGGAAATACATCCCCGAAGGGAACGGGGTCCGGCCTAGAGGCCTAGAGGCTCTTCCTGTCAGCTATAAATAGAGATGCGGCCCGAGCTAAAGGGTTCAACGCTTTCTAATTGTTTTTTTTTGCATTTGGTACAATATTTCGTGATGCTTTTCATCACTGTTTGCTGATAATTGGCCAAGAGATCTTTGGTTCACCAAAGGAGATGGGCATCTGAGCTGGTCGCTGAGAGGTTAAACAACCTGCTTCCTAGTCCCGTTTCCACAATGATGGTTTATCATAACGAATGTTTCATCCTTAGCTGCCTTTGAGACACCACAACCTTATTTGGGGAACTGAATAAGCTACTTGGCTAAATTGTCAGTAACGGCTCCAAGATTCAGCTTCTTTGCATCAGTTCGGGAGTAAAAATTCCAACAGAAGTTTCTGCCGAGGGTGGCGACGGATGGGCAGTGAGGCACTGAAGCGCAGGACAATGGGCGGTCGCTCGTCGATGGGGAAGGTGGCGGTGCGAGGGGTTGGTTGGTGACGATGAAGATATCCAAATGCGATGAACATCCCGTGAATATAAACCGTTCATTCTTTTCAATCCGATTGATCAGATTAGTTAGTATTTATTTATATTTTTTCTAGTAGTATAGTGGTATAATATCTATAATAAATTAGTGGCTAGATTTAATTTCTACTACCTATTATATACTAACAGTATAATGTATCGTAAAATTTCACTTAAAAAAGTCATTTCTCTTTTTTCGAGAGTCACGTAATGAATTTTACACAGTATTTTGTGTGCGTATCAAAGCAATTGATTAGAGCGCATCAAAGTACCCCTAATCGATTACAATGTTACCTTCAACAAAGGGGAAAAACTGAAACCGAATATAAGAAGATACATAAGGAGACTTTTTACCATTTTTAGAAAGTACTAAAATTTACATCAAGATAGTACCAAGATATATTATACCGATCACTATCTTTTTAACTTTTGATATCTTTTGTACTCTTTCAATGTAATATTGGTACCTTCCAAAAATAACAAAAAAAATCTCGTAAGATACAAGTATGAATGGAACTAGACGAACATGCCCTGCGAAAGAATAAACTCTGTCCTAGGTAGCCTTCGTCAAGCTGTACCGATTCATTGCCAATGCCGCTCAATTCGCCAAACAATTCATGTACACGCACGCGTTACACCCAGGTAGAGCTCAACGCACGGCAAGCTCCCACCTCCCTTCTCCGTCCCCGGCGCCGTCGCTGCCGATCTCGTCGATCATCCTGACGACGTCGGGCATCTTGGGCCGCCTGTCGGGCTCGACGGCGGCGCAGAGCAGCGCGACCTCCGTGAGCCTCAGCATGTCCCCGTGCCGGTCCCGCTCGCCGGCGATCTCCACGTCGAGAATGTCCGTGGACCACTCGTGGCTCAGCGCCAGCCGCGCCCACTCCGCCAGGTCGCCGTCCTCGTCCACCGGCACCTTACCCGTCACCACCTCCAGCAGCACGAGCCCGAGGCAGAACACGTCGGCCCGGGACGACGGCCGCTTCCCGCGCTCGAACTCGGGGCACTTGGCCGCCGCCAGCCGGTGCGCGTGGTGTGGGAGCAGCGGGTGGAAGCCGTGGTCCGTGAGCTTCGGCACCACATGCTGGTGCCACTGCTGCTGCTTGCTCTTGGCCGGGGCCGAGAAGATGAGCACGTTGGACGACTTGAGGTTGCCGTGCGGCGGCCGGTGGAAGAACGGAAGCGACTGGTGCAGGTAGGCCAGCCCGCGCGCCATGCCCTTCGCTACGGACAGCCTCGCCGGCCACGGCAGCGGCGTCCTCCCCTCGCCTCTGTTCTCTGCACACGCACAAATAAAGCAAATCTCTCACAAAATAGCCACGACAATTGACAAGTACTCCGCGAAAGAAGCCAAGCTACTCCTTTGAACTAACACAAAGAAGAAATTTTTTACCATTCTTGTGGGCATTACTACTTCAATGAAAATTTTAATACCTCTTAAAAAGTCTCACACCAAGAGATATCAAAAATTCAATATATAAAGGCATTAGGGTTAGAAGCACGGTAAAATAAGCAGAGACAAGATTTAACGTGAAAAAACAACAAGAAATAATCTACTACAATGATTCAAGAATTACATATACAAAGGTGTAGCTTAAACAAAACTCCCCTTAACTCAAAATCCACAACGAAATTGTTTGTTGAAAACCCCGAAGGGTAATTAAGCACTATGAATATCAAGTACGTTAAAAGTCTAAAGTACTAATGAACAAAGAAGACTGAAACAATTAATCCAAACACTTCAAATGCGAAAAACCATAAAGAGTATGAAAGATTGAAACAATCTTATATAAATACTTCTTATGAAGCAAGATTGAGCAAACTACCAGTAGATCAAGAGAAAGACTGAAACATTCAATCCAAACACATAGCTATCAACAAAGCAAAAAAAAAAAACTAGATCTTCAAGGATTTATAACCTCAATAAAGTCTGAGTTTGTGCAAATCTGGATCTTCAAGAATTCATAACCTCAGTAAAATCTAAGTTTGTACAAATATGGATATTCAAGGATTCATAATCTCAATAAAGTTTGAGTCTGTGTAATTGATCTCATAAAACAAGTACTCAATCATCAAACGGTATAAACAAAAAAATCACTAGTGATGCTGAATAGATAGCAAGAATGTATAACATGGATTTTTAACATGCTCCATCTCAAACATAAAATTCAACAAACTACCTGCTGAAAATCCATAACATGGTTGAAACTGCTCCTCCAAAAATGTCAATATAAAAAAATTTCTCGTGCTATCAATAATGTATAAATTGCAGTAGACCCTCATATCGAGCAAAAATAACAAAACAATATTATAGTATCCACGTAGAAATAAACTCTTTGCACTTTAAATCTCCATCTCAAACCGATATTAGAGCAAAACCTTCACAAGTAAAACTCCGAAGAGTATAATGCTACCGCAAGATGCCATCAAATTCCAAATGAACAATATCAAAACCTCTATAATGGTCGCACAAGCGATCCAAATTGCAATGCATTCAAACAGTAAACAAAACATCAAAGTAATGGTCATAAAATACAAAATTCAGTTTTCTCAACTGACATTTTTTTCCAAAGTAGATAATAAATTATCAAAGAAGCCGACAATGAAACGTCGAAGAAAAAAAGGTATCCAGAGTTTTAAGATTAATTTGGTGGAGCGATACTGATAGCTCCTATAGATGATAAAGGGTCTGTTTAGGGGAGCTGTAACTTTTCTGAAAAGTTGTTTTTTGGCTTTCTGAACTGAAAAGCGGCTGTAGTTTTTTTTATAAAAGATCGTTTAATAAATAGCTAATTTCTCTCAGTAATAAGTTGTTAAAGCAGGTCTATCCTAACTTCCAATTTTTAGCTTTTGATAGTTATATATGAAAACTGCTCGCTGAAAAAGTTAAACCCCCCAAAGAGGGTCAAAAACTCTCGGACCATGCCGGTAGAGTTACCGTGACACTGAAGTACGTACCGTGGAGGAGCTGGAAGAGGCTGCAGCCGGGGACGTGCTCGTAGACGACCAGCTTCTCCTCCTTGGAGTAGTAGCACGCGACGACCTCGACGACGTTCTCGTGCCGGAGCTTGCCCAGGAGCTCCATGTTGTGCACGAAGTCCTTGCGCTGCACGTGCCCCATGTTGCGCATCCGCTTCACGACGACGATGGGGCCGGCCTCCAGCGTGACGCGGTACGCGATCCCCAGCCGGCCCTTGCCGAGCATCTCCGCCGTGGACCTGAACAGCTCGTCGAGGTCGAACCTGACCTTGTCCGCCCGGAAAAACTGCAGCTGCGCCGCGCTCTTGCCGGCGTCCGTGCTCCGGCTGCCGCTGCCGCTGCTGCTCCCTTTGCCTCGCTCCGCCTTGTCCTTGATGTCCCCTGCACCTGTCACGTTACATAGTACAAAGCAACAAGTAAACAGTCTCTGTCAATGCTCAAGAACGTCTCAAAGACAACTGAAACCGGAAGTAAACACTAGCCGGGAGGCATTGAAGTGAAGTGTTTTTTTTAGAGCAACATTGAAGTGAAGTGTTTACCTGCGGCGGCACGTGCACGGCCGCCGAGACGAACCTCCCGGCTCTTCTTGGTGTGATGCAGGAAGATGAGCACGGCCGCGAACGGCACCAGCACGGCGATAAGGGCGATCACCACGACGCTCCACGAAGCCAGCCTGAAGCGCCTGGACCTGCGCGCAGGCCGCCCGCGAGCGCCGTCCGGCCCGACGACCGGGTCGTCGCTGCTTCTGCTGCCGGCGGATGGAGCATCATCGGTGAACGGCGACCCGGCCCGGCACACGGCGTTCACAGCCTCGCCGCAGAGCTTGAGGTTGTGGTCGAACGCGCTCGCGGGGAACCGGCGCAGCGTGCGCGTGTCCGGGACCTCGCCCTGGAGGAAGTTGTACGACACGTTGAAGACGATGAGCTCGCTCTGCTCGAACGCCGGGACGGTGCCGTTGAGCAGGTTGTCCTGGAGTTCGAGCCGCGTGAGCGCGCCAAGCGAAGTCGCGTAGCCTCGCGGGATGGGTCCCGAGAACCGGTTGCTCGAGAGGTCGACGACGCGGAGCCGTTCCAGCCCGTCGAGCCGCGGCAGCGCGCCGTGGACGGCGTTGTCGCGCAGGCTCAGCGTCGCGAGCCGAGTCACGTCGCGGAGCGCGCCGCGGGGCAGCGCGCCCGTGAGCTGGACCCCGTCGAGAGCGACGCCCACCACGCGCCCGTCGCCGTCGCACTCCACGCCGTACCACCGGCTCCGCCCCCCGTGGCACGGCGGGCCCGTCCAGTTGGAGTGCAGGTCCCGCGCCGACCGCAGCGCGTCCCGCAGCGCCACCAGCCCGGCCCGCTCGTCGCGGAACTCCTCCAGCTCCGACTCCGACACCTCCACACCTCCCGCCACCACCATCACCACCATAACCCACGAAACCACCAGCCACAGCCAGAGCTTGCACCCGTGCTTATTCATGGCGTTCTTGATAAACTAGCGTCAAGTAACATACATGAAAAGACCGTGAATTCGCGCCGCACTTCTTTTGGCCCGATCAAGGTGTAAACTAATCGATCCTAACAGCAGGTTGCTTGCCGAGATGTCCAAGGCAAGCGAAGCCGGGAAAGGTTGGAACGGCGAGCGAAGCGGGCAGAGCAAGAAACCATGATAAGAATACTTGGAGACGCCGGGTGGTGGTGGTGGTGGTAGTAGTAGTAGTGTGTTCTGGTAGATTTTGGAGGATTCGACGTGAACATCTTGGCAATTTGGTCGCCGCTGCAGGGACTGCCCACCCAATTCGGATGGGTGTAGCTGGAGTCTGGGAGAAGAGCTCAGAAATACTCAAGTGCCGAATTGGTTCCATCTGTCTGTCTGCCTACGAGAAGATAAAATATGATCATACAAAGTACCTCTCTTCATTTTTCAGGCAGCTCCAGCGTGGCACACCTAAGTTTGGTAATTCGGTGTCATACGTCGCGTTATCAAGGGGCTACGCTCTGATACCACTTGTTACACTACGAGGCATGAATTTACATACGTGGCCGAAGGAGTGATATATGCTAAATCAGCTTATTCTCACCGTGCAATGCAAGAATGAATCCATCCGGGCAGGCTTTTGCGTTCAGTTACACCATGGAAGGGGGGAAAAAGAGGAGGTTTTGGGTGCAATTTGCTCGCTGATCGGGCGGTTGCACCAACCGACGGATGGTGGGGGCAGGGGAATTGGACGGCTGCGATCTGACCCCTGGCGACTGACGAGACGCATTGGGAGAGACTGAACTTCACTTCTTCTCACAAAGCCTTAGCCTTCATCGTAAGAGCCAGCCTTTGGTAGTTGGCTGGACAAGGAGAGCGCAAAGAATAAGACACCGTCTTTGTCTTTATCTTTTATCCCCCTCTCTTCTTTTCCGATCTTTTCCTGCCTTTGGGGCTTCAAAGAGGCATCACGCTTTATCATTGCGTGGATCTTGAGCCTAAAGCCATTCTCTTGAGGATTATTAGGGCGTAGATCACTGTCTGGTACGTGTGAAATGGGCAATGGAAAAGGAGCTAATGACGCTGATATGTAGCGGCGAGTCTTTTGAGACGGTGAGATCATGTTCGAAAGCGCAGGAGGCCGTAGGATATGTCGAGTGCCCATGCATTCCTTTTGTCAGAAATCTTCAGAAAGAGGCTACAGGCTAACGTGTTGGATCGGATCCTGAAGCTGTTCCATGCCTTTGGGAGATCTTGGCTATTGAGCATGCACTGTATATGGCTAGACATCACGCTTGCTTGTGAGTTGTGACTGTCTAATGTCTGAATTGTTTGCTGATCAGTCAATTGCTTGGTGATGTCAATAAGCCCCTTCATTGGATTGAACAAAAGGATCTCAAGATGGATTGTGAGGGACGTATATTTTGTTGGACGTAGCTGAATTGGCTAGTGGATGTACATCAAAGAATTTGCGGAAATAAAGGGTTACATACTTCAACAGCAGAATTTTTATAATTTCACCACACAACCTACCTGGCATATGGTGATGAGACTTGACTCCTAGTACAACACGTATATCTACCACAAGGATAAAGTTCTTGTGAAGTCTTACGGGACTCTTAAGTTAAGCGGTCCTCGTAGGTTATGATTGTCCGATCGAGTGAATAAATGGTTTGGTTTTGTCAATAGTGCCTTAGAACAGTGTTTGCTGTAGTACCAACATCGGCACAATGTTTTTGAACAGTACTCCTGGAAGATTTAGTTATCGTTTTTTGATCCAGTGCAACCGCTTAAGTTGCAGTCATTGGATCTCTTTTCCTACCTAAGACAAGTGAAGATCAAATTGGTTGGACGGCCAACAAGTAAAAGTAGTATAATTGACAGATGAAATGGGACCCAGCTTGCAAGTCTCAACAATCGTATTGTTTTTTTTTCTCCTTGAGGTATGTCAGCAACTATCTTGTTTCAAAATAAGTTATAGCAATCAGGTGTAAGTTAACTGGCAGATGAAGGATAGATAAACAATGAACGAACATTTTCATAATTTATTATAAAAGTATTATCTGTGAATGTGCATTGGGTGCACTTACAAGCTTTCTGAAAAAAATGCCGAGGACAAACATTGCTTGTTGATGCCTATACTTACACCCAGTGCATGTCTGAAGAACAGGGGTGGGCAATTTTTAATTGAAACCAAAAAACCCAACCGAATTAACCGAAAAAAATCGTTTTTTTGGTTTTCGGTTCGGTTTGTATTTTGACTTTGTTCGGTTTTCGATACTCGGTTCAGTTTTTGAATCTCGGAAACCGAACTACCGATCTAACTCGGTGCTAGCGCTCTCCAATCGATTCCCCATTTCCCCATAGTCCCCGTTTCCCTGCAGTCCCGCTACGACGCTCCCGCAAGCACCCCTCATGGCCTCATCTCGTCCCCTTCCTCTCCCCACACCCCCTCACCTCCCTCCCTCCCTCGCCGTCACCAGCGGGCCGCCTCCCTCCCTCTCCCCTCGGCCTGCGTGCGGCTTGGCCTCGATGGCTCCCTCCAGCAGCCTCGGTCCCGCCCTCTACCTCCCTCCCTTTCGCCTCCCTCTCGCGTGGCTCGTGCCCCCTCGGCCCTCGCCCCCGCCGCCTTCCTCCCTTTTCAGCTCTTCCCGCGCGATGGCGCGACTGTGTGAGGCAGAGTGGTTGTGGGAGGTGCTGCGGTCGTCCAACCTCACCACAACGACCACAGCTGTCATGCGCAGCCGTCTCGAGGAGGACTTCGATGTTGACCTCTCCCACAAGAAGGTCTTCACCCGCGAGCAGGTCGACCTCTTCCATCCACCGACGGCATGGCGGCGGGCGTGGGTGGGGCGACGGAGACAGGAGGCGAGGAGAGTGAGCCGGAGGCCGCGACCGAGGCAGGATGCGTGGCGGCGTGGACGAGTTAGCCCTGCAGATTGATCTAGCGATGGCGAGTGGTGACTTGGAGTCTTTTGCGGTGAACCGAAAAACCAAATAACCGAACCAGATTTTTTGTGGTTAATTTGGTTTGGTTTTTAAATTTATTTGGTTCGGTTCGGTTGACAGTTTTCAAAACTGAATTTTTTTAAACAAAAAAATCAAACCAAAATAACCAATTTAACCTAATACCCACCCCTACTGAAAAAAGTTCAAGAAAATGTAAGGGGCTTGACCCGTCTCTTCAAGGGTAGCAAAAGAGCTCGACAGACGATCACAAGTTTAAACAAAAACGATAGGAACGTATGAAGAAAGCGTTCTACTACAACATTGAAAGCGGCTTCTTATATATTATCGAAACAACAAAATTAAAGCAGACAAAGCACTACGACCCTACGAGACAGGTAAATTTCATCTGATAGCAACTGCAAAACGGCAGGCAGAGGGTATCCAACAAAATATTTTCTGACCCGAGTTTCAAAACACAAAGAAAAATCCGAAACACAGAACCACACACTCATCCATCCATCAATAGTCCCCAACGGCCGAATTCAACCGAAGCCTTTGCTTCTACGGTCCCTCACAGACATTTTTACGTTCTTTTTTTAAAATATGATCATGCTTCGAATAGAAAAAAATGACTCGTCTTACGTACTGATCATAGAAGATGTGATAGGTGATATATGCCAACCTGGTTAGCTTTTCAGGAAGCTCTTGAGCACTAGCAGCGTGGGCTCGATAGGAACTCCTTCCAAACTAGGGGAGAATGTTAGGTAGGTCAGCCCTACTATAGGCACATAAACCTATTGAGGTTCTCAGGCACCGTGTCTTTTAAGGTCGGGAAAAGGGCTATTTTAAAATTTATTAAAAAAAAGTCAGATTAAAGAAAAGATCACGAAAGAGCTACAAAAGCTTACGCTTGAGGTCCTATTTTGGATGGCTTCAGCTTCGACTTCTCATTTCTGGAAACTAGAAACCATCGTAAACGACCAGCTTCTTCTCAATCAAAAGCCAAAAATCATCAAACCATTTGTACTCGGAGAATTTAAGGATATGTTTGGCAGGGATTCAGCTTCTCTAGATTCATCAATCTAGTGAAGCTGAAAATTCTAGTTTCACCAGATTCGTGAAGCTGAAGCTGTGAGTACATTAAGAGTGTTTAGATGAATCATCTTGTTTACATTTTAGACCAAAAATATAAACTTAATTCACTTTATTTTAGCTTACAAGTTTCAGATCTTAGGTGAAGCTGAAATCTAGAGCTCTACCAAACAGGCCCTAAAAGTCAAAAGCTAGTCTTAGGTAGCTTCCTACGATTTCAATTGGTTATAGTTCTCACTTTGCCATTAGAGTTGAAGAAAATTTCTCCCTCGTACTAATTATAAAATCCTAAACTAACCTTTTTACCTCATTAGTCACCCACACCCATGACATAAAAAAAACTCCCATCTGTTTAACCCCCACCATTCAACTATATAACCCTTCAACCGTAGAGGCAAATCGAAGACTGCTTCTCACAAAATTTACCGAACAGGCCTCGATTCAATTCAACCGGGGTATGTGGCGCCGGAAATAGACGCCAAGGAATACCTGGCCCGTATGTGGCGCGCAGCCGGCAGCCCCAGCCTAGCCGCCCAGGCGTCGCCTCGCCTCGCCTCGCCCTCGCCCGGTCGCCCCCACCAACCCCATCCCCGCAACGCTATCCACATTCCACAGTCCCCGCCTCGCCCCCCCTCCTCGTCTTCCGCCTCATCCACCGACCGCCGCCGCCGGGGAGAAGCAGCCCCCCGCGCCACGCCTGGCCTCAGCCGTCCGCGGCCAGCGAAGGATCCCTGAACGCGCGCCTGCATGGAGCTCTCTCTCCTCTCCGCGAGACCCTCGCCCCGCGCCCCGGCCTCCCCGCTCCTCTTCTCCCCGCTTAAACCCTTCCCGCTCCTCCGTTTCCCCTCGCGGAGCCCTAGCGCCTCCGCCCGCCGCCGCGGCCAGCGGCTGCGCCGCAGGGCGGCGTCGTTCGAGGCCGAGGCGGCCCCGCCCTCGGGGCAGGCGGTGTTCGGCGGCCGGAGGGAGCTCACCGGCGTGCAGCCGCTGGTGGAGGCGCTGCCGCCCGCGGCGCGGACGGCGGCGGAGCTCGCGGTCGCCGCGGCAGCCGTGGCGGCGGGGTACGGCCTCGGCTCCGCGTCGGCGGCGGCTCGCGGGCCGCGGCGGCCGCGGGCGCCGCCGTGCTCGGCGCGGCCAGCGTCGCGGGGGCTGCCGCGGTGAACTCTGTCGTGCCGGAGGTAGCTGCCGTGGGGCTGCATAACTACGTCGCCGGCTGCGACGACCCCACCAATCTCGAGAGCGGCGAGGTGAAGGCCATCGCGAGCAAGTGAGTTTGGATTGCTCGTGTGTTGCTGCTGCATTGGGTTTATGTTCGAGTCGTTTATCTCAACCTTTTGCACTGATATGAAATTTTTCCTCAATTTGGGCTCGCCTTGCTGTTTTTAGTCATGTACTTTTAAAATTCCCATCTGTTGTCGGAATGCTAGAAAATTTTTGGTGTAGCTTGTTTCCGTAAAAGAAGCAGCGTATAATTTGGAGACTACTGTTAATCATGTATGCAAGCTAAAATTTTGTTTTGGTAATGTGATTTATAAAATCATACCAGTTGACATTTGCATCGACATATTTAATGCATCTCTCTATCTCCATTATCTTATCCTTTTGTTTTGTTTTAGATATGGAGTTAGCACACAAGATGCAGCTTTCAAAGAAGAGCTATGTGATTTGTATGCCAGGTGAGCCTCTTGATGTCCCTGTTATTGTTTAGTTGTTTTCCATGCTTGTGAACATGCGTATGCACAAAATGACCAGGTCAATATTGGCTTCTAAGCCCAATGGTAATTGCATATGGTCTAGTTCTACTGTGTTCTAGGTGCTGTCTTGTGGTTTGAGTGTTCCTTAGCACTTAGGTATTATCACTACCATCTTGCTCAGGGGAAGTATTTATAATAGCATATTTCCCCTAACCCTTTCTTAGAAATCACCCTCTTCAGTCACAACAAAAAGACGTTGTTTTTGATGTCTCATAGTCGTCATATGCAATTTTGAGCTTTTGATCATTCATTTTTAGTATAATATATCTGTAAAAGGTATAAAACTATAATATCATGAAAATATTTTTGATGACATGTTTACTCATAATTTTCATATGGCAAATATACTAATCTAAACATTTGATAGATATGGTCGGTCCAAGTGAGCAAGATTTAACAGCACATTTGTCATAGTGACACTTTTGTGTGGCCGGAGTTAGTAGATTTTATGGCATTCAGTTGAATCAGTTTCAATATACTACCATCTTTTGGCAAGCACTTGTAAATTCTCATGGATGTTGAACTTTGCCATCTGTAGAAAACTGACACTATTCTTAATTGACTTATGTCAGTTTTGTTGTCAAATGCTCACCACCCATGTCAGTTAATGTGATACGAGGGTGCGACCGACCTTCACGGCGTAGGATCTGAGATATTCGTGAAACCTGACGAATCTTGTGCGGCCAACCGTTACAAGAGTAACAACCTGCAGCACGGAGTTCGCCCAACCTCACGTTGTCCACTCAACCAAGTCAAGCGGATTACAATTCTCGCTGCGATTACAAAGGAGTTTGCAAGAACAACGGGAAGGAATGCACAATCCTTAGGGAAGTTTCAGCCCGTGGCTAGAAAACCCGTGAACATGCATAGCATATTTGATTTCATATTCAAAATGGTTTGTCTGTTCACACAAGGGGGTGCCTCCTACATATAAGAGGGGTGGGAAGGAAGACAAAAGGTCTACTAGACAAGCCCAGGTTGCAGCACAAAGCATCAGGGCTAAACATAATGGTGACGCAGCACCCAATGCATAAAAAACAGTTTATGGCCGTTATACTTTTTTGGACGATATCTCCGCTCTCAGATTGAATTTGAGGGTGTGGTTGGATCCGTTGGAAAGCTTACTCATTAGCTTTCTAGGCTGCGGTCGAACGCCTCAATCGGACTCCGTTTGCATTCTCTATGCGTGTTTTTCTTCAAACTAGTCATTGGAGGCCGAGCTGAGTTCTTTTGCATTCACACCTTGCTTGTTGGCTTGTCCATGCTTCTCTTGATCTTCCCTTAGGCGTTCACACCTCCCCACATTGTCTTCATACCTGAGAATAATTAAATTACTTGTATTAGGTAGCAGCTGACTCGCACAAGTAATATTATTCTTACTAAGGAGCGAGTTTACCTGTTGGTTTATTTGTTTGGCACAAGCACAGGTAATTGGTCCTTGGAAATGATTCGAAGGCTCTTTAGTACTGCTAGGGGAAGGAAACGCTGATGATGCTATGCTGCCCATATCATAATGTGTATAGAGGATATTTCTTGAAATTGCTTCTATGTTTTACCACATTAGTTTTGATAATTTCACTGAATTGTTCTTTTCTGCAAGCAAACAAGAGGGAAGTAGTGCATTTAAACATCTTTTGTTGAGATATAAGTAATTGCTTTGCTTGATTAAATTGCTAATTATCTGCGAGAAAACTTGGTTTGTAACTTTAATGTGCCCCATGACAGTATTGGATGGTGTAATTGGCATTCACCATTCAGTGGTGGCCCTTAGCCCCTTACTAATCTAGTAGCAAGCTCCTAATATTGCCCAATGCTTTAGCACAATTGTTTGTTTTCGTTTGCTGTTTACTATATAGTATATATTTTTCTGTCTAGAAGTAAATATCACAAAAAATATGTCCCCTATTTATAATTCATATTACATCACTTTGGTCTTGTCATGAAGATATTTAGGCCTCCATGTACTAGATCGTATATATTTTTTTTCCTTCTAGAAGTAAACATTAAATAAATCACCTATTTATATTCACATGATCACATCTATCATTTTGGTCATGTGATATTTAGGCTGCAAGTGGCTTCGCCCTCCTGAACATCAGTCATTTGCTCATCTTTTCTCCTTTGCATTCTTTTTACAGGTTTGTTTACTCAGTACTTCCTCCTCCAGATGAAGATCTCAAAGGTAATGAGGTTGAGGCTATTATAAAATTTAAAAGAGCTCTTGGACTTGATGATGTAGATGCTGCAAATATGCACTTGGAGGTATTGCCTCATGATCCAAGCCTTTTATGTCTCTATCTGTCCCAGATGTTTTTATTACTTAAATTACTTAAATCACCATTTTCGCATTTCCTCTGTTCTCCCCCGCCTCCTTATGCCTTTCACTTTGCTCTTTGTAAAAGATTGGTAGACGCATATACAGAGAGAGGCTGGAAACAAGGGATCGCGATGCTGACATGGAACAACGGCGTGTAGGTGTTTTATGCTTGGAAGTACATAAATGGATACTTAAAACTTTCTATTTACCCTTATTATAACCATGGCAAATATTTAATAGGCATTTCAAAAGCTAATATATGTGTCCAATCTTGTCTTCGGAGATGCATCAGTATTCCTACTTCCATGGAAACGTCTTTTTGGGGTCACTGATTCTCAGGTACTTTATTGTAAAACAATTACCATTCATTTACCAGTGTGCATAGCATGTCTAAGTCTTATGGCCGCGTATCATGGTGAAAGCAGAGTGCTACCTCCATGATGGTACTTTAATTATTTGTGCCGAGCTTTGAAGACTGATTGCACCCATTTTCTAATATTATTGCCACTGTAATTATGAGCTTGCCCTTTGCATAGTGTTGTGCCGTTGTTGATGCAATGGGTGTGTTAGAGGATTTGGCCGGAGCCCTAAACTCTCAATGCCACTACTTTAGGTCACTTATATTGGCCAATCAATACTCCCTTCAATGCAAAATGCAACTTATAGCGCTAGTTTTTATCATTGCAAAATATTTGTAAATAAAATATAAAACTGCAATACTGTGGAAGTATTTTTATGATAACATGCCTATACCATTTTCTTGTGGACAATTTTAATTTATGTACAAATATAGTGAGATTGTGAATTTGGTGCTCCTAAGGGCGCTGCATCCCCATTTACGAGAAGTACATGATTCACGGTTTGCAAAAATGCTCCCAAAAAAATTCATGGATGCAGTGTATGTAATGTTATGCACTATAACACATGCAACATTTCAAGCTCCAATTCATGCGTGCTGTAGAGAACCAAAAAAGAAAGGTAGTACACGTGATATAAAAATGACATTGTTTTATGACTAGCGTGGATATAAAAGTTAGTGTCAGACTGGAGGTAGTATTTGAAAGGGAAGAGCTTTTTGGTTGATAAGGATGAGGATATAGATTGCACATTTGCATGTATCAGATGCTTTTTGCTCATATTTCAGAGCATGTCTTTTGGGCTGCTTGTTCATTCCTCATTACTTTGGTGCATAGCTTCTGTGTTTCTATGTCTTGTTTGACATTATGGTTGTTTTGTTACATTGTCATGGATCTTTTTGGCAGATTGACATTGCTATGCGGGAAAATGCCAAGATTTTATATGCGTCACAGCTCAAGTCTATTGGAAGAGGTAGTACTGAAACACATGTATTTGTCTTTTGTAGGCATTATTTCCAGTCATGTCCTTACACGTCTGGCGTTGTCAAGTAGATTAGGCTTACAGCAGTGCAGATAGCAATGATATCTTCTGTTGCTATGCTAATTACTTGATAGATTACTCGTTGCATTTCCTGAACGTTCTCAACTTGACATATTCTGTTTCTCTAGGTCTTGACATAGGCACGCTCATTGAAGCAAGGAGAGCACAACTTGCGTATAAACTTTCTGATGAGGTAATCCTTTTCGTTCTGAAAATTCTACTGCTCATTTGCTTTGGCTTTGTTTGGCCTTACGTCTTCATCAGTACTTGGGGGTGCGATGTCACTTATATCTAAATAGCATTTTGTCTAATTATGCACGCCCATCGAGAATCTTGAGTCTAGCCAACATAAAAGTTTCCAATTTTCCGTATATGATTCTTGACATTGTGACATAAATCTAAGTATGACAGGAAAAGATAAATGGCGTCAATCTAAGCATATAGTGTTGTTAAATAACATGTCCTGATATTTAAATTTCTTGCAGATTGCTGCTGAGATGTTCAGGGAGCATGCGAAGAAGTTGGTTCAAGAAAACATTTCGTCAGCTTTAGACATCTTGAAGTCACGCACAAAAGCAGCGTATGAAACCTACTTCTCTACTGCAAACTGCAAAGCCCACTTACAAGTTTCATCATTTGACAATTTACATGAAAACCTGAGCTGATATGCTAACTGCTAAGCTAATGGTTTTAAGAAAAGGGCATAGCCATTTTTGTTAAAGCTGATTTATAGGTTTAATTTGTTAGAATTTCTGATGATATATAATGATGGAAATACTTTGTAACTAGAAAGGAGGAATAATACAGTTTTTCTTTCTTGTTTAAAACAAGATGTTATCCATCAGTTGTTACTTTTCCCACACACGGGCCAGTCTTGTTACATCTTGAATTTTCAGGCTTTCAGTATTATCTTGTATATGAGCAATTATGTATATACTCAAACGTCCAGTTAAAATCTTAGCTACATTCCTATAGACCTATACTCCATCATGCACTTCATAAAAGTGATTTGGTTATATTTGGTTGATCATCGATCTGCTTTCACTAGTGTAGAGTATTTAACTACTAATAAGGACAACTGAGTCATCTTCCTAACAATAAAATGTGACAAAAGTTAAAACCAAGAGTATACTTAAAAAATTACATGAGCTTTTCTTGACCAATAATTAGCAGATGTGTGAATCCATATGGAGAAGTGGTCAACCCATCTGAATGTTGCAGTGCTTATACAATTGAAGTTTTATCAATTCAGAACACGACTGAGTTTTACCTAACTACTAAACCATATGATTACTGATTACAGGAATAGCCCAACGCAGGTTGTTGAAGAAGTGAGGAGCATCCTTGCATTTAATAGTTTGCTTACAATATTAAGCAAGCACCCTCAAGGCGATCGATTTGCTCGTGGGCTTGGACCTATTTCGTTAGGTAAATTGGTAAAGCCTTTTGAAATCATATGTTAATGAGGTGGACCTTCTTTATGATTGGTTCTTGTGTTTGGCTTGTATAGGTGGAGAATATGACCATGATAGGAGGGCTGATGATCTAAAGCTGCTCTATAGGGCCTACACAACAGAAGTACTTTCAGATGGACATCTTGATGATGAAAAGGTTATTCCATGTATCTTCTTCTCTAGTTTACTGATGTTTGTTAAATGACAAGTTGAAATAAGGTCCCACTCGTTCAGTTGGCTTCTTGTGAAATGGCAAATTAAAATAAATCTCCATTATTGCGAAGCGCCTTGATATATGTAGAGAAGTGCAAATGTGCAAGTCTGCAGGGTCTTGAAAATACAGTCTGGATATTTTGTGGACGAAGTTAATCCATTGAATTCTGAACAATGGAGACCAGCTGGTCCAGATCATGTGGCTTGTACTGCTATTGCTGGTGCTGTTAAAACTACTGTTTATGGCACTACTTCTGTCTTGTGTTTCATCTATTTCCCATTCTTAAAATGGGTGTGCAGTTAGGAGATAATATGTTTAGATGCTGAACTTACCAAACCCAACCTGTTACCTGTTGTCAAGAACATGATAGTCAACTATATTTGCGCTTAAAAAACATAGCAGTTGATGGATTGATATAAGCTGAGACAATCTAGTCTAAAGGACCAAAGATATTATTAGTTTGGAAACTTAATATATTATGCCTATTGCAAAATGAGAATTGTGAATTTTCCAAGCATTAGTTTAGTGGCTTGAGTCTCCATGGACACTGTTTGATCAGATCTAATTTCATTTGTTGGAAAATGTTGGTCTAAGTATCTAGGGTTTTGTGTTGAAAAACACTCAGAGTTGTGGAATAACATTGGCATGTGGCCCCAGGCCCACTTGTCAGCCTCACATGCGATTATATTTTCCAATCGTGCATCTTTGTGATGGTACTGGCTGCTGAGCAAATTTCCCAAGTATCTAAATGGGAACGCTCATGGTAGATTCATTAGCTTTGGCCAGTTGATTGCACAATAACAAGTACTTCCAAACATTTTCTTATCATTTTTCTGTAAATGTTGCTGTCAGTTAAAGACCGAAATTGCTTGAGCATGCACAACTTAGCAGTGCATCCTAGCTGTTTAAAGATTTTGTTTCTTCAAAATAATTGGTCAACTTATATTTTTGGCTCATGCTATATGACAACTGAATCTAGCAACGTTTTTATATGGTAGCATCTTAACAAAAACCTTTCTGTCATAAAAAATAATGCAGCTTGTTCCTTTGAATGAACTGAGGAATATATTTGGACTGGGGAAGCGTGAAGCAGAAGTGATCATATCAGATGTCAAATCTCAAATATACAGAAAGAAACTTGCCAAATCCTTTAACAATGAGTTGGCTGTGGCCCCTAGCAAAGCAGCATTCCTCCAAAATCTCTGCGAAGAGTTACAGTTTGATCCTGAACTTGCTAGCAAGATGCATGAAGGTACCATCTTGACACTTTTTTTCCTTTTTGCAGCATGAAGGTGCCTGGACATCATTCGCCAAACTGAGAACTGGGTTTTGCTTAATGGCTCTACGCTGATACTGCCTTGACTCTAGTAAATATATTTGTAGCAAGGCACTGTCTGCATTTCAGTTCACCTGGGCTGTATTGCTGTTCTATATTCTGGAATGAATACTAGAAAAAAAGTGAAATCAAATATGATTTTACCAAAAGTACTCTATCGTTCATGTTCATAAAAACTAAAGTAATATTATTTGTATGACTATGATTTTATGTGTTACCATTAATCCAATCATTTAAGGTAGAAGATCACATCCTTTAAAAACTAGCTGGTAAACATGCCTTCATGTTCTTGCCTGCTGCTATTCCTTTATATTATGAATATCAATGTGTTTTAATGCTGCTTTGAACTTCAGACATTTACAGGCAGAAGCTTCAGCAGTTTGTAGCTGATGGAGAGCTGAGCAAGGAGGAAGTGGAAGCTTTGATGGCATTCCAAGTGCGTCTCTGCATTCCTCAAGAAACTGTTGATGCTGCTCATACTGATATCTGCGGCCAATTGTTCGAAAAGGTGATTGCATATTTTTACTTTGTGTTCCACATCTGCATTGGTTTGGCAAAGTTGATGGCCTTTCTGTGTTTAAGTTCTTACATTTATTAGGACATTGCAGGTTGTCAAGGAAGCAATTGCATCTGTTGATGGATATGACGCTGATAGACGAGAGGCAGTTAGGAAGGCAGCACAAGGCCTAAACTTGAAAAAGGAGGCTGTCATGGCCATCTTTAGTAAAGCAGTATGCCCCCTACCTCCAAATTTATTCTATAGAGTGGCTTATTTTCTTCTCTAAAAACTATTATATTTCCTTTGTACATTCCACTGCAATTCCAATTCACTCTCTATATTGCAAATTCAAATGGTCAGGTACGGAAGTTGTTCCTGAACTACATTCAGAGAGCAAAAGCAGCTGGGAACCGCATTGAAACTGCAAAAGAGCTGAAAAAGTTAATTTCCTTCAACACAGTTGTTGTGAGTGAGCTTTTAGCTGACATCAAAGGAGAGCCAACTGCAACTGCTGAACCTGAAACATCAAGTGAAACCTCAGAACCAGAATCCATTGAATCTGAGGGAGAGGATGATGAATATGAATGGGAATTACTGGAGACATTAAGAAAGACTAGGCCTGATAAAGAGCTAAAAGAAAAACTGGCCAAGTCAAGCCAGAAAGAGATAACCCTCAAAGACGAACTTCCTTTGAGAGACAGAGCTGAGCTGTATGAAACATATTTGATGTTCTGTATCACAGGGGAGACAACTAATGTTTCATTTGGAACAGCAATCTCCACGAAGAAAGACAATTCAGAGTATTTAATGCTAAAGCAATTGGGTGACATACTTGGTTTAACCCGCAAGGAAGCTCAAGATGTTCACATTAAGCTGGCAGAAAAGGCATTTGTACAACAAGCTGAAGTGATACTTGCTGATGGGAAATTAACAGAAGCCAAGGCTGACCAGCTTGCAAAGATACAGAAGCAGGTTGGTCTGCCCACCGATTATACACAGAAAATCATTAAGAATATCACAACGACAAAGTTATCTTCTGCAATTGAAGCTTCTATAGCTCGAGGACAGGTTGGTTTACAGCAGGTCCGAGGGTTGAAAGAAGCAAATTTTGAGCTGGATAGCTTGATTGCAGAACCACTGCGAGAAAGCATTTACAGAAAGGCTGCTGAGGAGATCTTTTCATCAGGCACAGGTGAATTTGATGAAGAGGAAGTATATGTAAAGATCCCAGCTGATCTCATCATAAGTGCTGAGAAGGCCAAGTCGATTGTTCAGGACATTGCAAAGGTTAGATTGGAGAACTCCCTTGTTCAGGCTGTTGCTCTTCTTCGGCAGAAGAAGAAAGATGATGTGGTAGGTACCGAATGTCCCTATATCTGTTTCTTATTGAAATTAGAGAAAAAAAGCTTGATATACAGAGTATATTTATGGCGCTTTTGATAACCTCAAGTCATGTCGGGATTAATTTATTCTTGATCAATGGCACATTAGATCGATGAAACAAATTTACTTAGCCAGTTACTGGAAAATGTATACGATATCAACAAAAATATTGGAAAATTATCGTGGCATTAGGTGTGATATTGGAAGCATCATGGTAATGTCCACTGATTTCTTGTAAATTGTAAATATGTGCTACTTATGGTTTGTTTCTGTAGAAATTTATGTCATTACTTGCATGTCTGACAATACATTTCCAATGCAGATATCATCGTTAAATGACATGCTTGCATGTGACGCGGCTGTACCTGCTTCCAAGCCCTTGTCATGGCCCACACCAGGAGAGCTGGATGACATGTACCGCCTTTACATGAAGAGTATTCCAAAGCCTGAGAAGCTATCAAGGTTGCAGTACTTGCTCAACATAAGCGACGAGATGGCATCCCAGCTTCGCGATGCTGCGGAAGAAGGCACACTGCCGATTGCAGCCGAAGAGGAGGAAGAATTGGCGTTCTAAGAGGCCGGGAACAGAAACTTATTTTTGTTAGGTAGCCAGCAGAGCTAAGAGTTCCTGCCGGACGTGGTGCTGCGGCGGCAACAGTTGCTATTGTACCCAGGCAGGCATGGTTTTGAGAAACAATGCGCAATCCTGACATGCATAATTATTTGTATAGACAGATTTGGCACCATAATGTGGTGAGTGGTGACAGTCTCGTCTGCTGCTTCTTTCAGACCATACTGAAATCATTCTCTGTTTCTCCTTGCCCCCTTCTGACCATGTATCACACTTGCCACTGCAAGCCCTTGGTCATAAATCCGGTTTTGTTGCAACCCATCCCAGGTGCCAAAGATGTAGTTGAGTGCACGACTGGCAATCTGCGTACCGTCCTTGCAGCAACCAAATTATCTTCAGATTTATCTTCGTGCTGGAATGCAGGAGGCAAGTACTACCGTTGCAGAGTAAAAACAGCATAGAAGACCACAAGGGACAAACTCAATTGATATAA